>CANSZD010002616.1:0-404052 GCA_947648045.1 Beta corolliflora | reverse complement strand
ATTTTGACATATTTGTATCACAATCGAAAATCCAGCCAAGTGAAACTCAAATTTGTTGGGACTTTGGGAGCGCTTCTCCAACTAGCTTTCTAATGGAGGAGAACATGGAGAACTACTTACCTAATAATGAGTCTCTTGGGTTTGTCCTCTATGGAGACACTTTAAAAAGTATTTATTGGAGGACATAGCATTTGGGACAAATGGAAAATGACTCTCCATAGCCCCAACTAATTGGTGACAAATGACACAAGGAATGAATTTGATAAATTGACACAGGGTCATTAATTACATAGTGAAAAATAGAATAGAGAGCTCTTTAAATAACTTTATTTTTAGGTGGTGTTTTTTAGTTACACTCCCTCCGTTCCAGTTTGATTTCCTATTTAGAATCCTTTTAAGAGAGAAAAAAAGTCAAAGTAGGAAAAACAAATAGGAACAAAGGGAGTAGTTTTTGGAAGTAGCTTGGAGAGAGAGAACAGTGGATAGTTCGTTGGAGAGCCATTACCATTGTACATGCTCTCACATATCAACAGAAATTGCCAACCCTAGCCGGTAGGTTAGAAGCGACCCTAGTTCTACTTTACTTATCATTACTTGTATTGAGTAGGTAGGTTGTTTCAATTTTTTTTTTTTTTTTGAAGAATATGAGAAAAGGCAGAAATAAACTATAGGGACCTTGTTCCCTAAATAATACTCCCTCTGTATTTTTTTTATCCTTCTCACTTGGAATCTTGATAATATTCACAATTAGAGAAAATCTTTTAAATTGATCTTCTCAATATGTAAGAAAAATATAGTCATGTGGGATCTTATTTGATTCGTCTCAATGAATATTTTATTAATATCCAATAATTATAATTTTTACTAATATGTAATGAAAGATATTTAAGGTTGAATAAGTGCATTGACAAACGCGCAAAGTCAAAGTAGGAAAGATAAAAAATACTGAGGGAGTATATGCATAATCTCATTGGCTTTATTTAGTCCATTGATCCACTTTGACTTTTGCCCTATACACATAACTCATTTTGTTTTTTTTCTACAAATATTTTTTTTTTTGAAAGAGAAATTTCATTAAATGAAGGCCAAACAGCATCTACAATAAGTATTAAAGAAAAAACAAGATATAATCACACAAGATCAAATCAAATTAGTCTTCGAAGAAACTACAATGAACCGGTCGAGCAATACAATACGGCCCCCTTGTATTTGCTGAATCACGCAACTATTGATGGGGAAGTCTATCATTCTGACATAGTTTGGGGAAGAAAATTCTTGATTTAACCAGGTTGACCGCATCCGAATTTCCAATACTTCGATGTTGATGGTCTTGTACTTCAACCAATAGGAACAATCTCTCATACCAATTTTTAAACTTCCACGTGGGAAGAGACTAAACTAAACTCCAAACTCTCATAAGAGGAGAAAAAGAACCCAAAAATTGGGTAGAAAACTCTCAAAAAGAGAGAGAATGGAATATTATTAATAACAAAAACAAAAAAAACTAGAAGAAAAAAGAAGAATTGGGGGCTTACCACCATCGAAAGGATGATGGTAGCCCCAAACTAAAAGAAAAAATTAGGGTTTTTTTGGAGGAAGGGGAGAGAGGGGAGAGGAGGAGGCTAGGTTTTTTTTTTCTACATAGACTTTTTTTTTCTACAAATATATAATTCTAGGTATTGTTTGATTTGTCTTGATGGATACCAACTTTTAATCATTTTTTATTAGTTGATAATTAAAGATATTTATGGTCAAACTTATGCATTGTCAATTGTGAAAGTCAAAATAGAACAACCAAATCAAAACATTATAGTAAGAAATAAAACTATCTTTAAAGGACAAACTAATTAAGAAGAAAAAATGTGACGTTCTTAGCCTTTTGAGGACGGAGGGAGTAGTATTAGGTAATTGGCCCTTGACCAGATTTTGTTATCGATTAATAATGTGTGGGAGAATATATTATAATCAATGGTAGAGAGAAAAATGAGTAGATAAAAGAAATAGATTAGATTATAATAATTTAATATTATACAACCCTAATTTTCCAAATTACAAAAGGTTTTGATCTAACATTTTGGCGTCATATTGACCATATTCAATAACGATTATCGTACCTCCTCTGTCTCAAAATAAATGTGATAGTTTAATTAGCACACTTAGGCCCCGTTCTTTTGGACTGAGAGAAACTGAACTGAATTGAGCTAAACTGAACTGAACTGAAATTAACTGAATTGCAGAGAGAAACTGAACTGAACTTAATTGAACTAAAAATAAGTCCAAAAGAACAGGGCCTTACTTATGTACAACTTTATTTGTTATTATATCTAATCTATACTAATATATTAAAAGGTGTGTCTGACAACATATACACGTCAAGTGGCACATCTCTTACTCCACTAGAATTGTCTAATGTGTAGATATGTCATTTTAACTAACAAAAGTAAATTGACTTGCAACAAGATTTGAACCTGTGACATGTTGCTACTATACGTAGCACAATTACCATCTCAACCAACTTTTAATCATGCTTTAAATGTCCACATTATTATATTTGTACCTTTTAAATGTTGAGTTTTTTTATTATTATATTTTAATGCGAATGGAAAAAAATGCATATCAAGTTCGGGAAAAGTACCATCGGGGGCAACGCCTGGGCCCAAATACTAGTTATCTATTAGTAAAACTTGTAAAAAGTTGATATTCAATAATATTGTTCGTTCTTTTTTTTTTTATTAACTCACTTGTCTTTTGGTAGTAAATTTTTTTTTTTGAAATAATAATTAAAATCAAAATTTAGTCATGCATGTGGGATCTTGTTCATATTTTTCAATATGAATTTCTTAAAATATCAACTTTTGTAGATTTAGTACTAGAGATCTGACTAAAAAATTGACGGTTGAATATGTGCATTGAAGGGAATGAAAAACTACATGATTAAATACAATAAATGAAGGGAGCATCCTTTTCTTCCTAGTTATAGCCCATGCATATCAATTTAATTTTAATTGAACTAAAACTATCTTCCAGGAGTACATTTTAAAAATCTAACGTATTTAGAAAATTTACTAACCTAGCATAATAATTAGGAAGAATAAATTTAATTTTACAATTATTCTACAACCACCAAGCAAATATGAATTAAATAAAACATAACATCCTAATTCCTATCCATTATTCCATTAATATTTTTGTAACACGTGTATAGAACCAATTTAATGCTTTGTATTACACCTTGCATGCACTACTTTAATTTCACGTCGAATGGTCTGCTCGACGTTACTTAGCAATCGGTCGCTTAATTAATACACAACTTTTTAGATTCCAGTCCCTTATTGATTGTCACCAATCAATTGGCTAGCTTTAAATTATGGCATAAATATCAAAGTTTTCAATCGGAGTCATACTCACAAGTCACATAGTGTGTTCTAGCAGATCCCGACATAGAGCTAGAACGTTCTCGTGTCACTACGACTTACTTAGCCCTAGAAAGGATTTGGATTACCCAGCAATTCGATCCCTTTCTTTCATCAATCAATTAGCTAACATAGAGTGTGCAGGGGAATTTTACTTACCCCTCCCCTCAATTCCGGAAGAGCTTAAGCGCTTAGCTTGTTTAGCTGGACTATATTAATATATGTAACGTTTTGTTTTAGTATGCATGTGAAACATTTCTCCTTGTCAACAAAATACGATTGCAGTAGAGGCACATTCAAGATTTCAAATTTAAAGGGACACAAATAAAATGATTCACCAACACACATATATACCAACAACTCAACAAGTGAATAATGAGTCTAATAGACAAATTTGGTAATACTTCTAATTCAAAATACATTTGACATTGCGAAATTGAATTTTAATTTTGAACTTTACATTACCTCCAAAAAAATTCCCAAACGTTATATATTAGCGTCATATATTACAAAAAGAGCTTTTAAAATATCATATATCGTACTCCATCTGTATATTCAATAAATAAAACATTGACTTTAAATTAATGCTCCCCAACACAACTTTAACTATACCTTATAATTATTTATAATACTAAAGATTAGAAGTTGATATAAATATAAAAGTACTTATTGAGGAAAATTCAACAACATCTTAAGTAATAACCATTTGTTTTTTATGCTAGCCTATTAGAGCAAAAAAAAAATCTCGTTAAACTTGGTACATATATAGTACATAAAACAAAATTGTTGCATTTATTTGAAAACTAAAGAAGTGATTGTCAGAAACGTGTTCTAAAAAATTAATAGATAGAGACCTAGAGTTGGATATATAAAATTTTAGAAAACCATAAGTCTTAAAATAATCAAGAGAAGACAATTTAAATTAGAAAAGAGTGAAAAAAAAACGAAAAGAACAAGGCATTTCGAAAATTGGCAAAAAAAAATTGATAGAAGCTAGCATCAATCTTGCAAATTAAAGATACCGACTACCCAAAACAACGCATAGCAAGACACAACATAAAAGGAAAGAAAGGAAAAGGAAAGATCAAATTGAATGTTGCATCTTGCAAAATTCGATCACAAATAGATTTCAAATACATGTATTAATTGAAAACAAGGAAACGACCACCTGAGCAAATGAGATTACATGGAACGTGGTATATATATTATATGCGCACCGAAGTATCTAAACAGTTTATTAAATATCTTACAGAATTTATTTGTTTTTTAAAAATTTGGTGGATCACGTGCCATCCTAATTCCAACATGAATCCGCACCTGGATATATTTGTAGGCATACAAAATTTATTAAGTGTCACATCATTTTTATTTGACCCATTAAAGTTAAAAGTTGACTTTTATTAAGAGATGATAATCAAATTTAATTAATTTGGGTTTATCACTACATTAGGCCTATTTTAATTAAGGGTGTGTTCTCTTTACTTGAATAACCCTGAACTGAACTAAACTGAACTAAACTGAACTTATTGGACCTGATTGGACATGATTTAACTTATTGGACATGATTGGACCTGATTGGAACTTATTAGACCTGATTGGACCTAATTGAAACTTATTAGACCTTATTGGGCCTGATTGGAACTTATTTGACCTTATTTGACGAAAAATTTGATGAGTAATAACATAAATATTACCCCTAAGGCCCTAACATAAATAATATCCCTCAAAATTTATTATGACATAATAATTATTGAAATATATCCTTCAAAAAATAGTAATTATTAATTATCTCTTATGATTAACATTTTAACAAAAAAATATTATTTATATGCTTGCCTATACACAACTTCACTAATATATTTAGTAGTCTTGTTTTGATTTCATAAAGCACTAGTAGGAAATCAATTAATAACATTTATATCTTTCATTGTTATTAGTAACGAAAACATGTTATCTCTAGTTATTTAAAGATGAATTACAAAATATTATAATTATGATGATTATTATTGTTAACCTTATTTGACCATGATTATAATATTTTTTTTAATAATAATAACATAATCAGCTAATAGTAATATGAATAATAAAATAATAGATAATAATGCAAATATAATACTATATAATCATAGTGGTACTTTAATTAAAAAAATTTAATAATAACATGATAAGCTAATAGTAATATGAATAATAAAATAATAGACAATAATATAATACAAATATAATACTATATAATAATCATAGTGGTACTTTAATTAAAATTTTTAATATAAATTTATTAATCATTGACTATTTGGACCTTATTGGAACTTATTGAACCTGATTAGACCTAATTGGCCCTTATTGGAACTTATTGCACCTGATTAGAACTTATTGGACCTCATTGGAACTTATTGACCTGATTGGACCTGATTGAAACTTATCTGAACTGAAATGAACTGATTGGACCTGAAACTTAATTTTTTAAGGTGAAGAGAATGCACCCTAAGTAATCTATTATTGGGTCAAGGTCCCATTAAATGAAAGTTGGGCTAATAAAAGAGTTTATGTCCATAAGGTCCAGGAGGCAGGATAGTTGGAAACCCTAGGTTCAACTAAGCTCTATAAATAGAGAGCTCCTCTTCATTTGTAAGAGGAGAAAAACAGAAGACTCAAAAAAGAGAGAGAGAAATCTGCTCCAGAGACTTTCAAAGGGCGTGTTCGACAACAGTAGCTGTGGTAGTAGCTGTTTACAAATAACTAGTTAAAAATTCAAACAAAACTTTAATATATAATTTATACACCACTAAAAGCTACTCCAAAAGCTACAAATTGTAGCTTTTTACAAACACTACTAAAACACTACTTATACCACTAAAAGCTACTTACACCACTATCTTACCAAACACTACTATTTTTTTTAATTAGTGTTTTGACCGAGTCAAAACACTAAAAGCTACTTAAAAAGCTTGTGCCGAACACGCCCTAAGGGTGCGTTCTCTTCACCTTAATAAATTATGTTTCAGGTCCAATCAATTCAGTTCAGTTCAGATAAGTTCAGTTCAGATAAGTTTCAATCAGGTCCAATCAGGGCAATAAGTTCCAATCAGGTCCAATAAGTTCCAATCAGGTGCAATAAGTTCCAATAAGGTCCAATCAGGTCTAATCAGGTCCAATAAGTTTCAATAAGGTCCAAATAGTCAATGATCAATAAATTTGAATTAGAATATTAATTAAAGTACCATTATGATTATTATATAGTATTATATTTGTAATATTGTCTATTATTTTATTATTCATATTACGATTAACTGATATGTTATTATTAAAAAATTTAATTAAAGTACCGTTATGATCATATAGTATTATATTTGCATTATTATCAATTATTTTATAACTCATATTACTATTGGCTAATTATGTTATTATTAAAAAATATTATAATCATGGTCAAATGAGGTTAACAATAATAATCTTCATAATTATAATATTTTGCAATTCGTCTTTAAATAACTAGATATAACATGTTTTCGTTACTAATAACAATGAAAGATATAAATGTTATTAATTGATTTCCTACTAGTGCTTTATGAAATCAAAGCAACACTATTAGATATATTAGTGGTGAAAGTTGTGTATAGGCAAACATATAAATAGTATTTTTTTGTTAAAATGTTACATAAGAGATAACTAATAATTACTATTTTTTTGAAGGATAAATTTTAATGATTATTATGTTATAATAAATTTTGAGGGATAGTATTTATGTTATTACTCATCAAATTTTTTGTTAAATAAGGTCAAATAAGGTCCAATCAGGTTCAATAAGGTCTAATAAGTTCCAGTCAGGTCTAATAAATTCTAATCAGGTCAATAAGTTTCATTCAGGTCCAATAAGTTCCAATCAAGTTAAATCAGGTCCAATCAGGTCTAATAAGTTCAGTTCAGTTCAGGGTTATTCAAGTGAAAAGAACACACCCTAAGTTTGCACATCCAAATCAAACTTGAAGGAGATCAAGCTCGGAGGCCCTCATTCAAGAAAGTCAAATCATTCCTGGAGATCGAATCAGTGGAAATACATTATTAGAGATTGTACTCAAATATTTATATCAATAAAATTTATATTTGTTTCACATCTTTTAACTTTGTATATTGCAGATCTAAAATTTATGTTTACGATATTGCGATAGATATTTTTGGTTGAAATTAATTTGGTGGATCACGTGCCATCCTAATACTAGTATTCCAAGAAAAGAAAAAGGAAGCAGAAAAAACAATAACGTAATACTTCATATATTTGGTTGAAATTAAAATCTACAAAGAACCAGATTAACGTACAATATATCTTTATGACTTAATATAATATAAGTATGAATTAATCACATACCACCAAAGATTAAAAAAGAAAAAAGAAATTATCTGGCCACCCAACCATAACTCTATATATATCCCCTAAACTCTCCCTCAACTCGTCAGTATCAAATCCAAATTCTCCTTAAAAACTCACACAAAAGTCAAATCACACACTATCTTTATAAACTTTCTCTATACGTAAAAAAAAAAATGGCACCGCCAAACCTCGAACCTGCGACCACAAAGCCAACTTTGGGCTCAGTGGGTAAGCATAATATGAGCCGGGCCTACATAACGTTCTTAGCGGGCAACGGAGATTACATCAAGGGTGTTGTTGGGCTGGCTAAGGGCTTAAGAAAGGCCCGGTCAGCTTACCCGTTGGTAGTGGCGGTGCTGCCCGACGTGCCCGAAGAACACCGTAGAATATTGGTGTCTCAAGGGTGTATAGTTCGGGAAATTGAACCCGTTTACCCGCCTGAAAATCAAACTCAATTTGCTATGGCTTATTATGTCATTAATTACTCTAAGCTTCGCATTTGGGAGGTAAATTCTTTTTTCTTGCCGTATTTTGTTGTATTTTAGTGTTCGTTATCACAGTGTTAAGTGTTAACTATATATTTGTATTGATTGTTCTAATTAATGGTTAACATTTGTTTATAATGATCATTATTAGTAAAACTACTCGTTAGTTTTAGTTGTTATTTGTTAAATAGGGCGGCAAATGATCAATTCTTTATGGATAATGATACTTCCTCCGTTCCGAATTAAATGCAACAAATCCACTTTAACGCATGCCGAGGCATTATTTTGACCACAAATATCTATAATTGCATATAAGTAAAAATTATAAAAATTACATTTTACAAAAATACGTCACGAGACGAATCTAACAAGATCTCACTTGACTATGTTTTTCATTATGTATAAATCACAAATCTTAGTCAAAGTGAAAAGTGTGAATAGTGAAAAAGTGAATTTGTTGCATTTAATTTAGAACGGAGGAAGTATATGTTCAGAGCTCCATATAAGAAGCTTAAAACGGAAACATCAAGCAATAACTAAATATGAATAACTCCCAACTGATACGTGGTTTCCTTATAAATCTACTAATCTTATATGCATAAAATGTATTTTTTTGGTGTTCCGATCCTCATGTGTTGCTTTATATAACAGAGATAATTAATTTTATTTTTAAAATTGTATTTAATACCTAAATGCAATCAGGGGTGGGAGCTAAGGTATGGCCAAAAGTGGTCTTTCCCCCTTCCTTCAATATCTTTTGAGTTTTGAGTTTGATATAAATTGTGTGTTGTAATATTTAATTTTAAATGGGTGTATGAAGATTACTCACTAATGGCCTCCTATAATAATTGTTTGACTCCGCCGCTAAATGAAATCCTAAGAGCTATATTATATATCAATTCATTTTGAATTACTTTTGGTTTGCAGAAGATAGCCAACTGGTAAATATTAGGAAAATTTACCAAAAAATAATCTTTTAAAAGTTCAAATTTGCAGAAAAAACCTTTTAGAACCTTCTTTGCAAAAAAAAATCACACACTTAATTTTTTTGCAAGATGAAATCTATTTTCATTTTCTGTTAGTCGTTTTTGAGATGAATAAGTGTGGTGTTGCAGTGGATAAAAATAGGATCTTAAAGGAAGATAGAAGAGTCACTCCTATGCATCTCACAAACTACACCGGAAAATGGGAATAAGTTTCATCTTGTTAAAAAAAATTAAGTTTATGGATTTTTTTTTCAAAGAATGATAAAAGGTTTTTTTTGCAAAATTGAACTTTTAAAAGGTTATTTGTAAAAATGTTTGCAAAATTTTGTTGTAACATAGTATGACTTTGCGTTTTATCTTTCTTTCCCAATCTTGTTTCTTCCCAACTATAGCTCTTTGAATCGATTAATTTGAGTTGTGGAGCTAATAATAAATCAACCCTGCGCTAATTACAGTTTGTGGAGTACAAAAAGATGATATACTTAGATGGGGATATTCAAGTATACGATAATATAGACCATCTTTTCGACCTTCCCAACGGCTACTTTTATGCCGTAATGGACTGCTTTTGTGAGAAGACATGGAGTCATACTCCTCAATACAAGATTGGATACTGTCAGCAAAGCCCAAATAGAGTCCACTGGCCCGAAGAGGAGTTGGGCCCAAAGCCTGCTAAATACTTTAATGCTGGCATGTTCGTATTTGAGCCCAGTCTTTCCACTTACCATGACCTACTCAACACTCTCCAAGTCATCCCTCCTACTCCTTTTGCTGAACAGGTAAATTTTCATTTCTCTATTTTTTTTTTAATTACGTCTTGAAATAACATAAGATTTTCTGAATTTGTATGTTATGACTTATGATGATGTGTTCTACTAAAAAAAACTGCCGTGGAGTATGAAGATTAAAATTTTGTATGTTGGATGATAATAATTTGGTTTTAGCTAAAATTGACATAAACTCGTTGATTAAAACGACCCAATAATTTATATACTTGGAATATCTACAAATTGCAGGATTTCAACTTCTATCATATACCCAAGTGTAACCTGGATATGGTACACTTAAGGTTATTTTTTTGCTCATTGTTCGTTTGAAACCTTTAAATGTGTAAAATTTACACAATAGGGAGAGCTTTAAATGACTAAATGAGAAAAAAAAAGTCTTAGATACGTGTATGGTAGACTCAGGTGTACAATAATTGTACCTGAATAAGGCATATAGATGTACTATAGGTAAATTTATCTGAATTTATTTTTTTGGATCCAAAGAGAAAGACTTGTTATTTGTTGGTTTAATTTAGAATTTCAAGAGCAATATTTAATAAATTGAATATGTGTAGGATTTCTTGAACATGTACTTCAAGAACATATACAGGCCCATCCCATCAATATACAACCTTGTGATGGCCATGCTATGGCGCCATCCAGAGAACATCAACCTAGAGGAAGTCAAAGTTGTTCACTATTGTGCAAACGTAAGTAAAATACCCATCTTGTCTTTCTATTACTTCTATTCTTCTTAGGGATTCTTTTCGAATGGATAGTATATAATACAAATACTTTCATTAATACAAATACTTTGAATATATACAGGGTTCAAAGCCTTGGAGGTATACAGGAAAAGAAGAGAACATGGATAGAGAAGACATAAAATTGCTGGTAAACAAATGGTTGGACATATACAACGATGAATCCCTTGATTACAAGCCTGAAGTTGAGGCTCATCGTCGGAAGTTGCAACCTTTCAGGGCGGCGCTATCGGAGGCTGGTGTTCTTCACTATGTTTCCGCTCCATCTGCTGCTTAAAACGAGCTCCCTAGTGCATACATGTCGCACATCTTTTTCTTTTTGTGAAAATTTATTGTTGGGGAATTTTTTTTTTCTGGCTTTTGGTTATGTTTGTTAGGTAAAAAGAAGTATAAGAATAAATTAAAGTCTCCCTTGATATTTCTGGCTTTTGGTTATGTAATTTATTAAGGGTTTTGTAAGCTTTGGAATTTGTGAAAATATTGTAAAAATATGCAAGTATGCAACGATTAATGAAAAGGGAAAAAATGTCTATGCATGGTTTACATTGTGCTTGATCATCTTATCATCTTCTGCGGTTCTGCCCAGAGGTTTTTAGCTCGGGCTTGAAGGGTTAGTGATCTGGATCATTTTTGCAAGTTCAATATGTTTGGACCCCTGATCTGGTCCAACAGTGTTATGCAAAGCCCACCTAAAAGATCTGATTTATATGCTCTCAAAGGTCCAATCAGCCTTTCTAGACAGAAAGCAACTTTGCCATAAAAGGGAGACAACTTTCCTACAGACATGGATGCTCTCCAATAGGGTTTCCTGTCTGGGGAATCCCCAACATTATAAAAGCGAAGAAGTCTAATCAATGAACAGTATTGAATTCTCACCTAACAAAACCAGAAAGATCTCTCTCTAGAACCTGTTCACTTTCTCTCTCTACCTCAATCTCAACCGACTTGAGCGTCGGAGGGGCTTTCCTAGAACACCCCGGGCTAGGTTTCTTTGTTTTGCGGGGCCTCGGTTGACAAGACTCGGGATTATACTCCAACTCGGGATTTTAACCTCTCTAAACACACTCAACTCTTTTGACTAGTTTCTAGGCAGAAACAGTTTGGCGCCGTCTGTGGGGATAGACACATCTCAAAGCTACGTACCGAGAGTAACATGGCCCCCGAAGGAAAACAACCCGAACCTCAAGCACCTTCGCAACCGACCCCGATTCGATCCCAGCAACCCAACGTGCTGGTCGAGTCACTTGCCATCGACGATGAGGGATCTACTCCTCGTAACGAAGAGCAAACCGGACCCCGGGAGCAATACCATGCTGATCAAACCCCCATCACCATGGCAGACATAGAAAGAATAGCTCAGCAGTTGAATGCAAACATGCAACGCAGCTTGCAGGAGCTCATAGCGGGAATCCCCCAACTAAACCGGGGGATACCTCGAGAGTTGACCCAAGGAGAGCTGCAACCCAGGGGTGATCCAAACACTCACGTCCCTAACCGGGACGGGCAACGAGTGGGAGGAGAAAGGCCCCGACAGGACAACTCCCGTAGGACACCAAACTCGGATGCCCGGCGAATCATCGAAGAGAATCGTAGGCGCCGGGTGGAGCAGGACGCTCGGAACTTACTTAATGACAAAAGGAGAGCCAACCAGGAGAAGACTCGCCAGGAAGAGCAAGCTCAATCTAGGACTCCTAGACGGGGGAGGGAAGTGTCCCCCCTCGGGTCCAAGAAGACCAGGACGGAAGGGGAAGGAGACTCGGGACCTCCACGAAACAAAAGTCCCATCTTGGTCAACGGGGGGTATTGAACTTCATGACGCCCCTTGCCGGGAGATCATGGAAGTCCCTAACCCCAGCAAAGTCAAGGTCCCTCAGATTGAGCAGTACTCGGGAAATAGCGACCCCGACGATCACATGGCTGCCTATAAGGCCCAGATGAGTGTACAAACAGGGTGTGAAGCAGCGTGGTGCCGTTACTTCCCGACTACCCTCAAGGGCCTAGCACTCAGCTGGTTTTCGGGGCTCTCCCCTGGCATTATCACGAACTTTTCTGTGTTGGAAGCGTTATTCCACCAACATTTCATTGCCGGGCGTCGGCACAAAAAGACAAGCATCCACCTGATGTCAATCAAGCAGCAGGAACATGAAAGCTTGGCCGACTACATCAAGCGCTTCAATGAGGAATCCCTCAAGATCTCTGACCTTCAAGACGGGGTAGCCTTCACCGCCTTGATGTCGGGACTCTGGCCCGGCAAGTTCAGATGGTCCTTGGCCGAGAATGAAGTCACCACATTCACTGAGGCCATGAGTCGGGCCCAGAAATTCATTCAGGCCTCGGACATTTGCAAGCCTGTTGTGGAGAGGTCAAAGAAAAGAAAGGAAGAAACCCCCTACCGGGAATCCAACAAAAGCACTAAAAACAACCAAAGAACTCCTCCCGAGAACTACGGATAATGGGAATGACTCCCGCTTCAACGAAATCGGCGTGAGATCTACCTAGATCTGAAACACAAGTCGGTATTGCCCATCCCTCCCCCTATAAGGACTTCGAAAGAAAGGAGGGATCAGCGACTGTGGTGCGAATATCACCGGGAATGCGGGCACACCACCAAAGACTGTCGGGAATTGAAGAAGGCCTTGGATCACTTGGCTGATCAAGGAAAGTTGAACAGGTATATCAAGCACTCTCGGGAAGAGAAAGGAAAGGAGAAGGAAGGAAAAATGACAAGTGACAACACCGACGGGGTATGTCGGGGTGATAGCAGGGGGCATGCCTCGGGTGGCCTAACCTGGTCGAGCCCGCAAAGCTCACCTCGCACGCAATGAAGCAACAAGTCTTGGAAATTGAGCCCACGAGGCCGGGATGCCCCGTTATGACGTTTGGGGGAGCCCTGACCGTGCCCATACACCCCCATGACGACCCTCTCGTCATAGAAATGAAAATTGCCAACTCTAGGGTCAAGAGGATATTGATCGATAGCGGTTCTTCAGCGGACATCATCACGCTAGAATGCTTACAGAAGCTGAAATATACCGAGAAGGACGTAACCCCGACCAGTCAGCCGCTGATAGGCTTCGGGGGAGCATCCGTGTACCCCCTCGGGTTCGTAAAGTTGGCTGTGAGACTCGGGGAAAGAGGTAAGGGAAGAAGCCTACCAGTCGACTTTCTGGTAGTCGATACCCCACTTCCTTATAACGCCATCATGGGCAGGCCCACTATGAACAAGATAAAGGCAGCCATCTCGGTATACCAACTACTCTTGCAATATGAAACTGACGAGGGTCAAGTCGGGAAGATATATGGAGATCAACAGATAGCCCGGGAGTGTTACACAAACAGTTTTAAAACACCAAATTCAAAAGAAAGACCAAGGAAGAGAAAGAGGGAAGACCCCGCAGAAACCCCGACTGGCCTCGGAGTCTACCTATCAGAAAACCCAAAACTATACGAACGACACCAACCAGTCGAAGAAGATGAAGAAGTAATGCTTGACGAAGGCCTCGGGAAAGGGGTAAGGATCGGCAAAAACCTTAGTCCCGAGGTCAGGGAAAAACTCATCAACACCTTGCGTGAGTACAAGGACGTGTTTGCCTACTCCGCCTCGGACATGCAGTTGGGATCCCAAGTTCGCATCACATGAGCTAAACATTAAGGAGGGATTCCGCCCAATCAAGCGTAGCTCGGACATCAAGGACCCGAGAGAAACGCAGCGAGCGAGAAGAGGTCAAGAAACTGCTAGAGGCGGGTATCATTGAAGAATGCCAATACACCGAGTGGTTGGCCAATGTTGTTCTAGTTAAAAAAGCTAATGGAGCTTGGCGCATGTGCGTCGACTTCACTGATCTGAACAAGGCATGTCCTAAAGACAATCACCCGCTGCCAAAGATTGATAGGGGCGGTCGATTCAACGGCCGGCCACGAGTTGCTTCACCTTGTGGATGCCAACGCGGGATATCACCGAGATCCCGATGGCGGAAAAAGACCGAATACATACCGCATTCGTTGTACCCCAAGGCGTATACTGCTACAAGATGATGCCCTTTGGGCTAAAGAACACAGGGGCTACTTACCAACGAACAATCAACAAGGTCTTTGAGGAGCAACTCGGGAAGAACATTGAGGTCTACGTAGACGATATGATCGTCAAGAGCAAAAAGCGATTGATCACGTCGGGGATTTGGCAGAAACGCTGAACACCCTACGACGCCATGGCATGAAGTTAAATCCCAAGAAGTGTGTATTCGGGGTCAGAGGGGGGAAATGCCTCGGGTTTTTGGTAGATGAAAGAGGAATTGAGGCTAACCCCGACAAGATCAACGCAGTGTTAAACATGTCCTCACCAAGGAGTGTGAGAGAAGTACAAAGGCTAACAGGGTGCCTAGCAGCGCTGGGCCGCTTCTTGTCCCGCTCGGCTGACAAGAGCTTGTTATTCTTCAGAGCGTTGAAAAGGAAGGAGTTTGATTGGGACAACGAGGCCGAACAGGCATTCCAACAGCTAAAACAACACCTAGCAACGTTGCCCAAACTCATATCACCCTTGCCGGGAGAAGCACTCTACATATACCTCTCGGTATCATAGTACGCCCTCAGTGCGGTACTCGTAGCAGAAAGAGAGGGGACTCAGCACCCCGTGTACTTCATCAGCCATGCTTATAGAGGAGCGGAAGCAAGATACAGCCAGATTGAGAAGATGGTTTATGCGCTTGTCATGGCGAGTAGGAAGTTGAAGCCATATTTTCAGGCGTACCCCATCAAGGTCCTAACCGGACAACCCATCAGAAAAGTAATTGAAAGCAGAAATCATTCAACTCGGATGACCGAGTGGGCAGACCAGTTGGCGGACTTCGGATTGGATTATGAGCCCCGAAGAGCAATCAAGGCACAAGCGCTGGCCGACTTCATCAGTGAATGCAGCTCCCGACCCCCGGACCTGGAAGAAAGGGAGTCGTGGGAGTTGCGCAGTGGATGGGTCGGCTTCAAAAGCCGGCAATGGAGCCAAGCTTGTGATCATTCCTTCAGTCGGGGATAAGATGGAGTACGCGGTGAAGTTCGACTTTTTGGCCTCCAATAACGAGGCTGAATACGAAGCTCTAATCTTAGGCCTCCAAATCTGCATCAATGCGGGAGCCCAGGCAGTCACGGCAAAATCGGATTCACAACTCATAGTTGGACAGGTCTCGGGGGAGTACGAGGCCAAGGAAGACAACATGAGGATGTACCTCAATAAAACCCGGGAGCTCATCAAGAAGTTGTCCGCATTCAAAGTACAACACCTCCCGAGGTCTGAGAACCAGCAAGCCGATGCCTTGGCCCGCATGGCAAGCTCAGCAGAAGGGTTGACTCCTCGAACCATCATATGGGAGGTCCTAAACCAACCAAGCATCAATTCGTTGCAGATACACACCATCAACAGGACGGGCACGTGGATGAAAGAGATTATCGGTACCTAAAGGACGGGTTATTACCTTTGGATGAGAAAGAGGCTGATAGCCTAAAAAGGAAGGCGGGGTGGTTCATCCGGGAGAAGGCCACTTGTACAAAAAATCTTATACCCACCCCCTACTCAAGTGCGTAACTCCTTTTGAAGGGAACTACATCCTCCGAGAGATTCATGAAGGAGCTCGGCAGCAGCCACCAAGGGGCCCTGGACTATAGCCGGAAAGCTTTAAGGGCCTGGATACTACGGCCCTCTTTAAAGCATGACGCCGCCGAACCGGTAAAGAAATGCCCCAACCGCCAAATTCACGGGGACATCCCTCGGGCTCCAACTAACCCCCTTAACCACCATTCAAGCCGTCTTACCCTTCGATAAATGGGGGATGGACCTTATAGGCCCGTTCCCGGTAGCCTCGGGCGCGAGAAGGTTCCTCCTAGTAGCCATCGACTACTTCACCAAATGGGTCGAGGCTGAACCACTAGCTTCAATAACAGACAAGCAAGTGCAGATTTTCATCTGGAGGAACATCATCACCCGTTTCGGGATCCCAAGAACGCTCATATCAGACAACGGGAGACAATTCAACAGCGGGCCAACCCTGGATTATTGTTCCAGATTCGGGATTCAAACACGGTTTTCAGCCGTCTCCCGACCCCAGACCAACGGCCAAGCTGAGGCAGCAAACAAAGTGGTGCTGAATGGGATTAAGAAGTCACTGGAAGGAGCAAAAGGGTCATGGGTCGATGATCTCCCGGGTGTGCTCTGGTCAGCAAGGACAACAGTGAAAGAAGCAACAGGCAACTCGCCCTTCAGCTTAGTCTATGGAAGTGACGCTGTTCTTCCAGTCGAGGTCGGGATACCTTCCCCCAGGATGACCTTCTACGAGCATGACAAGAACGAAGAAGAGAAGAAAGTCGAGCTAGACCTACTGCCTGAATCTCGGGGTAATGCGCTACTCAAGTCAATCCGCAACAAGCAAAGGGTAACCAGGCAATTCAACCTCAGGGTGAAAGCTAGGCCCATTCATGTAGGCGATTGGGTGGTCAGGAAGGTCGAAGCCACAGGGTTGACACACCTGAAAGGCAAGCTAGGGCCTAAGTGGGATGGGCCTTACAAGGTTACGGAAGTAATCAAGCCGGGAACATACCGACTCGAGTCATCCGAAGGCACCCCACTGGCCCGACCTTGGAATGCTGACAATCTCAAGAAATATTACATTTAAAACTACGCCACTTTAAGATTCATTTTGTTAACCACAACTCGGGGCAACCATTTATACCCTATTAGAGTTGGCGGGATTTTGGGAACATGGCCACACTTGAGCCCACAGTTCATTATGTTAAGTCACAACTCGGGGCAGTAAGTTGTACCCCATAGTTGATAGTCTCGGGAATATGAATGAAAGAGCACTTGGTCCGTAATAAGTTGCATCTTAAACAAAATGAACATTCGGGAAATTGAAACTGCAAAGTAATTTCATTTCATCAAATAAAAAAAAAAAAAAAAGTACAACCAAAAGGTCCCGGGAACAAAACTCCCAAGGGCCCAAAAATCCAAGTACAAGATTGAAGAAACAGAACTAAGCAGCCAAATCCTTGATGGGGGAGCTGTCGGTGCTACCCGTCCCGTCTTCCTCATCAGAGCTCTTACCAGAAGCCGGACCCTCTGGGTTATCAGCCTCACCAGTCGGAGCCGCAGAGCTCGGGGCCGCTCCAGCAGTTGTAGAGGTCTGAAGAGTAGGCAAACCAGAACTGCTAACATGAGGCTGGGATATTGCTGAAGCTGGGGTAACAGGAGAGGCCTTAGCTTTGGCCGTATCTTCCTTCTGGTCCTCTCGCAATACGACCGGTCGAGTCGGCTTCAACGTCATCCCGGTTTAGAGCGAGTCGGGGCCAGCAAGGATCTCTTTGAGGCGCTCCTTTGTCTCCCTAACCGCCATACGGTAGGAGTTGGTGGCCATTTTACCCAGAAAGGCCAACCCCTCGGGAGACCTCTTCCATTCCTGCAGAAATTCTGCCTGGACCTTCTCTAGCTTAGCCTTGGCTTTCTTCAGGCTATGCTTAGAAGACTTGGCCTTCCGCTGCGCCTCAGCCAGCTGAAGCTTGGCGTCCTCCAAGCTCTTCTGAGCGGCGTTGCGCTCAATTATGGCAGCCTCCAGAGAGGTCTGGACCTGCTGTTTAGAATCCTTTAAGGCCTTATGGTCTGCAAGGGCTTTCCTAGCCTCCTCGAAGGTGGCCTTCTGACCCTCCAACTCGGTGTTCGGTTGGAGGATCTCGGCCTCCCCGATCCGCAACCTTCTTCTTCAGACCCCCCACCTCCTTGGTTAGGTCTACCACGCTCTCCTCAAATTGAGCCCGACGGTTGATCACCGAGGTCATCCTGGGATAGTGGTCTCGCATAGAAGTGACAAGTTAGTCTACGGGAAAAGCAAGAAACACCTAAATAGAGGAGTTGGGGGAGTGCACCTCCGGCCCAAGATTCATAGAAGGCATTGACCTCCCCATGCCCAAGCGCAAGCAGTGCCTCATCATCGGCATCAGTATAGACCGCCTTGACAAAGCATTCTTAACCCCGGCCGCCTCGCGGCTTGGTAAGAGCCGTAAAAGGAACGCCTGGACCCGACCCCGATCGGCTCGGGATTTTTTTAGAAAGAGGTTCATCATGGACCTCGGTATTGTCCATTTGGAGGTCCTCCGCTCTCCTCTTACTTCCCGTGGACACACCCGAGGAGGCCTTCTCGGATGCGATCTTTTCAAGAGCAAGGGCCTTCTCGGTATCCGGTCTTTAGCTTGCGAGAATGGACATGAGGCTTCTTAGGCTTCTTGGAATCCGTGTCCCGAAAAGAATAAAGAGTAAATACAAGTCGGGACGCCACAAGAAAGCAAAGCAAGAACTTCACTCACCTTAGGAGGCGGGGGATTGACATGGTCTCCCCGTCCAACTCATCCAAGAGCTTGGCGGCTAATGCAACGCTTGTTCACATACCTCTCGGCCATCACGGGATCCGGTCGTTGTCGGGCAACAAGTGAAATAAGACAAACGTCAACACTTTAGCATAAAAGTAAAAGGCACACACTGGATTAAGGGAAATTACCCTTGTCACGGCTAGAACTCGAAGCAGTGCCGCGTAAACATTTCATTCCGCATCTCGTGACGGGTTGGTAGCCGCTCGAGGCACATAAGTGAGAGCCCCGCCAATGTTTTCGGGGTAGTGGAAAGATAAATCCCCACTCACCGCTTCCTCCCGAGACATCTCGGGAACCGTTTGATTCAACCGAAAGCGAGGCCCCTCCTCGGGAGGAAGGATAGGGATTCCCCATTCACCACTCGTGTAAACATGGTAGAACATTCGTCTAAATCCTTTTTGGTTTGAAGGGGGATCGCGGACGACTTTATAGCCCGCTCTACACTGAAAGCGGAACCACCCAGGGCCATGGAGATCAGCGGGGCCTAGCATAAGGGTGAAAATGTTGCGCCACAAGCGCAAACTCGGGGTAACACCGAGAAGATCACAAACGTAAATAAAACCATTTACGGTCGGCCAACCTGTTAGGAAGAAGATTAGTCAATGTCGGTTGATAGGCGTTCACAAGGTCCCTAATGAAAGGATGCAAGGGGAACCTCGGACCCATCTCGCATACTCGATGATACACCGACACACATCCCACAAAGGGGGGTCATCACCGAGTCGGTATGTTTGGCTCGAATAACAAAATAGGGATCTTGAATCCAAAATTTGGTGGCCACATACTTGGCGTTTCTCTCCATATATTTCATGAAGGTCGCCTCCGGGTAGTAGGTATGAGGGCCGCCCTCGGGGTCTAAAGGAGGGTAGTCCCGACTCCGACGTAGTCGGTGCTTCTTCAACCTCTTCGGATATCGTGGACAACCCCGTCGAAAATAAGACTGGTCAAGGTAGGCGGGTGCTACATGGTCTATGGGCTAAAGAAACTTCCCAAGGACCTGGAACTACCCCCTCATCCTCCTCACTCAGCGAATCCGAGGGGCTAGGTAAAGGAACCGCCTCGGGAATGGTTAATGGATCCTCACACGGGACTCGGGTGCTAACCAGGAATCCGTCAACCCCACGAATCTCTTCCGAAAGTTTAGGAGAAGCGGGGACATTCGGACCAGACTCGGGATCCATCCTATGGACGTCTATTTCAATAATCAAAGGAAATACAGAGTACTGTGAAGGAAGAGCGTACCTTCACGGGAATTCTTGGTCTCGGGAATGTAATAGGCACGGGTACTCACGGACTCGGGACTGGAACCAGCTAGGGAGAAATTTAGAGAGAGAAAGAAGAGAGAGATTGAGGAAATCCGCAAATGATTGAAAGTACGGAAAAATTATTCTCTTCCTCCTCTATATACATCTCCCTCCGTGTCCGCACCACGACAACCTCTGCACCACTCTAAATGGGCTTCAAAAGATTGGGCCAACAATGAGAAAGGCCCATGGGTAAGGCTTTAAACCAAAACCCCAATTTTCTACGGGTATAAAGTCAAACAGTCAAACGGTCAACGGTCAACAGTCAACGGTCAACAGTCAACGGTCAACAGTCAACGGTCTATGACCCATTACTCAAACACGACCAAAAATCACCCAACTCGGGATCCTCATACGAAGGGCTCATTAGCCCCCGAGTTGGTGCATCACCCTTCTTGGCCTTGCCAGGGGGCTCAATACTTAGCCAAAGAATGGCTAAGCACCTCAACCCCCAACTCGGGATCCTCGTAGGAAGGGCTCATTAATCCCCGAGTTGGTGCATACCCACCTCGGCCATGCCAGGGGGCTCAATACTTGGCCAAAAAATGGCTAAAGTACCTCAACACCCAACTCGGGATCCCCAGGGGATGGCTCATTAGCCCCCGAGTTGGTGCATACCCACCTCGGCCATGCCAGGGGGCTCAGCACTTAGCCAAAACATGGCTAAGTACCTATACCACCAACTCGGGATCCCTAGGAAGGGCTCATTAGCCCCCGAGTTGGTGCATCACCCTTCTTCGCCTTGCCAAGGTGCCCAATACTTAGCCAAAGAATGGCTAAGCACCTCAACCCCCAACTCGGGATCCTCATAGGAAGGGCTCATTAGCTCCCCGAGTTGGTGCATCACCCACCTCGGCCATGCCAGGGGGCTCAGCACTTAGCCAAAACATGGCTAAGTACCTATACCACCAACTCGGGATCCCTAGGAAGGGCTCATTAGCCCCCGAGTTGGTGCATCACCCTTCTTCGCCTTGCCAAGGTGCCCAATACTTAGCCAAAGAATGGCTAAGCACCTCAACCCCCAACTCGGGATCCTCATAGGAAGGGCTCACTAGCCCCCGAGTTGGTGCATCACCCACCTCGGCCATGCCAGGGAGCTCAGCATCTAACCAAAACATGGCTAAATACCTACACTACCAACTCGGGGTCCCTAAGGGAGGGCTCATTTGCCCCCGAGTTGGTGCCTCACCCATCTCGGTCTTGCCTGGAGGTTCATCACTTGGCCAAGTGAAGGCCAAGTTCTTCCACGACTAACTCGGGTCCCCATAGAAGGGCTCGTTTGCCTCCGAGCAGGCACAGGGTGCCGCCTAGAGTGATTCTCCCCCCGAGGAGGGGTTCAAAACGCAATGCCCAACGCAGCAGCTCGGGGAGGTCCTCCCCTCTCCCGGGTTCATTGGGACCAAAGACCGACACGCTACCACGGGAATGATTGGGAGAGGCCAAGCATCATCACTCGGGATTGCTTGGGAGAGCCCAAGCATCATCAGTCGGGGTCCCATGCACCAGGGGCGTAGGGCCTTCCCCTACTCTCGGGATCATGCGGAGTCAGACACTGGCACCTCTCGGTTTCGTTCGGGAATTAGCCCAAACACCCATCACTCGGCGCCCCACGCATATGACCGGAGGATCAGGGTCCTCCCCTCTCGGGGTCACTCGAAGCCACGCTCTGATGCCCCAGCTCGGGATTGTTTGGGAATCAGCTCAAGTGACTCGGGGCGCCACCTCGGGGGAAAGGGCCCCCTCTCTCGGGATCACTCCATGCCCAGCACCAGGATGACATCTCGGGGTTGCTGGGAAGCAGGCCCTAGGGCCCCTACATCACCTCGGGATTTGCCTGGGGCTCAGGAATTCACGAAGCCTCCCTCCTCGGGGTCTGCATACTTTGAAAAAGTTCGGGGGCGTTGCCCCCTAACCCCCACCAGGGCGTTTCACCCCTGGACCCAGACTCGCTGACCCCCGTGATTGGTTAATCCTAGCGCCACATTGCTAACTCAAGGCATCATCCAAAGAATATCGGCAAAAAACATTATTGTTCCGCCAATCAACCGCACCAGAAATCGAGGATGTCACTCCGATTACTTGGCGTGGGGCTAATTGTTTGGACCCCTGATCTGGTCCAACAGTGTTATGCAAAGCCCACCTAAAAGATCTGATTTATATGCTCCCAAAGGTCCAATCAGCCTTTCTAGACAGAAAGCAACTTTGCCATAAAAGGGAGACAACTTTCCTACAGACATGGATGCTCCCCAATAGGGTTTCCCGTCTGGGAATCCCCAACATTATAAAAGCAAAGAAGTCTAATCAATGAACAGTATTGAATTCTCACCTAACAAAACCAGAGCATCTCTCTCTAGAACTGTTCACTTTCTCTCTCTACCTCAATCTCAACTGACTTGAGCGTCGGAGGGGCTTTCCCGGGAACACCCCCGGGCTAGGTTTCTTTGTTTTGCAGGGCCTCGGTTGACAAGACTCGGGATTATACTCCAACTCGGGATTTTAACCTCTCTAAACACACTCAACTCTTTTGACTAGTTTCTAGGCAGAAACACAATACAATGTGGATAATAATGTTTTCTCTATTTTGTGTCATATGTAATGCAAATTGATAGACAACTATTAGGATAATATTTTCTCATTGTCTTAGGATATACATTGTATAATTTCCTAATGATATTAGGACTCGGATTATTGTCACCCTATATATTTTGATCAATAGATTTACTGTAGATTTACGGAGTTTCACAATATCTAACACAAATGTTTGGGTGCTGTTAAGAGCATACAAAACTATATATTTGTTATGATTTTGCTCAAAGCTAAGGGCCTGTTCTCCCCAACTTATTTTCAGTTCAGTTCGTTCAATTCAGTTCAGTTCAGTTCAGTTCAATTCAGTTCAGTTCAGTACCTAAATGATAATCATTACTATTAATTAGTTATAATTTAATTCAGTTCAGTTCAGTTCAATTCAATTCAGTTCAGTTCAGTTGTTTTATGCCGAAAAGAAGATGACCTAAGTGAGCCAAATATAAAATGTACAAATGTAAAATTGGAAAAAATATGAGAGGGAATACTATATGGGCTTTGAGTTTATAATAACTTTACGTGTAAAGTAGGTTTGCATTGATTATAGAAAATGAACTTCATGTCATATTTATTAGTTTGTATATACTTTTTGATATGTTCTTTGATAGATACAACAACTTTAAAAATATATTACTTATTATTCTGATCACAATAATATCTATCATAATATTTTATTTGAAGGATATTATAATCTTTCTTGCTTTAGGTTTTCTTTTTAACCATACAAGTTTTATGTTTCTATCTTTCTTTATCATCTCCTAATATTGAGGCTAATAGAAAATTGTTGTATATACTACTATTAAAAAAACGAAGAGGTAATGTTCGATCTCTCTATGAACCACTCGTTTCTTTTACAAACGCCTTAATCATCGAACTATATTCACTGGCGACGCACTTTAAGTTTATACTCATCGAACAATTAGAATTGTAAGACAATCATATGAAAAAGTAAATAACATTACAATTTAGATTGTTGAAATAGATTTTTTTTTGTATATGTTGTTTAGTATATATTCTCTGTTTTGGGTTCGGTTTTTAGACCCATTGTATATAGGATAATTAGCAGAGTAATATATAAACCCTTTCAAGTCATAGATCCTCAGCCACTCTGGTGACTTTTCACAATTTTGTAATTATACTTTCTTCTAAATCTAATAAAATCAGTTATCCTTGCTGTGTGGACGTAGCTAACATCTTGTTAGTGAACCATGTCACTAGTGGAAAAACATTGAATTGCGGCAGTCATTAGATGGCCTATTGCTACGGTTTTCGCACCGCCGCAAATCAAGGCGCATCAATAGGATAAATATATTGCTGCGGTTCTGAAACCGCGGCAATAGGGTGACCTATTGTTGCAGTTTTATTCAAAAACGCCAAAGAATAAGTCCAACATAAAAACGTAAATAGGTCGAACTTTCATTTTGCGATTATACCAAAACCGCAAAGAATAAAAAGGCTTTATAGATAAAAAAAAATGTACACTTCTCCATCAAACTTAAAAGATAAAAAAATGAACAAAAAACAAAACACCACACAAAACTGGAAGTAGTTAATTAGGATGTGTTAATACAAAAATTACAAAAGATATAAACAACACTAGATACAAAAATAAAAATATAAAAATAAAACTTCTTCCACAACAAACTACAGAAATAAACAAACTAAGATCACAACTTCATAATCACATGAAAATAACGCGAAGACGAGTAGTTGATGCCTTCGCTGGCGACATCAGAGAAGAAGTCGGTGGTGGCGGTTGAGGGAGAACCCGAAGACGGTGGCGGTGAGAGACAACAAGAAGGTGGTGGCGGTGAGGGATAACGACGCCAGATCCATCGCGTTGGCTGTTGTGCGAAGGAGTAACAGATCCAATTCTAATTTTTCAGAATTGGAAAAAAATAACAACATATTAGCACTAATTAAAACCTAGAAATCTCGAAGAATCGGAAAAAATTAAATTCCAAAAATGGAACAAAAAAAATCAAATGATTTGTTCTTACCTTGAAGAAGCAGATCGGAGAATTTGGGAGGAGAAGACGACTGAAGAAGACGAACGGAGAAGACGAGAGGAGGAAGGAGGCCGGTTAAGAGCCGAGAGTGAGAGAGGGAGAATGAGAGGAGAGATAGAGGGAGAAATAGAGCGTGATACTGTACTGTGAGTGAGAGGGTGAAGTGAGGTAACGGCGCCCAAGGTTAATATATTAAAAAAACTCTAATGACCCTATTGCTGCGGTTTTCTCTAGAAACCGCAGCAATAGATTAAAATATTATTAAAAAAATAACATTTTAATCTATTTGCTGCGGTCATGGGTAGGAACCGCACCAATAGATCTGGTCAAACCAGTCAACGAATTTTGAAAAAATTTCCGTTGACATCTATTGTTGCGCTTTCCAAAATAATATTTTAATCTATTGCTGCGATTATGGGTAGGAACCGCAGCAATAGATTTGGTCAAACTAGTCAACGAATTTTGAAAAAATTCTCGTTGACATCTATTGCTGCGGTTTCCACCCAGAACCGCAGCAATAGGTTGATTTTCGATTTTTCCTTTTCTTTTGACGCGATTTATTGCTGTGTATTGGTAAAACCGCCACAATTCAACCGCCGCAATTAACATTTATTCTACTAGTGTGTTAAATCTCTATGTTAATCCTTATCTTGACTTCGTTAATTGCTTCTATCACAACATAGACTTTCATATGAACTTGAACAATGAAAAAAAAACAGTATAATAGAGCGATAAATCTCCTACAGAAAGGAAAAGCTGAGCAAAAGGAGTATCTACATAACTTTTTTTTTTTGACAGGAAGAAAACGGATGTCATTCATAAGAGATAGCCAAACAGCACTTACACTCAATTCCTGAAAAATTGAAAATTCCAACACAAGTATATAACACCTTAGAACTAGATAAATCGCAGATTTGATTAAAAACAGCCTTAATAATAAAAAACTTCATCCAAAGCAATACAATCTGTGGGTTCGCTCTGATTCGGCTTAACTTCCGCTGATGCATAGTCGTTTGGGTGAAAATACTTATGTGGTCTTCTAGATTCTTACAGAGAATATAGATTGTTAGATCTTCCTTTTTTATCAGACGAATAAAAAACCAAATTAAACACCCTAAAATAAATACCATCTTAAGGATGGGATATACTTATTGGAAGGAATTAAAGGAGTTTTTGGGGCTTACCACCGGTACGAACACCAGTGGAAGCCCCTACAAAGATTCACAATTGAGGCCAAGAAGAAAAGAGATGAAAGAGAAAGAGAAAGAAAAGGAAGGGTAAAGAATGAAGGAAAAACCTTCAAAAAAGAAGAAAAACCTAGCGATGGAGGCTAGGAAAAAACCCTCCCAAGGAGAAACCCTAAAGAGAAAAAACCCTCCCAAGGAGAAACCCTAGAGGGAACCGAGTATCTACATAACTACTACTTCAAAAGTAAAAGACAAAAATAGAGGTATCATGAAATATCCTCAGATATTCTTTCATTCCACTACTAAAGTTTAATAATAACTCCAACCTTATAATTCGTGAAAGTTGAAGCAAATTCTTTTTTAAGTATGAAGCGAGTTGCAGGTGCTTTGTAGATTAAGAATTCCACTAGTATCTTCTTCTACAAAAGCGAATCAATCGAAAGAAGTTAGAATTCTTTACTAACTGAATTTGAGTTACTTGTACGGACTCTAACCTTAACCTAACCCATTTAATTAAATGGGTAAGTCGTGTCAACCCATTTACTTAGATGGGTCAAAAATCTCAACCCAAACCCGCTTATTTTAGGTCGGATTTGGTAAACGGGTTGGGTCAGTTTTTCACGGCCCTACTCATAGCCCATGTTAAGCAAAATTTTTTTAAAATAAAATAATTAGTGCTTAAATAAAATTGAAATCTCAAACAAGATGATGCAACTAATTCTAATTTCAAACTATATGAAATAAAATATATATCACCCTTAACTTAAAAATAAAAGAAACAATTTCAAATTACATATGGTGACTCGACCCATTGTCTGCGTCGAAAACTTCTCAATTAACTTATAAACAATTGATAAAACATAAACATTAAGATTTTCATGACTCTTAAGGGTGTGTTTGACAATAGCGTTTGAAGTGATTTTTTGTATTTGGATTAAGTCAAAACTCTAATAATTGCGGAAAGTAGTGTCTGAAGTAGTTTTTGGTGTTTGAACTAGTGTTTTCGAAAAGTTATAAATATTAGTTTTTTGCAATAAAAGTAGTTTTTGAATATTGCATATAGTTTATTTTTGTTATTTTTCTAAACTAACAACTAGTTTTACCGAATATAATAATCATAGAAACGAATTTTCACATACAACTTTTAATAGCTAATATCTGATAGCTAACAACTTGTACAAATATAGATGATAGCTGACAGTTAAACTACAACTAACAATTATTATAACAACTACTTTTATTAGAAGAATAAATGAAAATGATTTAATGACCTTTTTTTATTGAAAAATAGCAAACCTTTTCTTGTTCCCCAATTTTTTGAGTTGAAAACAACAATATACCTACTCCATTGTTGCATTAAAAATGGAAACATTTTGTCGGTTTTTAACAATAAGGTCGGTTGATTTATAACCTTATCAAGAGGATATCCTCATTTCTCACCAAAGATAAAATGGAGTCTTAGTCATTATCCTAAAATTTGGGTCAACAAACATTAACTAAGATAAATTGCAAAGCAAATCTTAAGATTGTAAGATCTTGTAACGTGGAGAGAATATGGGCCGGGAGCTGGACACGAAGTTAACTACTCTTGTGGCCTATTGTCTTATTAAAAATTTGGGCCGTGGGACCCATGTATATCAACTGCCATAACTAACAACGTTTTCTGTAGCAATCTTCTGCATGAAAAGAGGAAACAACCAGGTGGTTGGAATTTTAGGTGTCAATGCATGAATTGACTAATATATACTGACTAGTGATTAGTGACTAATATAAACTATTAATATTGCATGATTTTTGGCCCGTCAATGGAGTAAACCGTGGTCGGCTGATAAAGATAAATTCCTAAATTGGAGGAGGCAAATGACAAATAAATCTAAATTGATATTTGGAAGAAAACCAAAGCGATACCGTTTTAGGAAACTTCCTTTCTTTTTTCTTGTCAAATATAGTAAGGTAGCATTTATAGCAAGTGTTCCACTCATAACTCTAGAAAAGAATGCATCTATACTAATATATTAAAAGGCATTTCTAATCAAAGAATTGCGCCATGTGGCGCTATCCCTTAAAGTGTTTACTTCATGTACTCTACATACAATAAAAAAATCAGAAAATGCATGATATAAAATTTAATCCCCTGACTTCAAACTTATATACTAAAGTCTTAACCACATAAAAATTAAAAATTAGAACATGCATGATATAATATTAGAAAATGCATGATATAAGATTTTAGGAAACTTCCTTTCTTTTTTTCTTGTCAAATATAATAGGTATCATCTATAACAAGTTTTCGGTATTATAATTTTAAATAAAAATTATAATTACCCGGGACATAGCCCGGGCATAAATACTAGTTTAACTATTAAAAGGAAGAAATAGGCTACAACTATTATTGGTGTTTTTGCAAAAAGGATCTTAGAATTAGTCGTCCGTCTTGGTGCACCTTTTAAGTATAGTGTAGTATTTTTTTGGGGGCCCCACTAGGGACCCCATGGTAAGTTGAAGGGTCCTGCCAGACCGGAATCTCTCGCCAGGTTAATCCGGCCTGAGTTTGCAGGCAGACACTTTGAGAGCGGGGAATATGATAAGGGGAAACCCTCTCCCAAAGTGCCCATAGTGGGGCTCGAACCCCCAACCTTGAAGTTGGAAGATTATTTCCTTACCACTAGGCCAAGTTTAGCTTGGTAAGTATAGTGTAGTATGATAGAGTAATCCTAGTAGTATAGTAACCCGATTTACGCTAGTAAGTAACCTACATCATAAATAAGAATTAGAGGCATATTTTGAACCAAAATAAATTAAAAGGACCAAGGTTTGAACCTCCAACCTCTAATTCAAAAACTGATACCTAATCATTATATTACGACATTTCATATGAGTATATTAGACAAAATATCTATTATATCTATCAAACTAATAAGGTTTGCCCCTACTTGGAATTGTATAATTCAAATCATCTAAAGATTAGGTGCAATGCATTTGGTATCGTACTCTTCTTATATCTTAGGTTCTTAGGCTAATCAGAGGCTAGAATTTCAATATATATTCAAGACTTAGCTTCAGTTTAACAACTAACTTGTTTACACGGAAAATCATTTTCTATTTGGAAATGTTTTCTATCTTATCAATGGTTCTTAGTTTAATAAAGATATCTTAATTAAAGATGATATTTAGATGTGAGCTCAATTATCCTTTACATTATTACTTATCCCTATGTGTCTTCCTTACAAAACAAAGAAATATGGGTGATTCTCAAGTCGGATGATCAATACTAAGTGACACTTAAAGTGCTCAAAGGGTTCAATCGGATGATCCAATCTATTTAGCTATCAAAACGAGTATTCACACCCACAAATTATTGGGTGTAACTGTTACACCGTAATTTATGGTGTAACAACTCACAAACCACAACTTCTTTTATTAAAAAAAAACTCAAATGACATGAAATATATTACATTTTTTTTGAGATAAATGAAATAGATTACATAATGACATGAGGTTCATGCCATTATATATATAGTCCATGTCATTATTGTTGAAGTCTATGTCATTAGACATGTTACACAATAAGTTATATATGGTGTAACTTGTTACATCCAAGACACACTCATTCACACTGCTTTTTTAAAAAATAATCTACAAGTCATTAGTATGACCCTTAATAGTTTACTAAACAAGTTACTTGATATTCATGCTGACATATAAGTTAAAAGTTTAAAAGTACAATTAAATAGAATTTAGGTGAAAATTGGATATGATTTTGACTAGTACTGTTTGAGTGTATATTTTTTTCCTTAAATGAACATACGTGGAAAGCTGATTTCAGGTTAAACTTACTCTTTTACCCCCTCTAAAACTTCTATATAAACAAGGCCTATCTTCAGTTCCCAGCTGCCATATACACATTACTTACACAAGAAATAACAGCTTTAAACACATTAATTATTCTATCTCAACACCTACAAATTAAACATACAAATTTCCATCATCCAATTATAATTAGTATACTTTTCATTCAGTACATATACATCCTTCAAAAATGGGTTCCAAAATCTTGAACATGATGAGCGCAAAAGATGAGACACACATGAGAGCTTATATAACATTTTTAGCAGGCAATGGTGACTATGTCAAGGGAGTTGTAGGGCTTGCCAAGGGTTTAAGGAAAGCCAAGAGTCGTTATCCGTTGGTGGTGGCGGTTTTGCCGGATGTTCCGCCGGAGCACCGCAACATATTGGTGTCCCAAGGCTGTGTAGTTCGTGAAATTGAGCCTGTTTATCCACCTGAAAACCAGACTCAATTTGCTATGCCTTATTATGTCATAAACTACTCCAAGCTCAGAATTTGGGAGGTATTGCCTAGCTTTTTCTTGTCACCTTTGCACTTTAATTTTCTAATAAGGAGTACTACTACATACTAATATAATATATACTTATAGTATTTGGTTTTGCTGCGTGAAGTACAAGTACAACATAGAGATGGATAACGCATATGCATATTTATATAATCTAATATCAAGCTTTCCTCCTTAGTTTAACCCTTAAATATGCATCAACAACTAGTCTGTTGTCAAACCATCTAACTAGTGATCTGTGACCATATTACAAAATTTATTTTTATTTGTTTTGTTTTATATGTCTTTTAATATATTATTTCATTATATACTAAAAATTTACCTTCTATTTCCGAGTAACTTTTATGATTTTTATTAAACTAATTATTATTCCCATTTACCTTATATAAAGACAATAATTATAACAAAAGTACCCCCACATAGGGGTGTTAATGAGCCTCTACTGTTTGCGAACAATTCGGGATCGACTCGGTCAAAGCTCGGCTCGTGGTGGCTCGGCTTGGATTCAAACTCGGCTCGAGACTTTTACGTCGGCTCGAAAGCTCGTGAACAGGCTCGATTATAATTTTATATAGAAAAATAATATATATATATATATATATATATATATATATATATATATATATATATATATATATATATATATATATATATATATATATATATATATATATATATATATATATATATATATCACACAATAATAAGTTAATAGTTTCATTGTCTACAAGAAAACCTGTAAATCTCAAATATTAAAAAAAACAAAGAAAACATGTAAAAACTAGGGGTGATAAAGAGTTAAGCCTGTTCGTGAATAGTTCGAGCTCGGCTCGCTTAAATTTGGTCAAATCTCGGCTCGAACAAAGTTCGGCTCGTTAAGCTTCAAGCTAGGCTCAAGCTCGAATAAACTTAAACGAACACAGGCCGAGCAGACCACTGTTCGGGCTCGGCTCGATCGAAAACAGCCCTACCCCCACACATGTACTTTAAGGGGCCACGGCGTTTTATCAAGTATGCATAATCTATTGACTATTATCCTTAGGAGACTTTTTATGCCCATACTTTGTTTTTCAATTATTATTGGGCTCGAATGTTCATACATGCTTGAAAACTAGCTACTTTGGTAAATTCCATGTAAAAGAAAGATTGAGATGGTCAATTTTATATTGCTCATCCAACGTAAAAAATAACTTTTAGGATTATTTTGAGTTGTGACTCATACATCTCTATAAACTAATGATAAAGAGACCTTTTTATTTCATATTTAAACAATAACTTCCATCATAATAATTCCAATTTTGTTTTTTTAGCTTTTCCAATGAAAAATTAGAGTCATATATAGCATGCTTTTTATTTATTTCAGCTCAAAATATTATTTTTCTGATGTTAATAATGCTTTTGCAATTTCCCTTTTTTATGGCAGTTTGTGGAGTTTAGCAAGATGATATACTTGGATGGAGATATCCAAGTGTTTGACAACATTGACCACCTCTTTGACTTACCCGATGGCTATTTTTATGCTGTGATGGACTGCTTTTGTGAGAAGACTTGGAGTCATACTCCTCAATATAAGATTGGGTACTGCCAACAATGCCCAAACAAAGTCCAATGGGCTGAGGACAAGTTGGGCCCAAGGCCTGCTCTTTACTTTAATGCTGGAATGTTTGTGTTTGAGCCCAAAATTTCCACTTATCATGATCTTCTCAACACTGTCAAAACCACCACACCCACCCCCTTTGCTGAGCAGGTAAATTAATCATCGATTTTTACACGAAAATTTTCAAATTAATAAATACTTCATCTGCTTCTTATAAATATGATAATTTGATTTTTCATGCTCTCTAATACACTATTTTAATAATTAATATCTAAAATTAGCAATTAGTTATAAATTATTGGATTATGTTATTCTGAATATATATATTGAATTAGATTCACATATCCAAAAAAAAAATCAATTTGATTTTCATATGCTACTCCCTCCGTCCCATATTATAGCGCTTCTTTCCTTTTAAAGTGTCCCAAAATATAACTCTTGTTTCTATTTTTATTTCACACCTTTTCATGATTTTCCTACAAAAATTGTGCCACCATTATTTATTTGCTTCTTGAAAATAGTATTTTGTTTTGTTTATTCAACCCAAGGGTTGAATAAGTCATGTATTTAATGCTCTTTCACCACTTATTATCATTCTCTCTCCTAAAATCAGCTTTTTCCCCATAACATTTATTTTCAATACACAAATACTCTTTACATTTTTCTTAGATTCTATTTACCTTAATACCCGTGAAAAAACAGAATCAAGCACTATAATATGGGACGGAGGGAGTACTACTGACAATTGTTTTATACATATACAGTGATAAAATGAAACTTTTGCAAAAAAAAATAGAGGAAGTATAATTAAATTGAGCATGTCAATTGTCGTATAAAACATAAATGCCAATAAATATATAGATTATCTCATCTTGTTTAACTAGTAAAGCCTGTTGGTTTTTGGTGATCAAAATTTGAGACGATCTTGTGTACTGAATATCTTTGTTACATTTACTTTTTCACGGTCTCTAATACCAATCTTTTACCATTAATATTTGTAACTAATAATATATGTAACTAATATTTACAACTAAGAGTTATAAAGTTGATATTATGAAAAAACATAGTGAGACATACTGTGTATATAATAAGATCTCACGTAACAAAATTTCTCTAATATATGAGTTGAACAAATGCCATATAGCTCATGAACTTTGATCTTCAAAACAGATTTAATTTGAGTAGTTATTGAACATAAACCTTTATATCTTTATAAGGTTTTGTTGTTTAACAAAGTCAAATTTTGGCTAATTTGTGGCACATCATGCAGGACTTTCTAAACATGTACTTCAAGAACATATACAAGCCCATTCCTCCGATTTACAACCTTGTGTTAGCCATGTTATGGCGTCACCCTGAAAACATTGTGCTTAATGATGCCAAAGTTGTTCACTATTGTGCTGCTGTAAGTATACACACTAATCCAAAATATTCACTTATTCTAAATAAATATATGTTTCAATTGTCTAATACAAATATTTTTTGAATTTTGTAAAAAAATATAGGGATCAAAACCATGGAGGTATACAGGTGAAGAAGAAAACATGGAGAGAGAAGACATACAAATATTGGTTAAGAAGTGGTGGGATATTTATGATGATAAATCACTTGACTACAAGACAGAGGAAGCAAAACTCCAATTACTAAAAGCGGCGTTATCGGAATTTAACAATGCCTACTATATGTTGGCTCCATCTGCAGCTTAACTATGCTGTTTTGATGAACCTATCTATCATTAATTTATATTTTCGTGTTGTTTGTTGTATAATATTAGTTTGAACTTTGAAATTTGGACGAAAATATATTCTTTTTGTTCGGATTTTGCCGTCACATGATTAGTTCAAGTTATACTATCAATGTGACTCTTAATCTCGAATAAAGAGAGTATATTAGTTCTTATGTTATCAACCTAGCTATGGTCTCATCTGAAATATTATTAAGAGATAGACCTAATAGATTCGAAGATGATTGATTGTATAATACTACAACTGTAGACCGACAATCTATTTTTCTATAGCTTATCTCCATTTATGAAGTAATGGAATAGCTACTAGCTATATATGTTTATATATACAAGTACGCAATGTTTCTAAACATGTGACATAGATACATACTTCCATTACAAGAAAAAGCCAGTTTAGCGACCGTTTTTAGCGACTAATGTAGACTAGTAGACTAGTAGTTGCTAATTTGCGACTACATATATGGTGGATGCTAAATAGTCGCAATATTGCACGGATTATGGGGTGATTGCTAAGTTTTTAGCGACTGAATTATATTATTTTGGCGACTACTTAGTTAGTCGCAAGGTTTTATAAAGAATAAAATATTTTTAAAATAACCATCGAACTTAGGTTTTTTTTTTTTACGCTCAACACCTCCTCTGAACTTCTACTTCCAACTTCAACACTGCCCACCCCTATTACGCTGCTCAACGCTCCTCTCGAAAGTCGAACCGGTGAGCACATCAACAAAAACGAACTTGTAAGAGGGGAATTTGCGATCCAGGTTTGTTCCAATTCTCCTTCTATTTTAACTAATTTCACTTTCTTTTGTGTTCAATTGTGCTTTGTTTGTTCTGCCTTATTAAATTGCTTTGTTTGTTTCTCCTAATTTGTTAAACAATTACATGGAAGAAGGATACAGATGAGTGAAAATTGTTCTTCATATATCTGGTATGAAATTGAGCTTTTCTTGTAATTCGACTGTAGTAATCTATGCTGTATCATTCAGTCCATGTGAAATAAAGATCATTGTTCCATATGCGTCATATGAAATTCTGAAATCTCAAGCAATTATGTATGATATTATGAATTTTTCCTTAAAAAAAAAAGAAATTGTGAATTTTTGGTTATATTACAGCAAGGTTGGCATCTCCTACCTCCTAGTTATTTGTGTATTGGAGATTCATATTTCATAATTCATATGCATTTTTATGGCTACCATTATCGGTCCGATTTAATATGCTTGTTTTAATGCTGGCCGAAGAAGTTCTGATTTGTGGATTTGAGATTGATAATGAATGTTTATTGTGAGTTTTTTTTTTTTGTTTTTCTTCTAACTATTATTAGATATACCATATAATCTGTTAGGCAAAATGAATATATTGATTAAGGGGATTTATCTTATGGGTATACTATCATTCTTGTTTTAATGAGTAAAAAAACAAATATTGGTTAATTACATTGAGTTTGATTTGAATCAAAATCTTAATATTTATGAATGTCTTTGTAAGTACACGAGGAACTTTGTATTAGTATAAGATACCTAAGAAAGAATACTTCACATATAAACAAGTTTGTAGTAAATTTACTGTCATGTTACTGCTGTAGGTAGTACATCAAGTTACTGATATGTTGCTAATTATTTGTACTGCAGGTCTGCAGTAGATGGTGTAGTAATCATTATATGCACTTGCAAAGCTGAGAAATAAATCTCTTGTAACATGAACTAGTTAAGCTGAAATGCTAACTTGAACATGATAATAGGGGTCCGTTGAACTGTGCTTGAACTGGATTTATACTTGATGTTGTCGAACTGGATTTATACTTGATGTTGTTGAACTAGATAAACTGTGCTTGAACTGGACTTATACTTGAATTGAATGATGTTGAACTGTACATTTTTGTGTTGTTAGGACTGGATTTATACTTTGATAGGAACCGAAGATTCACAAGCAAACTCAAGAACAGAGAAGTAGATTCAGGGCCTGTTCTCCCCAGCCCCGGCCCGGTCCGAATAATATGGAGGTCTTGTGCTCAAAGTTGAAAATGAGGCCCCTATATAAAAAAATTCAAAAGCACCTACAATGGTCTCAAAAATATTTATAATATAATTAGATTATGATTGTTTCTTACAAAATAAGTAGTAATACAATCTTCTATTCAACTCTTAAACTCTCATTTTCCTTTTAAGTTTTTCAAGTCCCGAATCAAATTTTCTAAATCGAGGAGGCATAATTGAAATAAAATTTCACACATTCACTAACAACACAATAAATATTAATTGCAAAGAAAGATGAAGTTGGTAAATCATGGAGTGATACCTTGAGTTTATCGCATTTGCCATCTTCATATGTGTAAGTTGTTTCGGTGTTGAAACGATTGGCGGTCTTGAGAGAAGTCCGCCAAAGATTTGGGTAAGCTCCGCTAGTGAATAGCTGCACAAGAAGCAAACGTGAACTACCCTCGGGGGGGATGCGAGGAAACCCCCTCCGACGCTCAAGTCAGCACGTGCCCAAATAGGATTTAGAGAGAGAAAGTAGAGGGAGAGAGATAAGGGTTCTGGTTGTGAGAGAATGTACCTGCAGAATAGTACTATTTGGCTATTTATAGAAGTACTATTCACCTGACAGGGTACGTAATCCTTTTACACGTGTACGGCTGCGGTGCTTTTGACAGCTGGGAAGATTCCCTTATTTTGTCTTGTTAGGCGACCGCCAATGTTGTCGGACCATGTTGATGTACTGACTTGATAGAGCTGCGGGCGACATAAAGTATTTGCGCCCGGTAAAGTGTTCGCGGATCCATTACTGGGGTCCGCCAACATACTTGGGGTTATACCCATACAACTAGCCCCCCAGCATCTTTTGGGGTCTTGACCGCTAAGGATGTTGTCAATAGACGCGAATCATCGTTGTCGTGCTCTACTTTTTTGGGGAAGTTCATTCGTTGGGTGCCACGTGTTGTCGTAGGGAGTTGAAAGAGTTTGAAAAGTTAATTATTACTCCTCCGAAAATCCCGCCCATTACTTTGTTAGGGTTTACCATGTTGTGACACTTGGCATGAATCTGGAGAGGGAGTTGAGAGGTCTTTCAATCTCAGCCGTTCATTCGTGCCTTATATTGAAGTAGTTGTCCTTTTTGGATTTCTTCACCTTTATCCTCAAAGCTTTCTCTCTCCTTTTCCATTTTCCTTCTGACGAAACCTCCATACCCGAAGCTTGAGTTGCTTAGATACCCCCTTTCCTGTGCTCAAATTACCTCGAAAAGTTGTCAAATTTCTTAGTTTTTTCTTTCCGGTTTTACAGTACCAAGAATTTCGCCATTCTTTTGAAGAAGTTTTTCTGGGTTTTTTCTGAGATTTTAAGTTTGAGTTTCGCCGGTGACAGTTCTTCATTTCCGGTGGTCTTTTCGCTCAGGCTCGGGCTTTTTCACGCTAATTCATTCCTTGGAATTCTTGTTCGCCCTTTTCCGGCGACCTTTTGCCCCTTGCCTTCATCTCTCCGGCGATTTTACTTCTCCAGGTATTTCTCCATTTCTTTTCCAAGCTTAAAGTTTCTTTTTATATTTTTATCATGTCGGACCAGTCTGATAGCCAGAATACCCCTAGTGATGCATTTATGACCGAAAGTGAGCCTTCCTCTCCCCTGGCCGATAGCGAGCCTTCTTCCAGCTCAAACCATGTGGGAAGAACTAGGTTGTTGTCGGACATTCCCTTAACAATGAAAGAGAAAAAGAGATGAGATCCAAGTTCCTTAACGACCCCGCTACCCCTGAGGAGCATAGTCTGACCAGGAGATATCTATCCGCTAGCCAGAGTGGTGACCGTCAAACTCTTAGGGAGCTTAGGCATCAAATTCTCGCTAGACAATCCGTTAGGCATCCTCCGGCTGATGCCGCTCCTGGCCTTGATGTAGTACCACTTAGAGAGCATGCTTGGCTGGATAGCTTAGCGGATGCTGGGGTGGAGGTAACGACCGACTTTTTTGATCGTTTACAGCGATCTGCGGCCCCTAACCCTCATATTATTGATTTAGGTGACGACAGTGATTCCATTGCTACCGTTATGATTCGCCAAGAGACCGTTTATCATCGTCGTGGCTAGCTTGTTAATCCTGCGGTTCGCGTATCGGGGATGCGATTGACTCGGACGCAAACACAACATTGGCGTTTACGTACCTTTATTCGCTCACGCGGTCGGGGAATCTTCCCGTCTTTGCCGAATTAAGGGTCGACGGTTCGAATCCGATGGAGGATATTGAGACCGGACTGGTTACGAGGCTTTATGGCTGCGGATGATTTCGGTCTGGGTCCTATCAGCGTCGAGATTGATTTGCCTTGGCGTCAGGACGCCATTGATCTGGGTTACCCTAGAGTTGCACGGGATTTATATTGTTTTCCGTCGGGTTACCGGTTGGTAGTTCCACCAGAGGGGGCCATTGTGACGGAGTGTCCTCCCGGTCACGTGGCCGTATATACTCACCATTTCGAGTTTGGTCTCCGCTTCCCTCTGGATTCTTTTTTGGTGAAGATCTTAAACGCTTTCAACGTGAGCTTGGCTCAGTTAACTCCTTTGGCGGTCCGAAATTTGATCGCGTACATATGGGTTGTGCGTTTCTTGGATTTTCCGCAAACTTTGAACCGATTCCGCCACATTCACCGGGTGAAGAAGAATGGATCCTCCCGGGCGAAGCGGGTTGGTGGTCGTTAATGACGTCCGACAAGAAGATGACAGTTCGGCCAAAAATGACTGGTTTGAAGGGTCGCGGGGATGCTTTCTTTTGGTTACGAGTTCCCGAGGATTATCCGGTGCGTCGTCATTTCACCGAGCCTCGTCCGCGTATGGAGCATTTACCCCTTACTCCGCTAACTGAGGAAGAGTTAGCGGCTTTCGACTACTTCGATACAGAGGACTATTTAGTCACCTATGAGGACGGGAAGGAGGCGAGGGTTAAAGAGCCTAAATATTGGATTCCTCATTCCAAGTATATCCCGGGGAACAAACCCTTGTCGCCCCTTTGCTCGGTCCAACTCATGAAAATGGTGAGTGTTGATGTCGGATCGGTCCAACCGATGATTTTTTTTTTTTTTTTTAAATGTGCTTTTTGTCAATTGCGGGTTTTGACTTTCTTGATCTCGACGTCCTAGCCGTGGACGGGAACCTCAAACCGTTAACCAACTTACCCCCGCTCCCCCACGGGACTACGAGACTATGCACGGGATTACTAATGGCCGCGGGGAGGGAATCGTCACGGCCCTCAAAATATTCGTCGCGGTCGCGGCGGGGGCGAATATTATTCGCGTTCCTTCCCAAAATGTTACCGCTGCCGCGGCCGGCTGCTCTGGCGGCCATACTTTCGCCCCGTCCCGATTAGGTCTTCCACTTCCCGCTGTTGCCGGGGTGGTGGAAACGAAGGCGGCCTCGCGAGCAAGTCGCCGCGGACACATCTCGCCAACAAAAGGCAGGGCCGTGGAGGGCCTCGCTTCTTCGCCTACGCCCGACGCTCGGAGTGGGGGTTCTGGCCTCAGATGTTCCAGAGGTCCAGGAGCGAGCTATCCCGGCCTCTGCTCCCGGACACGTTAGCGGCGCTTCCTGGCTGTCAGGCTCTTACTCTTCCATCCGTGAAAAGATCCGGGAGCTGATTACCATGCCTAGCTTTCTCTCCAACTTATCTCCCGGTATTTTCTCTCGGTTCAATGAGTGGATTGAGAAAAAAGAGGTACCGCTGAGTGAAGCTATGGCGGCTGCCTTTGCCCGTCGGCCTGTCGTTCCTGGCAAGATTTATCAGCCGGACTGGGACGTCAGGGAAGATGAGTCGCTGTATGCCGACATCCCTGAGAACGGTGGCATCCTTGCCTACCTCATTCTGAAGGGCATGCAGCTGCCAGTTGATAGGCCGGCAGGGTCCCTGATCACTCCAGCTGCTAGGTTGGCTCACGACCAACTTGTGGTACGTTTATGTATTTTATTACTTTTTTATTCGTTTCGCTTTCTGTCGCTTTCTTGTCTTGACACTATTTTCATCTTCGCAGGCCAACAATGCTGCCATTGAGCTGATTGAGCAATATATTGAGTATCAGAAGTTGGCGGACACCTATAAGCAGTCTTTGGAAACTTGCCAAGATCTGCTGAAGGAGACAGAGGGTAAGCTGTCGGCAAAGACAGCAGAGTTGCAGCCCCTGGAGGATGAGCTGGCAACGCTGAGATCTAGGGCCGCCTTATTGGAAGAGACCGAGGAGAATGTTAACTCATTGACCAAGGCTCTTGAGACCGCTAACTCTGAGAAGGAGATTGCAGTATTGGACGCCAAGGCACAATCAAGGGCTCAGGCTATCGTTGAGTTCCAGCAATCTGATGATTATGCGGCGGTTCTCCACAAGAGGTACGATGGTGGTTGGGCGGCCGCCATGAGGTGCGTGTGCAAGACCATTCCAGGGTTTGACTGGAATGTGATTGAAGAGGCTCATGCTGCCGGCCAACATTTGTCGCCATTCGAGGGGGATCCCAAGTTTGCCGACGAGGATGCTATAGCGGATGCGGATCCTCGTGATGTGGCGGAGCAAGATGATCAAGATGCCCCCCCTTCTTGAAGTTTTTGGCGGCCTTCTCTCAGCTCTTCTTATTCTTCCAATAGTTTATAGCTTGTATTATTTTGTGTATTTTGATCAACACTTTATTCGGCCCACTTTGGCGTATGTACACTGATTTCGTGTTTTTAATCTGAAAGTACTTGACTCCGACTGAAAGCCTTTTATTGGCCGCCATTGTTTTTTGTTGTAGTTGGCCGCCAAGCCAGTAGCTTTTATTCTATGGAAAGTACTTTTGCGTTTCTGTTATTGGCCGTCATATTTTTTTTTTTTTTTTTAATGTAGTTGGTCTGTTATGTGACCGTTAACGCACCTTGGCCTGTCATGTGGCTCGTTTTTTGGTGCTTGGTCTGTTATTTGACCGTTAACGCATCTTGGGCCTGTCATATGGCTTTTGATTCGTACTAGGTCTGTCATATGACCGTTTACGTACTTTGAGCCTGTCATGGCTTTTGATTCGTACTTAGGTCCGTCATATGACCGTTTACGTACTTTGAGCCTTGTCATATGGCTTTTGATTCGTACTAGGTCCGTCATATGACCGTTTACGTACTTTGGGCCTGTCATATGGCTTTTGATTGATGCGCATGAAAATAATAGCGGTTTATGGACTCGCGACGAGAAATTTGTATTATTTAAGCGACTAAGGGTGGCTCTCGGCCTATTACATTTAGCAACTCAAACATAGTATTTCTTTAGGACGCTAGCATTCCAACAATTTTTAAGCTCCTTGCCATCCATGCTCTTTAAAATGAAGGAACCGAGAGCAATCTTCTTGGCTACGATGTAGGGGCCTTCCCAGTTAACGGTCGGCTTTCCCTCAACATGCGCTTTGCCGGTGGCGGCTTACGCGAAGGACCAGGTCGCCAACATTTAATGGCCTCTCCATGACTTTTTATTGTAAGCCTTGCTGATTCTGTCTTTGTAAGCGGCCGCTCTCGGTTACGCCATGAGCCTTGTTTCCGGCAAGAAGTCTAGGTCTTCCCTAAGTGCTCGGTCATTTCTTTGCGAGATCATGGTGCTTGATCCGGTAAGAGGGTAACCCCACCTCTACCGGCAACACCGCCTCCGCGCCGAAGGCTAACTTGAATGGGCTCTCTCCCGTCGCTTCTTTCTCTGTTGTTCTGTTTGACCATAGTACTGCTGGTACCATATCGGCCCATCCCCCTTTGAATTCATCTAGCTTTTTCTTCAAGGCGTTTAGGATCTGTTTGTTCGCGGCCTCTGCTGCCCGTTGCTCGAGAGGGTGGCAAACGGCCGAGTATGCAAATTTTACCCGAAATTCGTTAAGAAGGCCTGTGCTGGTCGACAATCGAATTGGACGCCATGATCAAAGACGATCGCCATGGGGATCCCAAATCTTGTCATAATATTCGCGCGATGAATTTCTTGACTCGATTTGCCTTGATTTTCGTTGTCGGCTCTGCCTCTATCCACTTGGTGAAGTAATCAATTCCCACTATTAGGAACTTTCTCCCCCGCTTTGTGGTGAACGGTCCCAAGATGTCCATTCCCCACTTGTGCGAACGGGATTGGGCATAGGATAGGCCGCAAATCGTTGGGCGGCCTGTTAATGACGGGAGCGTATCTCCGGCACTTATCACATCTCTTAACATAGCTGCGGGAATCCGCCGAGCATACTTGGCCAATAGAATCCCGCCCTCAATGCCTTTAGTGCCAGAGCCTTTCCGCCAATATGGTTACCGCATATACCCTCATGTATTTCTTCAAGGATCTTCGCAGATTCCCATGCGGTTGCGCATTTAAGCAGAGGTAAACTGAATGATTTCTTGTATAGCTCATTTTGGTATATGACGTACCCGGCTTGCTTGTCGTTTCAATTTCTTAGCAGACGAAGGATTACTCGGAAGCGTCCCGATCAATTTGTACGCCACCAACTCACTAAACCATTCTCCCTGCTGGTTTATACTGTTGACGGTTACGACCTTTTCTGTGATGCTTTTTTCCTTCAAGATGTCAACCGTGACGGTTCTTTCAATGCTAAATGAGTCAGAGCTTGCCAACTTGGACAACGCGTCCGCTTTTGTGTTCTCGGCCCTAGGTATCGCTTGAATCTCAAAATGATGCAGTTGAGCTATCAATTCCTTGGCCTTTTCAACGTATTTTTGCATGTTGGCTTCTCTGACTTCGAATTCTCCCCTTGGTGACCGCTCACCAATTGCGAGTCCGTTTTTAAAGACACTTTCTTAGCACCCGCTGCCAAACACATTCTCAATCCGGCAATTGCCGCTTCATATTCTGCTTCGTTGTTTGACGCCGGGAAGGCGAACTTGATGGCGTACTGGTACGAATTTCCTTCAGGGCTGGTCATCACTATACCCGCTCCAGATCCGCTAGCGGCGGATGATCCGTCGACCTCCAGCAGCCAGACTTCCTTTTGCTCCACTTCTTCCTCCTCATATGAGGCTTCCACGATAAAGTCCGCCGGGCCCATTGCTTTGATAGCGGTCCCGGGCTTGTATTGTATCTCATACTCCGATAGTTCAACGGCCCATTTCAAAGAAGCGGAACTATCCATCTTCTAGCAATGCTTTTTCTAGCGGTGGGTTGGTTAAAACTTGAATGGGATGGCGGTCGAAGTATGGTTCGAGCTTCCCGCGGCTATTACCACAGCCAAGGCCATTTTTTCTACCAGCTGATAACGGCTCTCCGGACCGTTAAGAATATGGCTGATAAAATAAATTGGCTGCTGCCTCTTCTCTTTTTCTACCAATAACACGGCCGCGACTGTCTTCGGTGAAGCCGAGATATACAGTTGTAATACGTCTCCGGTCTCGGGCCTTGTAATGGTTGGTAGCTTCTTTAAATGCTCTTTTACCGCCAGGAATGCTTTGCTTTGCTCCTCTCCCCACTCGAACTTCTTATTCCCCTTTAGCAGGGCAAAGAAAGGCAAAGCTTTGTCTGCTGATTTTGAAATGAATCGAGTGAGGGCCGCCATTCTCCCTGTTAACCGCTGAATATCCTTGACGCTTCTAGGCTCAGGCAGGTCGACAATGGCTTGGACTTTGTCTGGGTTTGCATCAATCCCCCTTCTGCTTACCAAGAAGCCTAAAAACTTTCCCGCTCTCACCCCAAAGACACATTTCTTTGGGTTGAGCTTCATCTTATACTTTCTCAAAGTTCTGAAGGTCTCTTCCAGATCGTCCAAGTGTTCACGGTCAGTTTTACTCTTGACGATGGAGTCGTCAACATATGCTTCGATATTCCTCCCCCTCTGATCCGCGAACACTTTGTCGACTAGCTTTTGATAGGTTGCCCCCGCATTACGGAGCCCAAACGGCATTGCCTTATAATTATATACTCCGCAATCTGTGATGAACGCAGCTTTTTTCCTATCGGCCTCGAGCAAGCTGATCTGGTGATAGCCCGAGAAGGCATCCATAAAGCTTAACAATGCGTGACCGCTAGTAGAGTCTACTAGCTGGTCTATTCTCGGCAGCGGGTAGCAATCTTTTGGGCAAGCTCTATTGAGGTTTGTGAAGTCCACACACATCCTCCACTGGCCGCTAGTTTTCTTTACCATGACTACATTGGCCAACCACTCCGGGTAGTCGCATGGCTCAATAAAGTCAGCCGCCAATAGCTTATCAACCTCCTCTTTAATGGCTTTGTTCTTTTCGGCCGAAAAATTGCGCTTCTTCTGCTTGACAGGTCGGATAGTGCTGTCAACATTTAGACGGTGTACCATCACGGCTGGGTCAATTCCCGGCATCTCATCCGCTGAGAACGCGAAGACGTCCGCGTTTTCTCGTAGGAGAAGTCACCAGGTTGACCCGGACCTTTGGGTCCATGTCTGTTCCAACAGCCACTGTCCTTGCCGGATCATCTGCCAGCATCTCCTGCTTTGTTTCTCCATCCGGCTTGGGCCTTGGAGTATCATCAGGCCTGGATTCCAGCTCTTCCATTAAAACATCCATCTCCTCATCCCCTTTCTCGGGCCCTTCCTCATTCGCCAGAGCCCTCTTCTGGGCTCGCCTTTGTTTCCTTGTTGACGGATTCAATTCTTCTACCGGCACTCTCCTTGCCGGTTGCTTTAATGCTGTTAGGTAGCATGATTTCGCCATTTCTTGATTTCCTCTTAACTTTGCTGTCGTCCCGAGATTGGAAACGTACAACATAGTCAAATGATAGGTCGACACAACTCCTTGGACGTCATGGATGAAAGGGCGTCCGATAATTGCGTTATAGGCTCCAGGCACGTCAACCACTAGAAACTCCGCCATCACATCCCTGGCGTTCTCATCCTCCCCTACTCTGACCGGTAAGGTTATCAGGCCCTCTGGAATCACCGACGCCCCCGTGAAACCTATCACTGGGTAACGCACAGGCTTCAGATGTTCCCGGCCAATCATCAATTTTTCAAAAGTTGAGAAATACAGAATGTTTGCGGAACTTCCTCCGTCTACCAGGATTCTGTGGATCAAACAGTTTGACACCTTCAGCGTGACCACCAGAGGGTCATCATGAGGGTAGACGACATGCTTTGCATCTTCAACCGTGAAAGACATGGCGGGCATTACTGGTGGCCTTCTCCACTGCATGCTTTCATTGAAATTGACCTGGTGCCTGAATTCTTTCAGGCTTGCCTTGGCCCCATTGACGCTGCCGCCGTGAATTGGACCGCCACTTATAACGTGAATCTCAGCAATCCGCGATTGCACGTTCCGGTTGTTGGGCTTTACCACGTCTCCGTCCTTTGATTGTGCCCTGTATTGAGTGAAGTTACCCCGTCTTATCAGATCCTCTAGGTTATCCTTCAAGTGCCTGCAATTCTCGGTAGTGTGACCGTGATCACCGTGAAAGTCACACCACTTGCTCTTGTCGCGGTTTTTATGAAACATTTGTTTAGGACGTTGCCATTTATCACTGTCCTTGTTCATCTGATATATTTGAGCCCTTGAGGCCGTGAGCTGCGTATATGTATCAAATTTATCTTTGTACTCGAACCTTTCACGGTCATTCTTCTCGCGGTCATTTCCCTTCTTGACCACATTTGATTCTCGCTTTCTTTCATCCCGACCGCGGTCATTTTCGCGACCTTTTTCTCTCTTACGCTTGTCATCCTTCTTCTTTTCCCCGCTCACGACTTTGGGCAAGCTTACGGCCTTGTCAAACTCTTCCCCACCGATGAAATCGTTTGCCTTCCTTAAGACCGGCTCAAGGGATGTAAAGGTTTTACGGCCCGGATAACTTCTAAATGCGGACCCTTCCCTCAGCCCGGGTCATCAAAGCTAATACGGCCACGTCTGCTGAAGGCGGGGAATGGTGACCGCCTCAGCATTAAAACGGCCCACGAAATCTCGCAGGCTCTCATTTTCCCTTTGCTTGATTGATAACAACTCGCCGGTTGTGCGCTCGCGGCGCTCGTTGCTCACGAAGTGAGTCTTGAACATAGATGAAAGCTGAGAAAAACTAGAAACGTTACCGAGCCGATGCTTTTAAACCACGTCCGAGCGATCCCGTTAAAGTAGATGGGAAAACTTTACACCAGATGGCGTCCACTCCGAGTGTATAAGTACATGTGCCCCTCATAGGCGGCCACATGATCGTGCAGGGTCCGAGGTGCCATCATACTTACGGGACGGCATCTTGATTCGCGGCATGGGGTGGTTCAAGATCTCTGGAATGAAAGGAGACTGCTTAGGCTTGATCAATAAGTGTCCGCCAGCAGAATAATTGCTTGCGCCACCGATCTTTGTGTTCTGGCGAGAACGACTTTGATCCTCCTCTTGAGAATTGTTGAGATCCTCGGTTTCTAGGATGACTTCCTCATATTGCGGGTCCTCAATTTGCCTTTCCAATTGGCGTCCCTCCCGATTGAAGGTCCGCATCCTTCTCACGGGGTGCCATCGACGTTGCGACCATTCATGGTTGACATACGCCTACGTAGCCGACCCGCCCTTGCATTGGGAGTGGGAGTGTTGTTAGGCCGAGTACCCGCTTGTAACATCTCGGATGAAAGACGCTACGGTTTGTAGTCGCTCGGGGAGAATTGACTTAGTTGAGCCAGGTTAAATGATCCGCTTCCAGTGTTTACCTGAGACACATTGTTCCCTGGAGTTTGCTGCTCGTTGACGTTCCCAGCGTCTAACTCAGATGGATCACGGCCGTCATTGTTTGCTCTTTCCATGTCGGCGTTCACAAAGATGGAAGCCCCCTCCTTCTAGCGCCAAGTTGTTTCGGTGTTGAAACGATTGGCGGTCTTGAGAGAAGTCCGCCAAAGATTTGGGTAAGCTCCGCTAGTGAATAGCTGCACAAGAAGCAAACGTGAACTACCCTCGGGGGGGATGCGAGGAAACCCCCTCCGACGCTCAAGTCAGCACGTGCCCAAATAGGATTTAGAGAGAGAAAGTAGAGGGAGAGAGATAAGGGTTCTGGTTGTGAGAGAATGTACCTGCAGAATAGTACTATTTGGCTATTTATAGAAGTACTATTCACCTGACAGGGTACGTAATCCTTTTACACGTGTACGGCTGCGGTGCTTTTGACAGCTGGGAAGATTCCCTTATTTTGTCTTGTTAGGCGACCGCCAATGTTGTCGGACCATGTTGATGTACTGACTTGATAGAGCTGCGGGCGACATAAAGTATTTGCGCCCGGTAAAGTGTTCGCGGATCCATTACTGGGGTCCGCCAACATACTTGGGGTTATACCCATACATAAGGGTAGTTTTCTTCAGTGTTAAGGCCACCCTTTTGCTTGATAAATTCGAACGCCAAATCCATGAGACCGTCATTGCATCCTTGGTTCTACACTTCTGTGAGGTGTTGCGGTCAATAAGCTCTTGTTTATACGTGACCCTATAGCTTGCATTATACTGCATCAAATGTGCACGAAATTTCAGTTAACATTGGTTTTAGCCTTTTTCTTCAACTATATTTTTTATGCAAACTGGTAATTTAAAGAAAAGTTATCTACATTCAAAATTTCTGCAGTAGAAGCAAGACTTCACAGTAGAAGCAAGCATAATTTCTGCAGCTAAATGAGACAAATCACGGCATCACCTTGAAGATTTTAGAATGTAGTTTGAAGGTGTAATCATAATATATCATAAAATCGACTCTAAAAGGTGCAGTGGCAATAATAAAATGAATGAGAACAACAAAGCATCACCAAATTAATTACTAATAATTCTATATAAAAAAAATCAAACGAAAATCATCATAAAATTGAGAATTACCCAGAAATCGTTAAGCGAAATTGAGAAATTGTTCTACCAAAGCCCATAAATTGTTGCTTACTCAAAGTTCTCGAAAATCATCAACTGATCAATGATAATTGCGAAATCTTGAGCGATAATCCACGCATTTGAATGATATACACCCCGATTTGTTGAACTAGCAGTTGAATCGAGAGCTAAAAGAAGTTGAAATCGAAATTGAAATCGAATTGGAGAATTTTAGGGTTTATGATTTCGGGTAACAAGATAGAAGGAAGATCTGAAGAATGAAGACCCATCGGTTAATGGAGAAAATCGAGGAGAGGGAGAGGTAGAGAGGGATGAGGAGAGAGAAATCTTTTGTTGATAATACGTATGAAGGGTGCGGTACTAACGCAGACCTAGTTCTTTTGCTGGGCTTGGGCTTTACTGATTTAATTTCTTTTTTCTAACTTGAGGCCCCTTCGAAAGGGAGGCCCTGTTCTGAGTCCCATTTTGAACTTGTTCAGGGCCGGCCCTGGTTCTCCCTAGCTTATTTTCAGTTCAGTTCCTTATGCGATGTGAGTTACTTATCATAATGTATATGTGAGACTATTGATAAGAATTACTAAGGTAGTAATAGAGATGTATGGGGTTAGTGATATACTACTAACAAGCATAAATTAATGTGCTGATCATTGAAGGTGGCAAATACTACCACAACTCGTCATACCATTCTGAAGCCGACATAAAATTAGCGGGTTCAAGTTAATGTTTCAATTTGTTTATGTAAATGGGATTATTCGACTCGGCCCATTTATTAAACGGATTGGGTTAGAGTTGAACTTCTATACTTGAACCCTATATTTACCAGTTTATTTCAAGGTTACTATGAATATAACGTGTATAAAAAAAAAACTTAAATGGACCCCGTACACACTAACTTAGTGTGCACCGGATTGGTGATTAAAATAGTGAGTTTTATAGAGATATATTGAACTTATATACAATATAGTGGATTTTATTAACAGAAAACATATAATGAAATTATATGCAAAATAGTGGAGGATTTAATTTTAATATTTTGACATGCAGGAAGATGTAGGTTGTGTAGTATATATCGTGACACGTGCATAGAAAAATGTAGTTTCTACAAGATATAGTGAATGTCTGAACGATATAGTGGGTTTCACTTTCTGCGTGATATAGGCCCCGTTCTTTTGGACTTATTTTCAGTTCAGTTCAGTTATTCTCTGCAATTCAGTTTCTCTCAATTTAGTTCTATTTCAGTTTCAATTCAGTTTAGTTCAGTTTCTCTCAGTCCAAAAGAACGGGGCCATAATGAGTGTCTGAATGATATAGTGGATTGTTTAAAAATGATGTAGTTTCTGCATGATATAGTATGTTTCTGAATGATATAGTGAGTTTATGCATGATATAGTGGGTTGTTCAAAAATGATATGTGCTTTTGGCCTGGTGCACAATAATGTTAATGTGAACCGGGTCCCGCAAGTCAGATTGTAACTTGTAATGGTTTTGTTCTTTAATGGTTGTATTTGGTTCATTTCGACATGCTACTCATATGTACAAAGATGGACTTAAGAAGGTGTTCAAGTTGATTTGTTTTGTTTATATGTGTGTGTTTGATAATTGGGTCGAGTTAGAATTATTGTTCACCCGTTTGATAAACGGGTTGTATCAGGGTTTGGAGAATTCGACCTTTCTTAATATATGTGAACTTGACATGAACTTGTTTGTTAGTTGAAGACTACTTATCGCAATTCGTACAATAATTTGAGCATGCAACAAGTTACACGGGAGATAAACTAGAGAATTGGTTTTTAGTTATTTTGATAATGATGTCAATGACCGGAGTGGTCGCAGAGGATGTCCCTTTTTACCATCTCCACCAAAAAAATTAATACACCGCCCCATCACCCATGACAAATATACAACTAAAACATATCCCCGCCATCCCTGTGTCAATAGGGCGGAGCCGAGGTAGTGCAGTGTATGGTCTATCCACACCCAACCCTACCTAAAATTTTCATAGTCATTCCCACATCCATCATCCATCATCCATGGCGGTATGAAATGAAAATCTATTAATTCGCCGCCTTAATGGGTACAACAAAATAACTATTCCCACTCTAGCATCCACTTGAGGTCCACAACTCCACACCCAGTGCACATCCACCCAACCCACCCCATTAAATCTGTTCTTGCAAAATCCACTTACAAACATTGAATTTTATTTTTTTTAAGTTGGTAAGATGAAAGACCCTACTAAACGGGCACCTCGCACAAGTAGAACCAGCCAGGTTTGCAGTCAGACTCCTGGGAGGGAAAGGGGATGGTAAGGGAAACCTCACCCCCAAAGAGCCCCTAATAGGATTTGATCCCCATGACCTTGAAGTCATAAGGCCAAACCCTTACTACCAAACATTGAAATGCATAATAGAAAAATAAAGGTATTTTAGATAGGTGTTGGGCATGTAACAAATACGGGTGTAGCGTTGGGTGGATAGGGAGTGTCGAAATCAACACTTGTTTGGCCATCCCATCATCCACAACAGGTAATAGGTATAATTTCATTCTCATGCTCGCCTCACCACCCAACAAACCTCTACCCATTCTCATCTAATTGGGAGAATACATAGCGGGTTGTATTTCGTTATTATACTTGGGGTTTTTGGGTTGGGCAATGGGCATGTATATATGTCGTCATTTTACACGGGGGATTGAGATAGGCATGTATGGGTCCAAACAAACCTCCAAGTTTCAAAAGGGAGGCCCTGTTCTGAGTCCCATTTTGAACTTGTTCAGGGCCGGCCCTGGTTCTCCCTAGCTTATTTTCAGTCCAGTTCCTAAATTATTATCATTACTATTAATTAGTTATAATTTAATTCAATTCAGTCCAGTTCAGTTCAGTCCAGTTCAGTTCAGTTGTTTTATGCCGAAGAGAATAGGCCCTTAGAGGAAAATGGGGATAGTTAGTATTGATTGATAAGGTAATCTCTCAATACATTCGTATGAAGAACTGTACAATTCGTTTGTTTCATAATTCTTGCAACATTTGTAATTTCGTTGTATTCAACGCATTTATTTGACGATTAATATCTTCAGTTATTTATTAGTATCAAACTATAAATTATAGGAAAAATTGATATTTAAAGCTACACATCGATATGAATACAAAAACTCATATGACTATGTTTTTCCTATATATTGGTGAAAATTCGTTTTGATCTTAAAAATGTAAGTGTTATAAAAATTATGAAATGAAGGGAGGTAATATATATAACCTAGTTACTGTTGTAAAAGATAATACTAACATTATTATGTAATCTAATGAGATAAATGTTAGACATTTTATATAATAAAGTAAAAATATAAAAACAAACAAGTGTCAAAATCTCATTCTTATATGCAATCCCTCTTCCTCTAAAAAAATGCAAACAATATATTTTATCCTCCTATTTTATATATTTTAGGAGAAAAATAGCAAACAAATTGTTTTTCTTTACCTCAAGAACTCATATATTTAACATAATCTCTAGAAATGCAAAAAAAAAAAAAAAAAATAGAAAAGGTACATCAACATAATATATACTTCCTAAGCCCGCCTCCTCTCCCCTTTTTTCTCTCTTTTATCTCCTCTTCCATAAAATTCTAATTTTCAACCTAGGGGCTACCCTTACCTTTTTGGGGGTGGTAAATCCCATTTTCCCTTTTGTTACTAGTTTTTATGTTATTGTTTCTAATAAGTTACAGTCTCTCTCTAATGGAGAGTTTTTCTACCTATATATTGGGTTATATTTACCCATATATTGGTTCAATCTCTCTCCATGTGAGAGTTTGACTTTTTTCTTGTTTTTTTTGTGTAATTCAAGAGGTTGATTTGTTGATCGGAATTTGTGCGGGATTGCAACATATGTCAGTAATTCGTTTACAATTATTTGAATTAAATCCAGTTCTACTTCAAAACTACAAAAGATCGATAGACCCCCTTGTAGAAGGCTGCATCAGACAACGATGTGAAAGATGAGGGTTCTCAGAAGTGTTAAATTTGCTCAACGATCGTGGTTTTGTCATATTATAATTGTATTTATTTCATTTTGATATATATTTGTTAGTTTTGACTTCTATTATATGTGTTGTATGACTTTGAATCAATGAATCAATTTTAATTTCAAAAACAATAACTTAATATATACTTCCTTTATCTCTAATTGTTTGTTCCATTACATTCCCAAATATTAAGTCAAAGTTGACCAACTTTTACCGTAAATTCCCATTTTTAAGAAAGTTGTTTCAATTAGTGGTCTCGAGTTTGAGTTTCAAAGTGCAACAACATTTATTAGTATAAATCTAGATTAGTAGGAGTACAATATGCTTTCATCACTAGAGCTACCAGGTCATTTCTTAGTATATACATATAAAAAAAAAGAATAAAACAATAACGGACGTTTGTTACTTCACGAAAAATAAGAAAAATAATCTATTTGGCTGATGGTTTCTATCAAACAAAAAACTCCATTTACGTACTTACCCTTATTTTCTCGAGCAAAGACATAAATTATGAGTTATGAGGTGAGGGTATGTTCTCTTCACATTATTTTTTCTAAACTTCTTTGAACTTTTCTTATTTTTTCTCTATTTTCTGAACTTTTTTTTCCTGAAATTTTCTTATTTTTCCGAACTTTTCTTATTTCTTCCTAACTTTTCTTAACTTTGTTTAACTTTCCTTAACTTTTCTTCTTAACTAATGTTATTTTTTCTAAACTTATTTTTCTTAAAAATAAAAAAAATAAAGTGAAGTAAATCATGTATAATTCTTTTCATGTATAGAGATATAAACTATGCCTAAATATCCTTCAAAAGTCAAAACCCTTAGAACAAATACATTATGAAGCCCACAACTCCTAAAAGTGACATGAGGTTGACCCAAGGCAGTAGCCAATCTAGGCATCAGATCCCTAATAACAAAACACGGAACTTACTACCAGCAGAGTGAGCAAATCATGCAAAGTATCCCTCTTCAGGATTTTAAGCTAATTTCCTTTAGACTAGGACTCCTCTCTCTATCTAAGTATCTACTATCTACTATCTAGGTTTAACACGTTTCAAATTTAAAATTTTACTTGGTCGTTAGTTATCAATAATCACCTTCTCATCTTCTTCTCTTCCATTCACAATCAACTCACTACTTATCAAAACTTTCCATTTTTATTTAAAACTCCAGCATCAACTATTTATTTTAACCTATGCTTTTTATGTAAATCATCCACTATATATGATGACAATAAAAGGAGGTGCAAGTCAAGCTTGTGCAGCATGCAAGTACCAAAGAAGAAAATGTGCTCCAAATTGTGCACTTGCACCTTTTTTCCCTGCTGATAAACCTAAGATGTTCTTAAATGCGCATAGATTGTTTGGCGTATGTAACATAATGAAGATACTTAAGCAATTAAGAGATGATGAAAAGGAAGAAGCAATGAAATCTATCATATATGAGTCTGAAATGCGCCATAGATTTCCTGTTTTTGGTTGTTCTTTAGTCATTTGGCAACTTAGTGAACAACTTAGACTACTTCAGGAGGAGCTTTATTACGTGAACTCGTGGCTCGCTATATTGCGAAACAAAGAACAATGTCATGATGGCCAGATCCCTGATCTTTCTCAGCAATTTGCTTCGCAATTTCAACTGAGTTTGGGTGCTAATCATACTGGTCATCCTTTTAATCAGTCTAATATTGACATGTATATGAGTTCTAATCAATTTTTTGTGGGTGATAAGGATATTGTTGAGTATGGTGAATCAAGTGACGTGAAGCCCTTTTGGATTCAACAACAACAGCAACAACAACAACAACAACAACAACAACATGAAGTTAATAATTTTTATATGAACAATTTGAATATTAATGCTTCACTTGAGATGAAACCATTTATGATTTCACAAGGTTTGCCTCTTCAACAAGAAATTGAGGTTTCTCATGATTATGATGATATGCCTTTTGATACTATTGCTGATGATCGACAATCTTATATTGAATCCAAAGATGCTTGTGAATCAAGGTGTGTTATTTCTTCTTTTTCTTGTTTTGTTTGCGGCTCGTTAAGTAGGTTGGTTTCATCAGCACTTATATGGGTTCGGTGTTTATTAGTTTCGGGTCAATACAAAAATTCTTGTATGCGATGTGAGTTACTTATCATAATGTATATGTGAGACTATTGATATGAATTACTAAGGTAGTAATAGAGATGTATGGGGTTAGTGATATACTACTAACAAGCATAAATTAATGTGCTGATCATCATTGAAGGTGGCAAATATTACCACAACTCGTCATACCATTCTGAACCCGACATAAAATTAGCGGGTTCAAGTTAATGTTTCAATTTGTTTATGTAAATGGGATTATTCGACTCGGCCCATTTATTAAATGGATTGGGTTAGAGTTGAACTTCTATACTTGAACCCTATATTTACCAGTTTATTTCAAGGTTACTATGAATATAACGTGTATAAAAAAAACTTAAATGGACCCGTACACACTAACTTAGTGTGCACCGGATTGGTGATTAAAGTAGTGAGTTTTATAGAGATATGTTGAACTTATATACAATATAGTGGATTTTATTAACAGAAAACATATAGTGAAATTATATGCAAAATAGTGGAGGATTTAATCTTAATATTTTGACATGCTGGAAGATGTAGGTTGTATAGTATATATCGTGACACGTGCATAGAAAAATGTAGTTTCTACAAGATATAGTGAGTGTCTGAATAATATAGTGGGTTTCACATTCTGCGTGATATAGGCCCCGTTCTTTTGGACTTATTTTCAGTTCAGTTCAGTTACCCTCTGCAATTCAGTTTCTCTCAATTCAGTTCTATTTCAGTTTCAATTCAGTTTAGTTCAGTTTCTCTCAATCCAAGAGAAACGGGGCCATAATGAGTGTCTGAATGATATAGTGGATTGTTTAGAAATGATGTAGTTTCTACATGATATAGTATGTTTCTGAATGATATAGTGAGTTTATGCATGATATAGTGGGTTGTTCAAAAATGATACGTGCTTTTGGCATGGTGCACAATAATGTTAATGTGAGCCCGGTCCCGCAAAGTCGATTGTAACTTGTAATGGTTTTGTTCTTTAATGGTTGTATTTGGTTCATTTCGACATGCTACTCATATGTACAAAGATGGACTTAAGAAGGTGTTCAAGTTGATATGTTTTGTTTATATGTGTGTGTTTGATAATTGGGTCGAGTTAAAATTATTGTTCACCCGTTCGATAAACGGGTTGTATCAGGGTTTGGAGAATTCGACCTTTCTTAATATATGTGAACTTGACATGAACTTGTTTGTTAGTTGAAGACTACTTATCGCAATTCGTACAATAATTTGAGCATGCAACAAGTTACACGGGAGATAGACTAGAGAATTGGGTTTTAGTTATTTTGATAATGATGTCAATGACCGGAGTGGTCGCAGAGGATGTCCCTTTTACCATCTCCACCAAAAAAATTAATACACCGCCCCATCACCCATGACAAATATACAACTAAAACATATCCCCGCCATCCCTGTGTCAATAGGGCGGAGCCGAGGTAGTGCAGTGTATGGTCTATCCACACCCAACCCTACCTAAAATTTTCATAGTCATTCCCACATCCATCATCCATCATCCATGGCGGTATGAAATGAAAATCTATTAATTCGCCGCCTTAATGGGTACAACAAAATAACTATTCCCACTCTAGCATCCACTTGAGGTCCACAACTCCACACCCAGTGCACATCCACCCTACCCACCCCATTAAATCTGTTCTTGCAAAATCCACTTACAAACATTGATTTTTTTTTTTTTTTTTTTAGGTTGGTAAGATGAAAGACCCTACTAAACGGACACCTCGCACAAGTAGAACCAGCCAGGTTTGCAGTCAGACTCCTTGGAGGGAAAAGGAATGGTAAGGAAACCTCACCCCAAAGAGTTTCCCAATAGGATTTGATCCCCTGGCGAAGTCGTAAGGCCGGAACCTTTACTACCAAACATTGAAATGCATAATAGAAAAATAAAGGTATTTTAGATAGGTGTAGGGCATGTAACAAATACGGGTGTAGCGTTGGGTGGATAGGGATGTGTCGAAATCAACACTTGTTTGGCCATCCCATCATCCACAACAGGTATAATTTCATTCTCATGCTCGCCTCACCACCCAACAAACCTCTACCCATTCTCATCTAATTGGGAGAATACAGAGCGGGTTGTATTTCGTTATTATACAAGGGGTTTTTGGGTGTATATATGTCGTCATTTACACGGGGGATTGAGATGGGCATGTATGGGTCCAAACAAACCTCCAAGTTTCGGACGAGCTTTAATTTGTGAGTTGCATAATGACATATATAATTTCTGTTTTGCAGTGCTGAATCAACGTTGAAGGATACGATACAATCTATAGATACATTGTCTCAAAACTATGAACTCAAAAGTGCTGCAGCATGCTTTAGCCTTACGAGTGTTAATTAATGCCTAATGGAATGGATGAGGACACAACATGATTTCCCATAGGATTTTACTCTATTTTTCTTTTTACGAGTATAAACTTTTGAATTCGTTATTTATATTTGTTTTCCCCCATTCAATAATGAAGTACCCCGAGGTCAATACACTTATTATATACTCCATTTTAAAACTTCATATAGTGATGTAGTGTTGTTATTTCCATAAACTAGTCTTTATACCCCATTGAGAATATGGGTACATAATATCTTGGATTAATATTTGTTCAAAATATGTGTATGTTTAAGTTTGCAAAGAGTAGAAACATTAATTAATATATCATAAAAGAAGAAAATTTTCGACATGTGGCAACCAACCGACGCCATATGTCATGTATAAGCTCTATATTAATACGGCACATGTCACATTATATGCCACATATCAAAAATTAGAGGAACGCATTGCAATTTGCAAATCTTGCCCCAAGAAAACTGTGATAACTGCCAAAAATTGCTCTAGAAGCTATTAATGTAACATATTTTATAATCGCTATTGATTGATTTCTATCTTTGTAACAGTACTACTACTGTACTGGATATTTTTGCCAGATTTCAGCATCTACTGGATACTGATATCTAAGAAAATAATTAAAATGTCAGGTCTATAAAGTCAATGAGAAGGATGTCAAATATTCTATAAAGTCAATGACAAGGATAATAGTTTATCTGTAGCATTTCTTTTGCTATAATAAGCCTATAAGGGCAATAAACAATATAACCATGAATTCGTGAAGCTCTTGGTACAAAGCCGTTCCCTGTTCCTTATTGAATGATTGCATATAGTAGGAATGCAAAACAAAATGTAGCTGAAACTTGAAAGTTTCCTTCATGCAATTTAGTAAGGACTAAAGAATTCCTCTGTTTTAATATATATTATTTTTCCATTTTGGAAAATCTTGATATACTTTACCCATTCTTTTTTGGGTTAGGACGATATCTCAACGATAATATAAAATGACCCTCTAGCATCCATCACAGTTACTTTTCCTCTCTTCAAAATTGCCCACTATATTTAGTAACTAATATCAACGCTTTCTTTTAGTATGATTAGTTATTATGGTAGTGGTTATCTTCGATCATAGTAGTTGTCGTAGTAGCTCTTAACTTTTACTACTTTCTCCATTCTTTATTAATTGGAACAATTTAACTCTTGTATTATTCACATATTTCACTTTGACCATTGTTGATAATTTAACATAAAAAATATGTGATCATATTGAGATCTTCTTAGAATATATATATTCAAAATAATAACTTTTTTATAAATTTCACTTCGCTACTATTAAAGGTATTAATGTTCATTTATTGCTTTTGTAAGCGTGAACAAGAATCTATTGTGATTAATAGAGACTAGAGAGCAAAGAGAGTAAAAGTTAGTTGTTAGAGACATGTGGGGGTCTTGGTGGTGGCCACAACATTATACTCAGCAGATTGCAAGGGAGGTAAAATTGGTAAAAATAGTATGGATAAATGACAAAAAAAATCTGATAAGTATAAATAATATGGTGACCAGTTGACCACATGCCATAAAGGAAATGTAGCAAGTAATTTAGGACATCTATATAGCAAGTTAAATAAAATAAAGGGAGCAGGGAGCTTCTAAAACCATTAGTGTTTAGTAAAACTAGTTGATAGATTAGTAAAAGAGAAGATTAGCTATATTCTTCTAGAAGTACCTTCAAAAGCTACCGCTACCTTAAAAGCGGATTTTTGTAGCTTTCCAAATTACTACATCAACACCTCAAAGCTACCTTAAACTGCAACATTACCCAACATTGCCTAGAGTTTCAACTTGATCAAACCTTTATATACTACATGAAAAGTATTGCCAATATGACCCAAGTCTTGGGAGTAAAGATTCCCCTTACCTTTCCCCCTTACACTCAAGTGCCTGGCCCACAAATATTCGACCAAGACACATCACAGGTTAAGGTCTAAACAGGGTCCTTCTCCTTTCCCAAAAAAAATACAACCCAAGTCTTCCGACAGGATATAGTTTACAGCCGTAGCTGAGAGTTCTGATATATAGACTTTATTTAAGAAAAAGAAATCTTACATTCCTACATCCATCTCACGATTAATTATCAAAATTTTAATTTCGGGATCCATCTCAGCTTGTAGCAGATATCTCATGTATCTGCCATCCTCGATCCAATGATCTTCTTACAAGTACGACTAATCATCATCATCAATACGACATAACACATTAGGTGCAACAAACTGTAAGCCTCATGAAATAAACATGATGAGAGAAAAGTTCACAGAGAAATTTACAAACATGGAAGTTCCGTCTCAAGCATTTCAGGTCAATCATCGCCCTAGCAAAGCAACACGGTCCTTATGCACTGCTTGAGCAAGGTTGATGTCGAAGAGCTCACAACGTATGGGCATCTCCATTTCATAGAACGGGTTCTTCAACACATAATCTGTATACAGCTCATAAATGTGTTTCAAGAGATACTCCATATGCTGTGTTCCGGGCTCACATACAACAAAAAATTTTGTTCCTGCAAGCAGCATCATACAATAAGTCTAGCACGAGCAGAAACCTTGCCAAGGTAATCGACCATGCCCTCTTCAAGTGACAATTTACAAAAGCTCAACAAGAAAAAGATTTTTTGGATGTCATCAACTCATCATCAGGGATGCTCAATAAATAATCTGACCCCTCCAGGCTCCAAACTATATGTTTGCGTTGGACATAGACGGAACTCAGAAATAGGCAGGCAGCATACTACATACCAGCAATTATTAGATATTTCTATAAATCAATCATATCCGTTCCTATAATCAAATGCCAATTGCTTCCCCCACCAAACCACACACAAGTATTTATCACTCCCAAACTCAAAAAACCTCTCCTGGAAACAGAAAATGTAAAAGCAAATAACTGCAAGATAAAAAGGTTTACCTGTGGGGTGCCCCAATATTTGTTGAAGATCTACATTGTACCCTCACCTTAGAATTTGTTTTCTCATTAAAGTGATACTTAATTTTTTGTCATTACAATAACAACTCCCAAAGTTGCAATGATGAGTAATTAGCCGGCCCTTGGAAAAGCCTTTTTCTGTCAAAAGATAAGTGCTGCTCTAAACTAAGTAGAAATCCTGAAGTTCTAAAACTAGGATAACACATCCAAACTTTTTATAAAGTTATCTGCATACCCAGTTCAGAATAAGAGTTGAGGAAATCGGAATCCTCAACTGCCTAAGTGAAGGGACCTGTTACAATTTGGGTTTTCCTAGTTGCTGAGGAATCCCTAATTTCTCAGCTTCATAGGATAATTCTAAGGTTGAATATGCCAATCTTCCGTAACTCATACTGGTGTGAGGTGTCAGATGCCATTGACTTCATCATGCTCTGCATGTCCTTGATTATAGGACAAGATCTAAAGCACAAGAAGCATCCCCGCTGATCTCAATCATGATTCTTACACCTTGGTTTCTTGTTGTTTGAATTCTGAACACTTGCCAAGTACACAACCTTGCTGATTTACCAAGTTCAGTTTTCACGATAATAGCAGAAGATGATATTTTATGATTTTATAATAGCGATAGTGGCTGTCACTACTGCTGATCCTTAATCCCTCATCCCACGACTACTATCAATTGTAAAGCACGCTCCATTAATGGTAGGTACTTCAAAAGCTATAAGCAATAGTACACTTTGCTTGTAGCATTTGCTTTATAATTGTATTGGAATTTGTGATAACATTATCCTGTTCCAAAGCTGAATAATTAGCACTTCTAATTCACTGACCTCACTTGGTCTTGCACCTTGTGTGAGTCATTTGAATTTTGACTTTGAATGCCTCGATACACCATACCCCCATACATATCACTGATCTACCTAGTTAAATTCCAAAGATTATTGGAAAAAAAAATTGTTATGTGGCTGTCAGCCCATCATCATTGTTTTGTTTTTATCCCAAACTAACAATTAAGGGCCCGTTCACGATCATATGTAATTTTTAGTTTTGGTTTCATAAATGTAAAATTCATATGATACAAGAGGTATAATGAACTTAAAATTAGTCATACTTATACTAAACATGTCAATTTTCAAAACTCACAACAGAAAATTGGAAAATACATTTTCTGGTTCCATATTTTGTTTTAATTTTTTTAAAAAAAACTGAAAACTGGAAACAGAAAACGATAACGAACATGCCCTAAGTTATGAAAACTGATTTCATTTTGGGGTCTAAGTCGATTTAATTAGTTTAAACTTATTTTCATAAAGTGGGAATATGTCGGTGTATGTTAATTTTTCCAGCTCTATAACAGAAAATTTAGCTAACTAAACCAATTTCAAACCCCAAAAGATAAGTTTCAAAACACGTAGAATATCTCATGAACATAATTTATTAACTTGGAGATAAAAGTAGAGGCTTCATTGTGATAGAAAAGTAGGCCCTAAAAGAAACACAGATTATCTATTTGTGTCGTAATTAATCAAAAACATTACATTGCTCTACAAACTACCCTTAGATCTAAAAACTACTTTAAATGTTTCACCCTTTGAGAATCAAATTCAGTTCTTAATGTTATGTTCAATACCAAGACAATTAATTGGTTTTCAAATTAAGCAATATCAAATCATGTGCATTGTGAAACTTCCACCACCGAAACCGAAAGGCGAAAACTCATTCCATTCAGCCACAGATAATCACAAATAGAGTCATTTCACAGCTATATTTGTCAATGATAGGTGTCAATATGTCATCCTGCCTCACTTCATACTTCCTTTGCTCCAAAAAGAATGCAACACTTGCATTTTAAAATCAAATTTTACAAGCTTTGACAACAAATTCCCACCACTAAATAAATAATACCATGGTCATGTGAGGTCATGTTAAACTCAGGTCAATGTGTAGTTTCAAAATATAATTTTATGATAATTATTATTAATACATAATTAGAGATATTTATGGTCAAAGTTGTGCATTGGAGACCGTAAAAACTCAAGTGTTGCATTCTTTTTGGAGCACAGGAAGTACAAAAAGAATGCAACAATTTTGTCATATAACAAGAAATTGAACATTTTAATCAAATTTAAAGGAAATAGGGATGATACCAGTGAGAGATTGAAAGCAATGGAGATCAAAGGTATCGGCTTCGAGGAGTTCGATTCCGAAACAGCCAGGAACAGGAGATAATTGCTGAGAAATGGCGTGCATTGAGTGCCATAAACTCGCTAATCTCAATGTATCATTCGTATCCATTCTACCAGACGATCCATAATCCTATAAAGTTTATTATAATCTTCATATCTTACAAAAGAAAAATGAAATAACTGCAACTACTAAGCAAACTGTATGTAAATTAAGAGATGTTTATACCTTATAATATATGAGACCTCCAGATTTGTTGATTATGTAAAAGTTATAAATTGCCGCCATTTTTGGACTCCAATTAACTTCAGAGGAAAACCCTAATTCACGAGATCCCCTCTTCAAATCCTGATTTTTTGGGGGTTTTACGATCAATTTTGTGGGATTTCAGTTACATCAGTGATCAGTATAAAAAGAGGTGACATCAAAACAATTGATGATACATTATTACAGATCAAAGAAATGAAGTCTAGATTGCTCTGGTGAAGCTTTCATCTGCTATTGCGTTATTGCCTTATTGGGCTTCTGATCTCTATTGTTTTAATTTTTAAAAAGATAGTGAAAATTATGGGATTCTAAATTTTAAAAAAATTAGTGAAAATTATGGGATTCCAAATTTTAAAATTTTCTGCGCAATTATTTTACCGACCGTTATTTTACATCTGTGCTTAAAAATTAAAAACATACAATAAAATGGGTGTACAATAAATTATTATGAGACACAGATAATTGTTGAAAGAGATAATAGTCAAGTTATTAATGCTCTTTCTAATGTTGGTAATGTGCCTTGGTGTATTGATTCGATTGTTGCTGATGTAGGTAAGGAAGCGACGGGTTTCTCGGAGATCTGCTTTCGTCATATTGGTAGAGATGGCAATAGAGTAGTGGATTTTATGGCGTCTAAAGGGCACCATTACAACTCTCTTACTATCTTCTTTCCTCCCTATGATGTTGATTTTTCCTTGTTGGTCCGAAATGACTTTTTAGGTTGGCCTCTACGCTTGGGGGATTGGCCTAATTTTTCTTTCCTTGGTAAAAAAAAAATTATTATGAGACAGGGATAACTATTTGTTCTAAGTGGATACTTATATTAAAAAAAGATATCTTTATAAGATAAAAGGTTACTTGTCATACGGGTAATATTTGCCTTAAATGGATCAATTTCACTTATATAGAAGTGGCATATTTGAAGTAAAAACTTATCTTTTGTTTAAAAATGAACCATTTTGATTCAAATTATGATTCATTTGACTTGAAAAGTAACTCAATCTAATTTTAAAAGTTACTCATGTCAATTAAAAGTGAAATAGTCTCACAATAAATTTATTGTAGACCTCGATGCACACAACGCCTTAAATGGATTGTTTTTTTTGGCTAAAAATGGACTCAATTTAGCAAAAAATGGAATCATAATGAAGTGTGTTTCTTTTATTAATTTGGTGCCATCAGAGTGGATTGTGTGGAATACGTATTCCATGAACTCAAAGTGCCTTGCACACAACGTCTTAAATGGACTGTGTATAAAGTATAATATAGAATTCATCATGTTTGAAGCCTTGTAGAGGTTGAGGTGGTGGAGTAGTGGCATCTGCTTCCCACCTCATATCCCGAAGATGCAGGGATCAAACCTCATGGACTCATTCGTTTGAGGATTTACTTATCACCCTCAGTGAGTCAGAGCCCCCTTCATCTTACCCTAAAAAAAATATTTGAAGCCTTGTAAAGTATAATATAGAATTCATCATGTTTGAAGCCTTGAAGGTAATGTAATTTAGTATTTGTCTTTGTAAGGGAACTCATTCTTATTTAAGGGGTCATTTAAAGTGTCAAGCTTACCGACCGCTAAAGAGCTCTTAGTTTGTCAATAAAGTCTGGATTAAAGATGCATTAGTTCCAAAATTCAAGTTCCCCATTTGGCTTTTTTTTTTAAAAACAAAGCTAATTACATAATTACAAAGAAAATAAAATAAAGGCAGATCCTCTCCTTTCAAGGATCAATCTCAAAGCATCATATACAAGAATAGAGGATATGGTAGATTTAATATAACAATTGATAACTAAATGAGATGAAACAAAGTATCCAGCATTGATTATATAATCAACTACTCATCAATTTGTTTTTTATAAATGTCTTAATTCCTACCAAGTGAACTCTTATAATCATATCGCACACGAATATCGTCAATGAATTATATCTATCCTTTCTCCACCTCAACCAAATATCGTGATGAAGCACAAGGGCCTTTACAATGAAGGACTCGAAGAGTAAGCATATGCTTTGAGAATATTAACATCGTCATTTAGTAGGATCATCCCAACTAAAACTAACGTTGAAAATCGTGAACCATCAAACTTCAAGTTCATAACATAAAAAAGATTAGATTGATTTGGCCAGCTATGGTAAAATCTTAACTTCATCCTCGTCTAAGTGGCAAAAAAAGATCCTTGATAAGTTACAATAGAACCATAGAAATAGACAACTATGACAATGACAATGGGATAGACAATAATCCTTTGATAATGCATCTATAGACACTGTTCTTCAAAAAAAAAATGCATCTATAGACACTGAAGTTTTGTCATATTAGGTGTTACATATTGTAGAATATCTTTAGATCTGTTGAAATATTATCAGAAAAATATATAGGACAATATTTTAAGATCTAAGATTTATCTTTCGGATTTTTCACCATATACCACGACAATAATTTTATTCACCATATACCCTCGATTTTTTCAAAATTTACCATACACCCCTCAATTTCTTGATAATTTACCATTTGCCCTTAATTATTAATGACTATCAACTTTTTCGAACATTAACCCCTGATTCCAATACTAAACTTTAATTAATCCCTATTTCACTCATTTACCCTAACAAATTAGTATTGAAACAACACTTAAGGCCAAAGAAAAAGGAAGAGTGATAAAATAGGTTATTTGTGACGTTTTAATGGTGGTCAATTAAAGTTAATGACTCAATTAAGGGTTAATTAGAGATTGATAACGAAATTAGGGCTTAATAACAAAAAAAAGTTAGCGGCCATTAGTATTAAGGAGGTTCGATGGAATAAGCCATAAACGGCCCTAACTCCTCCCAATCAAATTCAATAAAAACTGTTTGTTGCATGTTTCTTTTCTGTCTATATTATTATAAAAATTTGAATATTTCGCGATTCACATCATCCATTATACACTCAAATGTAGCTACACTAAACTAATCCATTATACACTCAAATGTAACAAAGAGATTTTCGAGTCTTCCTCTCTGTCATATGTGCACATAGCTGCTGGCTTTTGTAGGATGGTAACGGATTATGGTGAATATGCGCATAATACACGGGTGCAGGGGAGTTTGAGCAACACTACTCAATCTTGTGTTGGATGGAAGAAGCCGAATCCGGGGTGGGTCAAAGTTAATGTTGACGCATACATTGGAGTGAATAGGGTGGTGGGCTTGGGTGTTGTTGTGACTAGGATGAATGTAGCATGGGGGGCCAAAACAGTAGGCAAGCATTGCAACTCGGTTTGGGGTGATGATGGCGTGTAGGCTGGGGTTCCAAAAGGTGTGGTTGGAGGATGATGCTTTGTCCATTTGTTCGGCTATTCACCGCAGAGATGTAGGATATGCTCCTATGTTTTCCTTGATTTCTGATGTAATCTCTTCAAGTTATGGTTTTGAAGCTTTTAAATGTAGTCATGTTAGGAGAGTGGGAAATACCGTTGCTCACCTATTAGCAATGTGGGAGGTTGATTTTAATGTCGAACGTATTTGTATGGACTCTTTTTCCCAAAGTATCATATATTTGGTGGAGCTTGATCTAATTTAATAAAACGGTTTCTCGGGTTTCCTCTTGAAAAAAAAACTATTATTGCCTTATTTGGTAGACCCTTCACATAAATGATCATAACCTCTATAGTCTATATGTGGGATCGAGTAGGGATGGCAATGGGTAATGGACCCGGATCCGTTTTTAGCGGATCTGGATCCTCAATTTTCATTACCCGACGGATCCGGGTAGGATCCGGATTCTTTGTTTTAAAAACGGACCTGGACCGGGTCCTAAGTTATTACCCGAATCCGGATCCGTTTACCCTTTTTTTTAAAAAAATAAATTAAAATATAAAATTAAGGGGGTGAAAATGAAAACCTTAAAACCCTTTGTTTCATTATTCACCCCAGCGCCGTTTTCTATTCTTCTCTTCAGTTCTTCACTCTTTCGTTTCTCTCTTCAGTCTTGAGAGTTGAGTGACTCTTTCATTTCCGGCAGAACACCAAGCAGTCGGAAGTCGGAACATCGAGCAAGAGGAGCCGCCGACGCCGGAAATCAGGTTAGTCTTCTATTCTTCTCTTCATTCTTTCGTTTCTCTCTCTATTTTGTTTTCGTTTTTCATTATCATTCCACGTTTCTCTCGATTTTTGCTTCTTTGCTCGATTTTCTACTTGTTTGCTCGATTATTTGCTTGTTTGCTCGAAATTTATTTGCTTATTTGCTCGATTTTATCTTGTTGCTCGAAATTATTTGCTTATTTGCTCGATTTTATCTTTTTTGCTCGAATTATTTGCTTATTTGCTGGGTTATTGTTGGCTTGTTGTTGTGCTTGTTGTTGTGCTCGATTATTGTTGGCTTGTTGCTGGTTATTGTTGGCTTGTTGCTGTGCTTGTAGAGTTGTTGTTGTGCTCGAATTTTTTGCTTGTTACTGATTTTCTACTTGTTTGCTCGATTATTTGATGTGCTTGCTTGATCATTTTGTTGTTTGTTTTATATTTGTATATAATTTTTTTTTTACTAATATTCCTATTTGGTTGGTTATTGTGTTGTTTTTTTTTGTTTTAGGATGTTGATGATGTTAGTAGTGATGAAGAATAGCCCTCTTGGAGTCTTGGTAGATGGACCAAGTGAAGAATGGAAGATGTAACATTGTAGTTTGTTAAAAATTGTAGCATTATTGAAGTTTGTTGAACTCTTAATATTATTGATGTTGGATTTGTTAAACTTAATTTTAGTGAATGTTTGTATGGACAAATGGCGTTGTTATTGAAGTTTTGTTAAACTATGTTTTAATGTTATAATGAAAATTAGAGTCGTTTGAAGAAAAATAAGCTAGGATCCGTCGGATCCGTCGGATCTGGATCTGGATCCTCAATTTCATTACCCAGCGGATCCGGGTAGGATATGGATCCTTGCCTAAAAAACGGATATGGATCTGGATCCTACAGGATCCTACCCGTTGTCATCCCTAGGATCGAGTAGTATCAAACCAAACCTACCAGGCTACCACTAAGCGCGCGCTGGTCATTTTGCGACCGAGAGGCCATACAGTTGCCACGCCTCAACATTCCACCCCCCATATTTGCCTTGTACATTCTTATAAATCTCTCTCTAAATTTCTCCACTTTTGGCGCTCATACTTTACCGACCCACCCAACTACCAAAACTCTCGTCTCTCATATCAATGGCGGACCCATCATCACCATCACCAACGGTCGAGATCAACGACCTAGCATTCACATACCCAGGAATCGACGGTCACCCACCACCGGGATCCACCCCTTTAATCAAAGACTTCAATCTTTCCCTCTTCGCCGGTGACCGGTCTCTTCTTGTCGGCGCCAATGGCGCAGGTTCGATTCTTCGTAAACACAAAGATTTCATCTTCCTCTCTCCTCCATTTTGAATTCACTTGACATTGCTTTTTTTTTTTTTGGGGTTGTTTTAGGGAAGACGACGATACTGAAGATTTTAGGTGGGAAACATATGGTTGAGCCTCACATGGTTCGGGTTCTCGGGCGATCCGCTTTCCATGATACCAATTTAACTTCTTCTGGTGATTTGTGTTATCTTGGTGGAGAGGTTTGCCATTTCATCTTACTCCTCTCTTTTTAATTTCCCATTAACTAATTCGTGAGCTGCTTTTATTTCGGTATTCAAAATTACGCGTCAATTGGTGTTATTAATGCTTAGGCTCCGTTCGGCATTACTGTAGTTTTTAGTTTTTGGTTTTGTAAATATAAAAGTCATATGATACAAGAAGTATAATAAATTTAAAATTAACCATACTTATGCTAAACATGTGAATTTTCAAAACCGAGGACATAAATCCGGAAACTACTTTTTGTGGTTTCCATATTTTTGGTTTTCAGAAAAACTGAAAACTGGAAACAAAAAATGATAACGAATGAGCACTTAGTTATTGCTTGCGTCCCATTAATCATAATGCTAGTAGTTTTTTTATAGTTGTGATTGGTAATTGGTGCTTAATTGTTTAGATTGTGGTGAAACTCATTTAATGAGAAGATTTTGGTTTCCTATGTGATTATTAATGACAAATTATGTTGTCTTTGGACAATAGATGTGTAGCTATTTCTTTTCTTTTATTTCTATAGCTAGAATTTATGGTTTAATGTGCTAATTCGAGGGCTTAAGTTACTCGAAAGAGTTTCAAGTTATGAGTTTGTGGTGAGATGCTTATATACATGTTTGATATGCACTCAGACATACTTGTGATAGCTATGCAGTTCCTTTACGAGATCAATATTGTCTGTGTAGTGGAAGCGAGATGTTGCTTTTGCTGGATTTGAGGTTTCTATACAGATGGATATTTCTGCTGAGAAAATGATATTTGGAGTCGGCGGTGTAGATCCTGCAAGAAGGGCTGAACTAATCAAGGTACATTGAAGAAAGAAAACTATATATTTGACATGGTAATGATGCTGCATATTCATTTGTTATTTTTTCTTTTGACATGAGCGCATTTTTATTTGTCAATATCGGTGAAAGAGTGGTGGGGTTAATGCATCTAATAATCAAATTTAGCATCTCCTTTTTTCACTTGAAAGCCAATATCTTGTAGCAAATAATCAATGGGAACTCGTATTCTGTTATTGTAGATGAGTCCACCCACCCCTTGAAGAAAAAGGAAAAGGAAATAGAAATAGAAATAGATTTCCAGATAGAGCGAGGGTAAAAAAAAACTAGGTGGATGGTATTTTTTACGTCTCAAACAGTCTAGAGTTTAGTCGTGAAGATCCATGAAAACCCTAGTTTTGGATTGAACTGTACTTTATTTCACATGGAACCAGAAGAGCAGATCATAATCCTGCAAAGTTACATGGATAATATTCAGACAGCCTCTTTTGGCTACTGTGATTGTAAACCTATCGCAATGACATCTTGAATCCATGCTCTCGATAGAGTCACGCAACTAGAAGTATGCCTGTTGATTGCTCTCCTCCACATCAAGTAACCTGATCATCTTTATCATTTCTCTTGAGGTTGGGGGTAGAGATTGAGAGATAAGATTTTTGCCCTTTGATCTTCTTTCGTCTGTCATGTTATATTCCTCCTTGATTCTGCACATCTACAGGATAATATAATGTATGCAGGTCATTTCATGAATTTGGCAATTCTTCTTGTTCTGCAAGCTTTGATGCTCCTAACTTCATGACTGTATCTCTCTTCCTGTCTAAGCGATACTTTATTCATGGCCTTACTGAGTACATATCCAATGATTAGGGATGAAGGTGTCCGGGTTCAGCTTTCAGACCTAGTAATCATATAACTTTATGTTGGAGCGTTTAGAATCTCCTTTGGGCTAGACAGAGGAGGTATTTCATCTTCTTCCCTGCATTTCTTGCCCTGTCCAACAGCCCAAGCATTTTTGTCGGGTTAAGAATTAAATCATCTTTCTCAGGTACAACTTTTAGTGCATACTAAAGTAAACAATGTTTATATAATGTACCTCATTCTTCAAATTGGACTTAAACTAGAACGATCCACCAGAATTGTAGGGAGCCAAGCTATGTGTTATCTATCATTTCTCTTATTCTATGATCAATTTTAGAAGCATCTACTCAGTGCCGGTTGCACTTAACTAGATTGTTTCCTGTTCAGCTCTTAATTTAATTTTCTTACATAGATCTTCACATTTCTCACACCACAATTTGGGAAGCATTATATAATTTTCTTCACTCTTCTCCTGCTCAGTAACGTCTCCTTACTTTCCGTTGCTTGATTTCCACCAGAGTTCCTTTTTTCATGTTGCTTCACGCCATATTAAGGAGCCTATTTTTATTTGAACACAGACGATAACGAAGGCTCATTTGGTTGGTTTCACCTATAATTTCCAGATTGTGACTCTAGTTCTGTTTTCAGATGCGGTGACTTGTTGAATCGTAATGTTTCTCTCTTGTTTTTCTGTCCATCTTATACACATTATCATTAACTTAAGTGCTTTGGACATACAACCTCTGAGGGTTCAATAAAGGATTATAAACCCTACCTTTGACCGCTTAACTTAAGTTCAGGTTGCTAAGATTTTTATTCAATGGATTTTCTTGGAAACTCTGATGACTGATTGCCGACCAGTAACTCTGAATATTTTATTTGTACTTTTCTTGTGTCTTTCTCCCTGAGTTCAAGATATACGCTCGCTTGTCATACAGCCTCCTCCCTGGAATCTGGAGCTCCCTTCTTTTTACCATCTGAGAGGAACATATAGCCTAACCCGTCCTCTTTTTCACCCAAAATATTCACAGAAAACCTTGATGATTCATTATATGCTTGTTGGATATTGTAGATCGTAGGAAATCAGGATACTTCATTTCGTTCCATGCTTCCTTAGGGTGATAATATGTATGTTGAGCTAGAAAAAGGCGGCGTCAGATGTGTAATATGGCTAGAAGAGATTAGTAGCTTGCCTTAAAGTCATCAATTTTTAAAAGCACTTCTCTCTTAGAGCAAGCACATTGGTGACTCACCATTCTTTCACCCAATTCCTTAATTCAATCAATGACCTAGTACCTTGTTAGGCATGCTCTATGGTAGTTTGTCCTAATTCTAAGCTCTAACTCAAATTCAAGCTTCTCATTGTCTACAAAGTACAAACCAATGAAATCAGATCAGGCATTTGGAGTAAGGCGCTTGATATGTTTGTCAGATCCTTCTTTTTCCTAGTATATCTGTATATAAATGCCCTTCTCTGGCTTTTATCTTTCAAAGCTAGAAGATACGATACGTACCTGCCACATCAACTTGGCTCAATAATTCAGTAATTTTAATTCTAACAAGGTGATTTGTCCATTTATTAAGCAATATAGAGCATGAAAGAATGGAACGGACTTCACGTGTTAATCTAATCTATTCTCTTGTCAGTAGGTGTTGGACATCGATCTATCTTGGAGGATGCACAATGTATCCGATGGTCAGAGAAGAAGAGTGCAAATCTGTATGGGCCTCCTGAAGCCATTCAAGGTATCTCTTGCCGTGCTCAAAGTTCAGTTAACCTTGGGTGCTATTATCGGTCGAGTTAAACCCTTGTCCTGTTTTTCTAGGTTCTTCTGCTTGATGAGATCACTGTTGACCTTGATGTCTTGGCAAGAGCTGACCTTCTTAAGTTTCTGAAGAAGGAATGTGAAGAGAGGGGGTGCTACAATCATCTATGCAACACATATATTCGATGGGCTCGAGAACTGGCCAACACATATTGTGGGTTTAGTTAATCTTTAATAGTTTGTGATAGATACACTGTTTTTAGTAGTTTCTTTAAAAACTCAACAAGACAATAGCCAAACTCACACTTTTTTGTCTGCAGGTGTACGTAGCTCATGGCACGCTACAATTAGCAATGCCCATGGACAAACTTAAGGATATATCAAACATGTCACTAATGGTTAGTCCTTCCCCTTCGTCCCCTCTATCCCAAAACCACCAATACAAAACGGGAAAAATTGTCAAAGCTCTTCTGGCATAATGGAGTAATAATGACCCCTGATGGTTTATTTGCAGAGGACAGTGGAGAGTTGGCTGAGGAAAGCACGAGATGAGGAGAGAGAAAGAAGGAAAGAAAGAAAAGCAAAGGGGCTTCCAGAATTCGAGAAACAAGTTGAGGGAAGCAGAGTCGTTGGTGATCCTGCTCATGCTGCTATTCGTGTAATTAACAACGGATGGGCTGCTGGTAGGCTGCATTCCACTCTTGCTGGTGAAGAGAACTTCACCTTCAGCTCTAACAGAGTCCTAAGACAATAGCTTTACTCATTCATGATACAAATTTACTGGATTTGAAGGTATCCTATGACTGTTTCATCCAGCTATCTACAAGCAATCCGCCATTGTTTCGGGCTGTTTACACATTACACATATAGTTTTCAGGGAGACTTTTCTTCTTCTTATTATTACTGTTATTATTTTCTGATGTACGCATAAATTTGCATATCCTTTTGGGTAAATTCTTTTAATAGAATGGAAAGAAATTTCAAGTTAGTCCACTTTACCACTTCTGTTGTTTGAGATTGGTTGGCTACTGTTTTTTGGTGGATTGTGCTAGCATTTGCCCACCCTCCTGCTGAGCACGAATTGGCTAAACCAATTACTTCTGTTTTTCAGATGCATATGTTATTCAGAAGTTCCCATTCAATTAGTAAAAAGCAGAGAGAGGATGTGGCATTTTTGCATATAAAAAATATTTATACTTGACTAAATTTTCGTTTCCTTGATGGTTGTAAGCCCCAAATAGAGTACAATTAAGAGTTGTTAAATCCCATGGACAAACATATAGCTAACTCTTTGTAATTCAGTAGCCAATAATTATGTCCACTAGACTTGTTGCAAATCCATGTTACTACAATTGACCATCGAGGCAGAAAAATGATAAATCATTAACTATTAGTGAATTGCCTATCCACTATCCAGGGTAAAATCGTAATTTCACGTTGGGAAATAAATTAGACCCACTTCAAAAGTAAAAAGCATGTTTATCTCCCTTCTTTGAAAGTGTAAAACAGATATTGGTTTATAAATAACAAGTATCCCAAACACGTAAAAGGAATTTGATTTATATAATCGAGTGTCCTACACATACAAATAGAGAGCTTCTTATAAATATTCACTGACTTTTTTGGGGGAAAAGTTGACCAAACACGCTTTTTGCCAAATATCACAATCTTACATTTTGAAAAAAGATTTACACACAACAAGCAGGGGTTGATTTATAAATAACAAGTGTCTCAGACAAATAAACAGGGGTTGGTTTATAAATAACAAGTGTTTTTTATACACAAACAAAGATTTATAAATTACAAGATTATTCACTTTTCAGTGTTTTCTTCTATAGTATTTCGCTCTCATCCACCCACAATACAAAAAGGGGTTTTTATTACGATTTTACCATGGATAATGGATAGCCAATCCACTAATGGTTAGTTATTTATCACTCCTGAAGTCCTGATCGAGGCATGGTTGCCAGATCTAACTATGCTGCCCAACTACGCCAATGTTGACGTTTGGTCATCAAAGCATATTCTTCATGCAAATTCTCTTTTCTTGCTAATTTGATCATAAAGGTTTCCACATGAGCATAATAATTAATAAATACATATATAGCCCCTCCAGAAGAACAAAAAGTGACCTTAATTGTACCACTCGTCTTAATCAGCGAAGGGCAACGAAACTGGAGCTCGGTTATACTGGTTTCCTGTACTTCACTGTAGTGCAACTTGGTATTTGAAACATGCTTTTGCCAATCACTTCAATAGTACCAACTCCCCGAGTCCTACTGGTACTTTTTACAATGGACAAGTCCATCCTTTCCTTTCACAATTTTTACGCCTTAGCTGAATTTCGCAAAATCGAACAAAAAAAGGCACTACACAGACTAATCCAGAACGATGAAATAGCCATTAGTGTTAACAGTTAAAACTTTGATAATTATAACAGTTAAGACAGCTGTTGACCTGTTATAAACTATATCCTCGATGTTCAGCTACTAGAGGTGAATAATCAGTCACGCACCCGAGAAAACAAATGCAGCACCCTAATCACAATTCACAATAATAATAATATAATATTCTTCAGTGACGAATGAGTAACTGAATTAGATGGACAAAAGTCCAAATCTACTTGAATCAACCCCGAGTTCCGACTTCCAACAAGGCTACACTAACACAACTATAAAATGGAACTGACATCGTTTTGCTCCAAAAGAATCTCACCGTCACAGTATATATATCAACATGAAACAAACTCTTTTCCTGAGATACATTTTAGTTATTCTGAATCTACAAAAGTATTGATATAGCAATTTCTATGATCATAACAAAACCTTCATAAACATAATCACATTAACACAATAAAAACTCTTGTGGTTTTTAACACAACAAAGAAAAACGTGCCAAACGCTCAATATCATCTCCCACTTGAACAGGTGCTGCAAAATCCACACATATTCTCATCCTATGCTCAGCCGGGCATATCCTGCCATCTAAGCCTGTGACATGAACAGAAAGATTTCAGTAAAAAGCAATAATGTAGCTTATAATACTTCATATTTGTATGATAAAATCTCTATAGGTTTAGGTATCCACCTTGCTAGCAATGTTGTTGGACAGCCAGTCCAGTCCTTCATAGAGGCCTTCACCAGAAGTGGCACAAGTGCTCTGGATATACCTGCAGATACAAAATTTAAAAGTTAGGAACCCTTCAAATTCAGTCACAGCCAGCAAGGGCATGTAGAAAAAGGAAATAGTGTAATGCAAAAGCACCAAATTAAGTTACCAATGACGCTGACGAAGGGAGTTGAGACCAAGCTTATCAGTAATCTCCGCAGCAGTCATAGCATTTGGAAGATCTTGCTTGTTAGCAAATACCAGGAGGACAGCATCTCTCAACTCATCCTACACAAGAAGAAGATATCACACAATTATAAAATCATCAATCACACAGATGTTCAACCTCAGATCTCAAATCCCAGTTCATTGCTCACCTCATTCAACATCCTGTGCAGCTCATCCCTTGCCTCAACAGCACGATCACGATCATTGCTATCCACCACAAAGATGAGACCTTGGGTGTTTTGGAAGTAATGTCTCCACAGAGGTCGGATCTGGATATTCCACAACATTATGAATGAAACAACATATTAACCCCATGTATTACTACCAAAAATCAACGTTGGAGCAAAATTAATGTGAAAATTGATGTGCAATGTGAGCAGTATCATGAGTTCCACATTTACATAGAAAAAAGTAAGGGAACACACAAAAAAGCCCAAATATATTTAGCTTATGAAAACGTAGAGTGCCAACCAAAGATATATAATCAGCACTGGACCATGAATAAGCATTGTTGCATTACAATATGTTGAAAATCATTTCAACAAATTAGCAGGGCAACATGGTATTTTGAAAATAATTTCAACAAATTAGCAGGGTAACATGGTATTAAGAGATATATGCCACATTTCAAAAAGAACCTTCCATTAATCAGGAAGGAAACTCAAACATATATGGTGTAAACAAAATACAACTTATGCTTTTGCTATGTGCAGACAAGAAAAGAAACGTCAACACAAGACCATAAGCACGCATAATTTACAATAAGCACATCTAGAATTCAATCCATATATTCCATAAACAAGCAGGTTTATAGTAAATTCAACATTTGATGTCTGCCACAGCATGGATAGCCTTCCCTTACAACAACGAAGAGAAAACTGAAAGACGAGGCGGCACCAACTGATATTGCTTATTGTTATGTTATGTACTGATGGAACAGTAAGTAATCAGCACAAGACCGTCAATAAGCATACACATCAAAAATGAATACACCTTCCTGGAACTCAAAGAGTAAATACAGGGAGGAACCAGTCCTCCAGCTACACAACTTCTTCATTTATATTTTATAAGGGTATCATGGAGTAATGTAAGCCACAGCATGAATAACCTTCCCTCTTTCATATCGAAGGGAAAAAAAATATGACAAGGTGGCGCAATAATTATAGCTTATGATTTTGTTGAGTGCTGATGGAGGATTAAGAAATCAGCACAAGACCGTCAATAAGCACACAAGTATAAGAATTTACTTAGTATTGATTTCTGGTGAATAGAAGATGTAGGCCATAACACATAGCCTTTTCTCACCTCACAGAGGAAACACATAAACAAGTGCCAATACTTGTTAGCAAACAATTTTATAAGTAAATGTTGGAGATAAACAGCAAAAAAAATCAGCACAAGACCGTATTAGAGGCACAGCAAGAAGAAACAGAAACCCAGCATATGTTCAGTCCGAAATACACACACATGATACACATATTTATGTGTGTGGTATAGATATCCAAGTATCATATAGTTGCATTATTTCACATTAATCAATAAGTCAACAGAACATTTCTTTGTCCGCATTACTTGTCACTTGAAATATCAATGTATACTATTTGTCCCTTTAAAATACCAACGAAGCATTACTAGTTAGTTGCACAAACCAATGAGATAACTAAGACAGTAATCAAGAAATTTAAATAACAAATTACCTTGTCCTGACCTCCAACATCCCACACAGTAAAGCTGATGTTCTTGTATTCCACGGTCTCAACATTGAAACCTAATCACAAAGCAAAAAAAATGCTCTTTAATATGATCTGTATGACAGAGCCAAGTATAACAGAGGTAGGAAGTATAAAATCTTTAGCTGACAAAATCTGTAGACCATCTATCTCACTTCTAATCATGACTTCAAAAGCAACTACATAAATCGTATAAAGACATAGCAGAGCACCACCAAAATGACTAACTAAGCAACATACCACTTCATGCACCATCCAGAGATATCATGAAACACTTTGAAGAGAAAATACCTCAAGGACCTAAATCCTATCATAACCTGAATCTACTCGGAGAAAAATAAGACGAATTTTAAAGGATCTCCACCTATCCTTCACCTCTCTATCCTATTCCCTCGTCTAGGTTGCTTCCTTCACCCTACCCCCCACCCCTCCACAAATCAAGAGAAATGCTAAACCATTTCATTTTATTTTTGGTGAACAACCATTTCATTATCAAGATAGATTTATAGATCTTCTCATTACAACATCGACATACTCCCTCTGATTCAAAATCTTAGTATCACCTAATTACTTTTGATCCAAAATCTTAGTATCAACCAATCACTTTTAATCCACAATATAACTCAATGTGGAGTACTAATGCATCATTTTCACATACATCAAAATTAACATTGAAGCCATTGTATAAATACACTACATGTTATACTACATTAAAAATGGCTAAAGATATTTACATTTTGGATCAATGGACATAAAACAACACACAGACTACAAAACACTTCTGATCTGATCCAATATACAATTCTAATCCTTAAATGTCAGTAACATAAGCAACAAAAAACTTAACAAAACATATAAGACAGACATACTAGCTAAAAAAGCTTACCGATGGTAGGAATGGTGGTAACAATCTCTCCAAGCTTAAGCTTATACAAAATGGTGGTCTTACCAGCCGCATCGAGACCTACCATTAAAATTCTCATTTCTTTCTTCGCGAAAAGCCGACTGAAAAGCTTCGTGAATGAGAGCCCCATTTTCTTCAACAAATCTACATCAAAATCCACAAAAAATTCACAAGTCAAAGATCAAATCACCGACAACAATCACGTAAATTTCTCCTCATTGAAATTCAAAATCGATCAACAGATTCAATCGTGCATCAATTCCGATCACAAAAATGTGATAGATCTTTGAAAATCGCAAACAAAATAGATCGAAATTGACCGAAAACTGAAGATTTCTTCGCAATTTCGATCGAAAATTACCAGATTCAAAAATTCAGTGCAAGATCTGGTGATGATGATCAAAATGAGCGAAGAAAAATGGAAGAGAGAGAAAGAGAAATGAGCTTACATTGAGGAGAGAGAAAAAAGAGCTAGGGCAAGAGGGGGACGGCGGGCAAATCTTGAGTGCTGCCCGTTTTAAAAGTTTTATAATATCAACGGGTCCGTCAATTTATTTGGGTTGATATTAAGGGGTTATTTATAGATGGGCCTTGGTGGGCTGTGGGCCCATGAGGGTATAGTTTGATGACGTTATAACGACGGTATGATTTGGCGTTTGATTTAGAAGTAATGTTTTAATTATAGTGTGTGGCGCGGTGTCAATGATGACACATGGTTGGATTGGTTGTTTCACGTGATGGGTTTTATGCTTTTAGGTCGTAGATCGTACGCTAATGGTGGATTCTTGAGGGATTTGAGAGTTGGGCTTTATGGTTAATGGGCCATTGGTATAGTGTGATTCTGTCGGTGGTTTTTCTAAATATTCCCCATATTTTGAGATGTTGTATAATTGTCCAGTCCGTCTAAAAAAAAAAGATGATGTATAATTTGTATGGTGCCCCCCTCCACTGACAATTATGTTGTGCTACAGCCTACAGGAGTACGGTGCACACAGTGCATTCAGTAAATTTGTTATATTTTCAATGAGAAAATGTTCTATTTCAACAAATGTTCGTTTTAAGTATATTTTCAGCAAAAAAAATATGTTCTATTTTCAATAAGCAAATGTTCTATTTCAACAAATGTTCGTTTTAAGCTTATTTTTCAGCAGAAAATTATGTTCTGTTTTCCATGAAAATTATTCTATTTTCGATAAGCAAATGTTATATTTAAAAAAATGTTCGTTTCAAGCTTATTTTTCAGCAAAAAAAAATATGTTCTATTTGCCAATAAAATATGTTATATATTTGATGAGCAAATGTTTAATTTAAGTAATCGAATTATGGTAATGTTCCACTTCAACATTAAAATGTTCGTTTTCATAAGTGAATTCTTGTAATGTTCCACTTCAACAGTAAAATGTTCGTTTTCGTAAGTGAATTCTTGTAATGTTCCACTTCAATAGTAAAATGTTCGTTTTCGTTTTCGTAAATGTCCTATTTTGTATTGTAGGAGATAGTTATCATTGTGCTCTTGGGAGCACAATGCACGGATTAGGAACAACACAGTCCAGGGGATGGTGATATAGTCGGCTACCTGATTTTCAGACTTGAAATAGAATAAAAATCCCATATTTTGGATCTCCCATTTCGCGTATAAGAAATTAAAATTGGTTGAGATTGATTTTGGTTTCATTTTTTCGATTTTTTAGAATTAGAAATAATTGGATATTTAATTAAGTTGATCTATTATTGGATATTGAAAATAGAACAGATCAAGAACAAATAATTTTATATTTGAAGAGGTAATACATGAGGCGCGGCACACTAACAGACTACCAACATACTAGTGTGACAAAGTACTTCAGGAAAAGATGCAATGGTCCGTAATGGTGCTTAGGTAGCGAGTTAAGCTTCTGGTCGGCGACTTTGTTGGACAAGGAAATCAAGCAATCAATAACGCCAACCAACTGTAAAGGAGAAGGGAAATACCAAAGAAAACGACTTTCATACAGCCCAACCCTAAGTCTTGAGGGAAAACGCGAGGGAGGAGACATATGAGGGAAGATTAATACACCTTCACTTACCATTGGCGTTTAGGAAGCAACTCATAAGTTTAAAAACCCTACTTTACCTAAAAATAGTGATGATATCGATGATGATATATGGTTGTGTCTAACGAAGATGAGCTAAATTATGGCAACAACTTTATGAGTATGAGGAAGAGGTTGTTGAAGAAGAGTCTAAGAAGCTCTAGTAGAAAAATGATAATTTGCATCTCCTTATTTGCGTCGAACACAAGAAAACCTAACGCAAATGTTCAGGAATAAACTATTTACGTCGGATCAAAGTTCAAGTCCGACGCAAATAACCACTAGAAGGATAATTTGCGTCGGACAGCTAAGAGCATGCGACGCGGAAGTTAATGCCAGAGGGTTTTTGGATACAAACTATTTACGTCGGACGGGACCAAGGTGCGATGCAAAAATATCCTCTGCGTCGGATTAAGGATTTAGTGCGACGACGCAAATGAGTTATATGACCAACATTTGACTCAAATAACAAAGGCCCAAATTCTTCCTTTATTTAAAAAACCACTCGCATGTATTGTAAACCTAGATCTGATCTCCTCACCTTTCCATCTCCCCCTCTCTCTCTAACCCCCCTATCTCCCCCACAAATCTCTCTCACTAGCCGGGTCTCCCTCCCTTCAATCCTCCCTTCGAATTTCCAAGGTTTGTCAATAATCTTTAATTATCAGGAAATTTTAGTTCTTTTTAGTTAAATTATGGGTTTACTTGCTATTTGTATAAGACCTTGCTCAAAAGTCAGATCTAATCTCTTATAGGGTTTCGTTTTCTTGTCATTCTTTCCAAGATCTGGTTGCTTAATTTTCAAGAATTCTACGGCTGTGCAAAGTTGAAGAATAATCAAGAATTCGAGTGTTGTGCGAAGTTGAAGAATTCGAGTCTAGTGCTTTCGTCGTCGATGTCTGCTCAAGTTGAAGAAGCAAGGTTCCAGAATTTAGGTTTAGTTTTCATTTTTTTAGGAAGTTTCTAGTGTTCTAAGTTACTTTCATTTTTTTTAGATCTGGTAAAATTGATGATAGTTTGTTACAAATTTGATGACTTTTTTGGTTACACAAATTTGAGAGTCGTTTACTATGCATAAACATGAGGCTAAAACAAGGCACTGATTACTGTCATTTATCCAACTCTTCTATGTTTCCTACTTACATGGCTGCGACTCGGGTAAAACAAAAGACTAGGGTATCTCGAAACTTGCTTGAAGCAATATGTGTAAATTAATCCTAACCTTTGTCTCTAAGCTTGGGAATTGATGGGTATTTCCTTTTTTTCTCTTTTCTTTCTCGATTCTCCTGGTGTAAATTTTGGTTACTGGATTTGTTTTTTTTTTTTTTTTGAGATTTGATAAAACAAAAGAGTAAAAATCCTATATTAACTAACATATAGATAGGTAATTTAAACTGAGAGTTTCAATATGGGTTGATAAGCTTCCTGGGGGTGTCAGTGCTGATTTATATTTTTTTAATAAAAATTTGATTCATTTGCGTCGGACTGGGTAATGGTGCGATGCAAATTTTGACTTTTTGTACCACCATTCTAATGCAGTGGCCCAGTGGCATGATTTGCGTCGGGCCCTGATTAACGTCCAACGCAAATGGTCCATCAATTGCGTCGCACAGTCAACCAACGCAAATCTTGTCTCGGCAATTTGCGTCGATACCTGTGGCGTCGGACCCGGGACCGACGCAAATGGAGGTCTGGGATACGACACAAATCGTGCTTTTTGTACTAGTGAAGAATGCTCGGTGCGACTTATGTTTGCGATAAAATTTAAAAACGTGAGACCCTAAGTCTAGTATATGAAACTCGAAGCCTATAATATAAGGCCAGAAGTCAAAATATGAGATTTAAATCTTGAAAATGGAGACAAAATACGAGACTTAAACTCCAATATATAACTAAGACTCATCAGTTGTCACATCAGTTCGTTGGTATAGCATGTAGCCACATCTAAAACTTTTGTTTTATGTTTTATGTTGAGCTTATGATATTTTTTCTTATGCCACTTTTTAATGTTCTTAAATTATGCATGAGTTGATGGTCAATAATTGTTCGAACTTGAGCATCATTGTTGATTTTAAGACTCTTAAGTAAGATGTTGCTAACACTTATATAAGATGTACATTCTTGCTTTATTACACTTCTTACAACTTAAGTGAGCTTTAAGTTATTTATACACCTCGAATAAATTTTTGTTATGATTAAAAATGACTAAAAATTTATAATGATATTTTGACTTAAATGATAAAAGTTATACATGTATTCATTGGTTGCCCAAAATTTTTATCAAATAAAACAAGATACAATATACGGAAAATATACCACAAAGAAGCATGTTTATACATTAAAAAGAGTAATAACTTTTAACACATATTAACCACAATTTTCTTGATTTACTTAAGGATTTTATAAAAAATAATATCAAATTTTACGAAAATTTGAAGTGGACATAATTTTGAGATATAGTGGGGTGGCTCGACATGCCCAGTATAACCCTCTTTGAGAAAGAAAACTAGTTTGAATATAAAATTAAATAATTCATGTAATCCTACACATTCATTGATGCTTGTCAATCTCTCAAAACTCTTTCATCACTTTGACCCCAAATTATCACAATAGTTGTTGATCTTTAGATCCACCAATTGTTGTTGCTTTTCTAAATCTTCCTTTTCTGAATCCTTGTATTTCCCTTCCTCACAATGTGTGCCACTTATGCCTATTTGATTGCCATCATTGAGCATCTCCTTGTTCTTTCCCCATAGAACTGCATATAGCCCCAACACAATGAACACTGATCCTATAGCCCTGTACACCAGGTAACACACAAAATAATGTTACCACCATAAACATTACAAGTATTTTTATTACAAACACATATTGGCGAAGACCACATTTGAGCCCATATCTGAATTAGCATCAATGGCGGTTTAACTAATTGGGCTACGAGCTAGGTCGGATACGTTCAAAGAAAGAGAAGTCTTATTAGATAAGTTCAAAATATATTTTGAAGCAAATCTAAGAAGATTTCGCTTGATATTAGTTTTTCTTATATATTGGTGAGATTTTATGGTCAAAATTTCACTCCGTAATAAGTTATTTCATTCAGGGAGAACAAATAGGAGTAGAGGAAGTAATAGCTACTAACGATATGCATTAAAAAGTATACATATTTCCCATCAAAAAAAAAAAAAAAGTATACATATTTCAAATGGAAAGAAAATTTGGTACTCACGTTCCAATATAGAGTTTCTCCATGCGCAAGGCCCAGCTAAGTAAAGCCACAATCACCAACAACAAGGGATTGAAGACAGAAACATACAAAGGACCTTTCTTTTGTATTGTCCATGACATTAAGCAAACTGCAACTGCAGATCCCACGATACCCTATACAATCAATTGCATATAGGACTGTTAGAACTAGAAATATTGATCGTTCGAGAATTATATTCACATTTTCTACCTTAGTTAAAACTGTTTTCTTGTAAGTTGTAACCCATAAAAGAAATGTTGTGTTGTTTAAAAAATTACCGCGTAAATACTTGCTACCATTCGAATATGAGATTTCAAGGACCAATCAGAGATTTTGTGATTCGTGCAGGCTGCAATAACGGTGCACTGGATCGTAGCCATGAAACACATTAAAGCTGAACTTGTGTAAGGAGCTGCAAAATTCTTGCTCATTTTCGCCTATCAATTTAATAAACAAATTAGTATAGCATTCGCAGACAACAATTGTGCAATTTTTCATCAATATAATACTCCATTAGTATAATACGTGTAAATATCATGATAATGCATTATTTTGAAATGAATCTAACAAAAACTAAATATGCATTGTCATTATTTTTTTTTAGTTCTGGTTACAAAAAAACATAGTGTAACCATTTTATAGAAATAGAGACAATTTACGACTTCTATTAGAAGTAAATTTGTATGACAATATATAAAAAGTGCATGGACTTACTTGGAGAATAAACCAAATAGCCATGGCAAGGTTGCTTGCAAGGAGAAGAAGAGGTCCCAACAAGAGATTAAGGTGACTTTTTGACCCATTGTTTTTATTATTCATAGTATCATCACCACCATAATGCCAATGAATATCAGGTTGACGTATGTAAATGAGATGCCCATGATAAAACGAGAGTAGCATAGCTCCACCAACACATACTAATGTCCCTACTATTTTTGCTTGGCCTCCCCTCTTTCTGATTCCAACTGCTTCTAAGCTATTCACAATACCAGTGATGAAGAAAAAGAGCATTAGGGCAAAACTAGTAAAAAAACATTACTTAACTACTTTTAGATATATTTTTATCATATTTACACATTCTGTTCAATAATTAAAGACATAATGATTTGGTTACCCAAAAGGGACGGCAAGAAGGAAGGTCATTGCTGGGAGAATATTATTCAAGGCACAAGCAATTGTTGCAGTTGTGTCCTTGAGTCCAATGAAATAACATATTTGATTCAAGGTTGCCCTGTTTTTGACAATTAAAACAAGGTTATATATTTATTACAAATAGAATAAAATACTTAATCACCCATAATATGAATGTACAATACTTTCACTTACCCGAAAAGAGAACACAAAAAGACCTGAAAGAGAACTTGCTTGGTGATCTTGGGCCTTTTTTCTCTGCAAATAACTTTCAATATTCAGCATGGCACATAATTATAATAAGGATTAGGCAAAATTAGCCTTAACACCCTGAACTATAGCGCGGGTGCACCAAACAGCCCCAACTACGGCTTATAGCCAGAACACCCTAAAGTACGGACCTGGGTGCAGTCCGTACCATAGATGAGGTCGGTGCCTAAAATTCTCACCGAATTCTCTCCCCTTTCTTAGTTTCTTCTTTTTTAACCCTAATTTTTTACTTAAACTAAAAAAAGGCGCGTGCCTTCATTTTTTCCTTCCTTAACTGAACAAAAAGAGTTTCTTCTCCAAGTTCCTTCTTACTTCCCCAAATTCCCTCTTTCTTCCCAAATGAACTCTAAATTATGAAAGAGTGAAATATGCATAACAACAATGAGCTCAGCTTCATCTTCAAGTTTCAAGAAGAATTCATATACTAGTTTAGGTAATGGTAGGGTGAACCGTCGACATCGATTGCCTGCAGTAGTCCAAACTACTTGGAAGTTCAACCACAATCAAGGAAAACGCTTCTATTACTGCCCAATATCTAGCACTCGACTTATAGCCGGTGAGAATTACGATCACCAACCTCATTTATGGTACGGACTGCACCCAGGTCCGTACTTTGGGATGTTCTGGCTATAAGTCGTAGTTAACTACCCCCCTGTATAAGTCCGTACTTTGGGGTGTTCTGGCTATAGCCGGTGAGAAAACGTTGGGGATGTTTGGTGCACCCGTGCTATAATTCAAGGTGTTGAGGTCAAATTTGCCTAAGGATTAAGGACTAAAATTATAAACTTACCCCCCTTGTATACATATCATATGGAGTATAAAAGACAACTAAAAATCATAAGGGTAAATCTTGTACATATTATTTTAATTTACTTAGCTTTGATGCTCTTTTTTGGTGATATTGAAATCGGATGTGACAAAATAAAACCCGTTAAAGAATCTGACAAGATATTATATCGAACATATGTATTTTTTTTTGCTTGAACAAATTACAAATGTACCTCATAGTACTATGTATGAGCATTATGAAAAGTAAATGGCTGAGAACTAGAAATAGAAAAAAGTCGAGCAATTACTAATCCACATATACTGACGATGAACTGGACGTACATGTTTGTAACTTTGGAAATATGATAAACTGGGGAAGGAACAAACGATGCACGCATGCAAAAAGCAATATACATTCATTCATTCATTCATTCAAGGCCAATTGGTTATTGGGTGTTTTGGTTTGTTTAGTTTGCATGACAGCAGGCACCCAATTGACACCCTACCAAATACTAATTCGGCTTAACTTGGAAGTTGGAACCTCGCCATTTTTGTACAGCTGTTCTCAATTACCATGTTGCTTTATGTGTGCTAATTTCATTTTAGTTTTTCACTCCACCTTTACCACTTATCTGAACACCTTTGGCATTAATTTCCATGATTCTTGTTTATAAATTGAGTTTAGTGATTAATTAACCCATTGCTTCAAGCCTTCAACAAAGATGTCTTTTTCCAAGTTGCTTAATTCTGTATATGATCTCTTTGTACCAATAAGTACTTGGATGATCATCTAGTAAATTAAAGGAGTTGTTTAAACTCTTTAAAACTCTACATATATATATATATATATATATATACATATATATATATATATACATATATATATATATACATATATATATATATACATATATATATATATATATACATATATATATATATATATATATGTCATATTATAGATTATTGTTAAAAGTACGTAGAAATTTCCATACTATAACATCATAGTGAGATAGATCCACGGATCCACCACCTTCTAAGAAAGGTTTAGGACAATTCACACAATCATATTGTTTAAACTTAACCACAAGTTTTGATTTCTACCTCTGAAAATACGGTGACCTTTGTTGAAAGAGTTTGGCCCCTAATTTGACCTATTATATTAGCTAAAATTCAAAATTCAAATTAGCCAAAGTCTTGTAAAGTCTGATCACCAAATACCATGAAAACAATTATACTCTTTATAGCTAGACATACCATTCTCCTAATCTCCACCTCCCCCCCCACTTATAAGTTATAGTCCCTATTTTAAAATAAAGTTAGACATATGAACATATCATTCAATCAAAGAACTGGAAGTCTGGAACAGATTATGTTGGCAGCTCGAGCTAAATATCAAGTACTCCTAGGTTGCATTGCGAAGTTTGCATGCATGCAAATGATAACGCAACATCGCATTAGCTGTGGTTATAAATAGTACGTTAAAATATATGCATATAATGTAGAAGATGCAGAATTCATTAATAAACACAGGCTTCTTTCATTTCAGTCCCTTATTTTTGACTCTTTTTGGACTTCATGGAGTAACGAGTAAGTCGTTCAAGAAATAATTTGTAATATTTTATGTGAACTTTTCTTTTTCATTTTCAATCATTCAAGGGTGTTTTAATTAGCTCAATGGCATGTTTTGTCTCTCTCTAAGAATACTAGTCAAAATCTTAAAATTAGCAGCTTATGTTATAGAAAAAGGATAGCTCAAATCCTTCAATTAATCAGTTTAATAACTACTATATACTTATACATGTACATATATCATGCATAAAGTTTGAACAAAGATATATGATTAATTAGTTTGATATACCTTTCCGAGAAATAAGCGAAAGGGACAATAACAAGAGTGGCAAAAAGTTGACGGTAAGCAACAAGGACGAGAGGGGCCATGCCAGATTCCATTGCCACCTTAGAGCTAATATTCATCCCAGCATACCCTATTTGTACTATAACCATTGCAAAAAATGGCAATAACTCATTTCTTCCCATTTTTTTTCTTTTAAAAAAGTGTATAATTCTCTCTTTTCTCCTCCTCTTTAATTATTTGTTAGAAGTATAATTCCTCAATTTTCAAAATGAGGAGAGGAGAGAGAGAGAGAGAAAGAATAGAAGAGAAATAAAAATGAAGAATGTTAAGTGTTTGTAGTATAGAAGTGAATGAGAGTGTTTATTATGTGTTAGTGTACATATATAGGAGGGTTTTAGGGGGAGGTTTGAGGCTTTTAAGTAACAATAACTCTAATAATTTGATGATGAGAACATAAAGCCAAAAAAAAGTAAAAGCTTAACCGTAAAAAAGGGAGAGATTTTCTTACAACACTTGGAGTATTGCATGAGATATGGTGATGAAGGGGATGAACACATACTTATGTGGCATATTAGTTCCATGAAAATAAGTCTTTTTGGAGATCCTGTTTTCCTATTGGTGTAAAGTTATTGTGAATCTTGTTGTATCAACTATGTTACTTTATCCCCTCAAAAAAAAAAACTATGTTACTTTATAGTATTATTGGTATTCTCCATATTTATTGTAAATTATTTAATTATGTAATCATATTATTTTCTTTGTTCATGTTATTTTTATTAAACGAGTCAACAAACCACAACCCTAATCCGACTTGTTTATTTATTCCTTTTATTTTTAAGCTCGCACTTATGCAGAAACCAAACAAATCAACCTCATATATTTCTTAATCCACTTCTCATCATCTACTAATATCCACTTCTCATCATTTACTAATATCTTACTAGAAATAAACTAAATCGAACAACCAAAGGCTAAATCTTATAAAGATATTCGAACCATTCCAAGCGAAACTAATAATATTATCGTGTTGGTCATGGGTTAAATAGTTCGACCCTAACCGAACCCATTTAATAAATGGTTCGTGTCAGATCAACCTGCTTACTTAAACGGGTTGAAAATAAACCTTAACACAAATCCTATAATTTCGTGTCGGGTTTGGTCGAATTAGTAGGTCGCATTAATTTTTACCACCTCTAATCAAGTGACACCCCATATGTCGATGTAGGTACTCCATTATTAACACTTTAGTTTACCTATTGGAAAAACAAGAAATACAGAAAAAAAAAAAGGAACCCGTCTCCATTCTCTGTATTGCCTTTCAGTTGAATCCTATTGCTAAGAATCTTGGCTTATTTTGAGCTTTCGCCTTTTTTCCGTTTTTCTTCTTTTCGGGACTAACGGTTCTTGGCTTTTGTATGATGTGTCTCTTGCCAAAATTTGGGCACTAGTGCCCTCGCCCTCTGCGTGAGGGTTTAAGTTTTAACCTGAATTAGTTCCAAGTGTTGCCCATAATTTCTTCTGAAAAAGAAAGGCCACACGCATAAAACTTGGCTTCTGTTTTAAATTAGCTGCGGTTATTGATTTTAAAACAACACAGGAAATAGTTTAGCGACAATGCATATGTATACAACACTTTCTTTGAAGAAAGAATAATACTATTATAAAAAATTACAATATAAGTATTGTGTAAGACCATCTTACTATAAAAGTAATGTAAGTTCACTTCACTTTTCTGTCATAAAAGGATCATTTTTTAAGTTAAAAGGGTCACTTCTAGAAAATGGATCTTCTCTTTCCCTAAATGGGTCAATTCTACGCTAAGGGTGTGTTTTCTTCGCCTTAATAAAATAAGTTTCAAGACTAATAAGTTCAACTCAGATTAGTTCCAATAAGTTTCAATCAAGTTTAATAAGTTCCAAAAAGTTAATACCAAACTCATATGAGGATTAGAGGGTATAAGCAGAAACTCCCTTGAAAGAAAGGCTCATCCCCCTACCTCGGTAGCGAACTCTACCTTCACTGGTTGATCCCCGTTGCGGCGGCCCTGCTCCTCTGCCATGGCTGAGGAGTTATCGCACTTTGTCTCGACTCCATCTATTGACGAAGAAGAGGACACGGTGTTAGACCTAAATACTTTAAACCCTAGCACAGATAATAAACTTTCTTTGGTTCTTTTTGGGAGAATTTTGACAGAAAGATCCTATAACGTTGAAGCGTTTAAACGCACCATAACCTCCGTTTGGGCGCCATCTCCGGGGCTTGTCATCCGAGTCATAAGCCCTAATTTCTATGCTTTCCAGTTCTTTCATTGGAGGGACATGAACAAGGTGATTGAAGGGCGTCCATGGTGCTTCGATAATATGCTCATATTATTGAAGGAGGCGGATGGCGAAGAACAACCCGATCAGGTAACTATTAATCACTCTCCGTTTTGGGTGCGCATTAAAAATCTCCCGTTTAATTATAGATCTGATGAAGTAGTTAAGGCCTTAATTGGTAACATGGGAGACATATTGGAGATGGAGGAGGATGTTCTTGGGATTGGTAGATATGGACGTGTTAGGGTTTTGCTGGATGTATCGAAACCTTTGCGTCGATATCGTAAATTGAAGGACAGGAAAGGCCGAGAATTCCAAGTGGACTTTGCATACGAACGTCTACCCTATTTTTGCTTTGCCTGCGGGGTCATGGGACACTCTGAGCGTAATTGTCATGTTGTCCCTGAAGAAGAAAAGCAAGAAAAAATGGGGTGGAGTGCTGACTTGAAAGCTACACCGAGGAAGGGCAGGTTGAAGGAAGTTGAGGAAGATGAGAAGTTCAGGTCAAGCAAAAAGACTTTATTTTCCACTCCCCCCAAAACAAGTCGAAGATAAATAATTTCTCACAGTAGCACTTTTAGTATTAATGGCTCAAAGCTCCCAATCATTATCAATGATAATGTTGTTCCTGAAGAGGAGACTTTGAGTATTAATGACCCAAAGTTCTCAATCATTGCCAATGATCATGAGCCTCGTGAAATGGTGCCCACTGAAATTATTAATCCCCAGCACTCGGTTCCCAATCTTAGTGAGTTTAGTGGCACTCTTTCCAACCCCCATCCACTAAACTTCATTTTTAATAGTTCTAAAAAAGAGCAGGTGAGGCAGTCAACTAAGGTGAGAGGTTGGAAGAGAATGGCGCGTGGTCCTATGGAGGATAAAGAAGAATTGCAACATATGGAAACAGATCTTTGTGATTCTTTAAATAAACGTGCCCATGATGATTCTGTAACTATGGATGACAGTGGACATGTGAGTGCTACGAAGCGTTTTAAGCAGAGTACTCATATTGATACGAACTCCATGATTGAGGCGGAGGTTGGCGATGACCAACCCCGCCAAGCATTATGAATTCTTTGTGTTGGAACTGTCGTGGTTTGGGCAACCCTCGGTCAGTTCGACAGCTTATAAAACGCTGGAGTGTTTCCTTTGCCCCTGATATTATATTTATATCGGAAGCAATGATAAAAAAAGCATGAAGCGGAGGCTCTTAAAGAGCGGCTGGGGTTTCGAAATTCTTTTGTTGTTGCGAGTCGTGGGAAGGTTGGTGGTTTGTGTCATTATTGGAAGGAGGAAGTAAATTTTACTCTTGTTTCCTTTTCCCAAAATCATATTTGTGGTGACATTGGGGAAGGGAATATGGCTTGGCGTTTTGTTGGTATCTATGGTTGGCCTAGAGAAGAAGACAAACATAAAACTTGGTCTTTGATTCGTCATCTATACAATGAATCTAGTCTTCCGATCTTATTTGGTGGTGATTTCAACGAGATCCTTAGCTACAATGAGAAAGAAGGTGGTGTTAACAGAACCAGAAGGGAGATGTTTTCTTTTAGAGACACTATTGATGACCTTAATCTTCGAGATTTGGGTTTTGTGGGCTCTTGGTATACTTGGGAAAGAGGTATCTCTGCCTCTACTCGCATCAGAGAGCGACTTGATCGCTATTTAGTTTCAGCAGATTGGTTCGAGCAATTTTCGGGTTTTGGTGTTGAACACTCTATACGCTATAAGTCTGATCATATGGCCATAGTGTTACGTGCTCAACGTCATAAGCACAGCAGGAAGAGAGGTCGTGGTTTTCGTTTTGAAACGAGCTAGTTACTTGATGAGGATTGTGAGAATGTGGTGCGCGAAGCTTGGAGTCTTTCTACGGAGGACAATATTCCTTCTCGCATTTCTACTATGGCTCGGGAATTATCAGGTTGGAGTGCAAAAACTTTCAAGAATTTGGGAGACCAAATTGTGAAAACCGAGAAGAAACTCCAACAGGCACAACTTCGGCCCACATCTGCTGCTATTTGTGATGAATGCACTGCTCTTGAAAAGCAACTTGATGAGCTCCATGACAAACATGAAGCTTATTGGTAACTAAGGTCGCGGGTTTCAGAAGTTCGAGATGGTGACAGAAATACTAAGTATTTCCATCACAAGGCTTCGCAGCGAAAGAAGAGAAATCATGTGTCTGGTCTTTTTGATAACTCTAGAGTTTGGCGTGACTCTGCTGATGATATTGAACGGATTTTTGGTGAGTATTTTCATGACATTTTCACTTCATTAAATCCTTCAGATGAAAATATGCAGCATGTATTATAGTATATTAGTCTTGTTATTTCTGATGTCTGTAATCAAAGTCTGCTTCGTCCTTTCACAAAAGATGAGATTTATGCTGCTCTTCATCATATGCACCCTTGTATAGCCCCCGACCTGATGGTATGCATGCCATTTTTTATCAACGTTTCTGGCATATTCTTGGTGATGATATTACTCAATTTGTCTGCAACATTCTTGATGGGTCTGTCTCCCCTAGTTGTGTTAACAAGACAAATTTAGCTCTCATTCCTAAAGTCAAGAGCCCATCTATTGCAGCTGAATTTCGCCCCATAGCTTTGTGCAATGTCCTTTATAAGCTTGTCTCAAAAGCTCTTGTCATCAGATTGAAGGATATTCTCCCTGCAGTTGTTACTGAAAATCAGAGTGCCTTTGTTCTGGGGCGTCTCATTACTGATAATGCTTTGATTGCTTTGGAAGTTTTCCATTCTATGAAGCATAGGCAAAAGGGGAGAAAAGGTACTGTTGCAATGAAGCTTGACATGAGCAAAGCTTATGATAGAGTGGAGTGGGGTTTTCTGAGGAAACTTCTTCTCACGATGGGTTTCGATGGTAGATGGGTGAATTTGATTATGGATTGTGTCACCTCTGTTTCTTACTCCTTCATTATGAATGGGGGAGTATGCGGCTCTGTCATCCCATCTAGAGGTCTTCGTCAAGGTGACCCTCTATCCCCTTATCTGTTCATTTTGATTGTTGATGCCTTTTCAAAAATGTTACAGTATAAGGTCCAGGGAAAGCAGATTCATGGTGCCAAAGCTAGTTGCAAAGGGCCTGAAATTTCTCATCTCCTCTTTGCTGATGATAGTCTCCTTTTCACAAGAGCCACCAGACAGGAATGCATAACAATTGTTGATATTCTCAACCAGTATGAAGTTGCATCCGGGCAGAAAATTAATTATGACAAGTCTGAGGTGTCTTTTAGCAAAGGAGTCTGCAAATGATCAAAGAGATGTTTTGGTGGGGATCCTGAAGATGCGGCAAGTTGACAAGCATGAAAAGTACCTTGGTATCCCCTCTATTGGAGGTAGATCAAAAAAACTGTTTTTGATTCACTTCTTGATAGAATTTGGAAGAAACTCCAAGGTTGGAAAGATAAGCTTCTATCTAGAGCTGGCAAGGAAATTCTGCTAAAAGCCGTGATTCAAGCCATTCCTGTAACACCCCGACCCATACGGAGTCGAGTATATCGTCACCAATGCGCATCCAGGGTCAACAACTGTCCTCCATAACCAACACAAGTTCTTCCGGCGCATTTTGTCCTCACTCATGCGCACCCTGAAAAACTTCCCAGGAGGTCACCCATCCCTGGACTACTCCCAGCCAAGCACGCTTAACTGTGGAGTAACTAAGGAAATGAGCTCCCTAAAAGAAAGATGCATCTTGTTGGAATGAGTAGCCTGCTAAATCCCTTTAAAGCAATCATGAGGGGTATTACAATTCCTACATATCTTATGGGGGTGTACAAGATCCCAAAAATGATCATTCATCGTATTCACTTTGCCATGGCTCGGTTTTGATGGGGAAGCTCGGATTCCCAATGGAAGATTCACTGGAAAAGTTAGGAGTCTATGTGCACTCTAAAATGTTTTGGTGGCTTGGGTTTTAAGGATCTTGAGGTGTTCAATGATGCTTTGCTTGGCCGTCAAGCTTGGAGATTGATTCGAGCTCCCGACTCTTTATTGGGGCGTGTCATGAAGGCCAAGTACTATCCTAGTAGTGATTTCCTTGATTCCTCTCTTGGTTATTCGGGAAGTTATTCGTGGAGAAGCATTTGGAGTTCGAAAGCTCTTATCAAAGAAGGGTGCATATGGCGTGTTGGAAATGGTGAGAAGATTGGTGTATGGACCGACCCTTGGGTGGCCGATGATGATAGGAGTTATATTTTGAGTGATCCGATTGATGACATTGAGAAGGTTGAAGATTTAATTGATAGTCGAAGCATGGAGTGGAATACGGAGTTGATTGAAGATTCCTTTAATGAGCGTGATGTCAAATGCATCCTTGCTATTCCCTTGGGTTCTTTGAGTCACCCAGATGATCTTACATGGGCACTTACCAAGGATGGCAATTATTCAGTCAAAACTGCATATATGCTTCGAAAAGGAGGCAATCTTGAAGCTTTTCATCAAGCATGGGTGTACATTTGGAGCATTGATGCAAGCCCAAAAGTAAAACATTTTCTTTGGCGGTTATGTATTAATTCTGTCCCTACTCGAGCTCTTCTCAAACACCATCACCTTGTTGAGGATGATGCATGTCTTTGGGGTTGTGGTACTGTAGAAACCTCCCACCATGCGTTATTTGATTGTCCTAGGGTGCACGACCTATGGCGTGAGTTGGCTTGTGAAGCGTTATGCACTAACGCATTATCTCTATCTTGGTGCGATTTGGTTGAGAGCTGGAAGAATCTGGATAAAAAAGTTGTGAGCAAAGGCGTGTATCTTGCTTGGTGTATTTGGGGAGATAGAAATTTCAAAGTTTTCCAAGATAAGAGCACCCCAAACAAGGTGTTAGTTGATCGTGTTCTCAGATTACTCGAAGAACAAGGCAAATATGCAGCTCGAATTTACAGTCATCATGTGTTGGCTCATTCTCCTTCTCCAAAGGTGTGGCAGGCCCCTCCATCAGGTATCATTAAGCTGAATGTTGACGCTTCTTTAGCTTCTCCTGGGTGGGTTGGTATGGGCGTGCTTGGGCGTGATTCAAGGGGGCAGTCTTGTTTACAGCAGCTCGAAGGGTGAAAGCCTTTTGGAGCCCCAAAATTGCCGAGGCTAAGGCTGTGGAGATGGCTGTAAAGTTGGGTAGAAGGTTTGGTTTCAATGAGCTCATCATTGAATCTGACTGCCAGGTGCTCATCAATCGCCTCACCAAATGTTCCACCTATCTTTCGGATCTTGATATCGTTCTCCATTATATTCTAGCTAATGCTTCTTCTTTTTCTTCTCTTGTATGGTCTCATGTTAAAAGAGATGCTAACTTTGTTGCGCATCGTCTCGCAAGATTAGTTTCGTTTGGCATTGAACAAATTTGGGAAAACCACACCCCTCCGGAGGTGGCGCCCTATGTATTCATGGATATTTTATCAATGAATTAAGCTTGCTTGCTTTTCCCCTCAGAAAAAAAGTTAATACCAAATAAATTACGGTTAAATGGGCGTTTAATAAGTGGTTTATTATCATTTGAAAAAATATGTTAATAATTAGCAATATTATGTATTAATTAGTGGTTGATTATAATGACCATGGTGTTACTATATGTCAAAAATTGTCAAGACTAGTATGTAGGGTTTTATTAACACTGTCATATATAGATGAGTAACCTAGCCATTGGATCTTTCGATCTATCCATTACAATATACTTTGTAGAAATTGGAGGACCCATGTTACTGTCTCTCATTTCCAGCATGAACCATTTGTAATATTTTATGGTAAATAAAATATTCTATTAAAAATTTAACTATCTTCTTTGCTGTGAGATTTTATCGCAACCTTTTCTCTGAAAAATCATACACCAGGCCAGTCTTTTCGAATCTCGATTTTAAGCAACTTTCAGAACTGCAAGCCATTGAACTCATTGAACCCTTCTCATGTATGGAGATTGATGAGGTTGTTGCCTCCTGCAATCCGTCCAAATCTCTGGGGAACATTATAAAGGAAGACATGTACTCCATTATTCACGATTTCTGGCAGTCAGGCAATCTTCCTAAAGGAAGTAATGTGGCGTTTATTGCCCTAATTGCAAAAATTGAAACTCCATCTGGGTTCAAAGATTACCGACCAATTAGCATGGTCGGTTGTGTCTACAAAATTATAGCTAAGCTTTTGACAGAAAGGCTGAAACGGGTAATGAGCGATTTGGTGGGCCCTCATCAGTCCTCATTCAAAGAGGGACGCCAAATTCTGGATAGCGTCCTCATAGCGGGGGGACTTTTGGAATTTTGTTAACAATCTAAGAAAGGGTTGGTGATGCTTAAACTCGACTTTCACAAGGCCTTTGACTGTGTCTCATGGTCCTTCCTTGATTGGACCCTCTGCCAAATGGGCTTCCCCCACCCTTGGCGAAAATGGATCTCCTCCTGTGTAACCTCTGCGGCTGCGTCTGTTATCCTCAATGGCACCCCATCTGCTCCTTTCAAACTTCAAAGGGGTCTCCGTTAAGGAGACCATCTTTCTCCCTTCCTCTTTGTGTTGGCAGCAGAAGTTTTGAATCTCATGATCAAGAAAGCCATGACCTTGAATATGTGGTCGGGTATTGCGATTTGTAATAATGGTCCTATACTAACACATCTTCAATTTGCAAATGATACCATAATTTTCGCATCTCAAGATATGGAGGCGCTCAACAACATCAAAAAGATTCTTATTTTGTTCCAATTAACCTCTGGCTTGCAGGTCAATTTTCACAAAAGTGAGCTGCTTGGCATCAATACTTCATACGGATGGCTACAAGAGGCCGCGAAACAATTGTACTGTAAGGTGGGCAAATTTCCCATCACTTACCTTGGGTTGCCGATTGGTGGATGTATCTCAAGAATAGCCTTTTGGAACCCTTTGATTGAGAGAATGAGTAAAAAGCTGGCAACTTGGAAGGGCAAACTACTCTCAATTGGCGGTAGACTCACACTACTCAAGGCTTCACTCTCAAACTTGCCAATATATTACATGTCTTTGTATCCCATGCCTCAAGGGATAATTGACAAGATCATCAAAATCCGAAGGAATTTTATTTGGAGTGGAGGCATGGATAGAAGATCTCTTGCACTTATAAGATGGGAGTTTGTTCAACTTCCAAAAGCTATTGGTGGCCTTAATGTAGACAGTTTGTTTATTCAGGAATTTAGGGCTATTATGCAAATGGGTGTGGCGCTACTTTGCTGAACCAAAATCACTATGGAGACAGGCTATTGAAGCAAAATATAAACTTCAATCAGTCCATCATATGGCAGATTTAACAAAGATTCGCAGAGGAGGACCATGGAAAGCTTTATGCAATCACCTTCTGAAACATCAAGGCACAAAAGAAATCATGAAAATTGGCTCAAGGAAGAAAATTGGGAACGGGCAAGATACTTTGTTCTGGCAGGATATATGGTTGAACAACTCAGCTCTGAAGAATTTTTTCCGAGACTATTCCTAATCTCATCTCTCCCAATGGCGACTGTAGCTTCAATGGGTTTCTGGGACAACACAGTATGGAGATGGAAAATCCCATGGATTAGGCCATTCCGACCGCGAGATCAGATTGAATGGGATGCTCTAATTGCAGTTCTACAGCAAGTTAATATGAAAAAAGAAGAAAAGGATGTGATGTTATGGACTCTCAGTAATTCCGGGACTTTTTCAGTCAAGTCTTTCTATTTGGAACTCTTCAAACATTCAGATGCTTGCTTAGGGAAGGTAACTTCCAAAATCTGGTCTGACCTCGTTCCTTTTCGAATTGAAGTTTTTACATGGCTTGCAGTTTTGGAGAGAATCAATACAAAGAAAAAACTTGTTTTATTAAAAATCATCCCCATCTCAGAAATTGGATGCTCTTTTTGCCTTGAGTGGCCAGAGGATGTATCTCATTTACTTCTTCGCTGCTCCTTTGTAATGGAACTATGGAATTGGTGGTGGGAACTATGGGATATCTCTTGGGTCTGGCCTGTCACTCTGGAACTAGCTTTGGAACAGTGGACCTTCCCATGTAAAAGCAAATTCTTCAAGAAGATTTGGCTTGCCTCCTTTCTGGTAATTATATGGTCTTTGTGGAAAGAACGAAATGAAAGAGTTTTCAACAACAAGGCTTGCTCTGCCCAAGAAATTCAAAATCTTGTTCTGGTTCGCATTTGTTGGTGGTCCAAAGCGTAGAAAGATCCTTTTCCATATTCGATTGAAGAAGTTATAAGAAATCCAATATGCCTTAAATGGGGTGGGAATCTCCCTTCTAAGATCTTACCTCATTGCAGACCTCAGCAAGGAATTTGCATATCCAAACTCTCATGGACTGTGGGTGTCTCAAACTGCTCTTCATTTGGAGGAGTAACTGGAGGAGTTCTCAATAATGAAAGTGGTAAAATCCTATGTTTGTTTTCATGCCCCTTCCCTCCTATGAATCCAAACTCAGCAGCAGTCATTGCAATTCATAGAGCGATTCAGATCTCTCTGAATAATGACACTTTCAACAATCACCCCACCTCCATTGCATCAGACTCAGCCTTAGCAGTAAGGTGGTGTTCTAACCCCCTTGGTGGATCAATGAACCTGAGCTTCATTTTAAACTTCATTCGATCAGTTGCGGGTAAGGGCCTCTCAGTTGTTTTTTCTCATCAAGAAGGTTGCTCGCAGCAGGTGGATGCTTCTCTCTTTCAAAAAGGAATCTCAAGATTTTCAGATGTTGTAATTTGGCAATAGACTGATGTTAAAATAGTTTGATTATGATTTCAATTGCATTTTAGATGTAATGTGGACTGAAGTTGAAATATGGCTATTGGCCTAAGCCCTGTTGAAGGGTTCTGAGCAATAAAACTATCAAAAAAAAATTTTAGCTATCTTCTTTAATTGGAAAGTCTTAGATAGATATCCAAAAATCATTTACCTAATTTATGGTGAGATTTAAATTAGTCATGAAGATTTAAATCAAAATATTTAAACTGAATCCATAACAAAGATAAACATTATATTGTCTTATATATATTACATGTCGAGATAAACTCCAGCCAAAAAAAAAAAAAATATTTTCCACCCATCTATGCCAATTAACCAGATAGGTGTTTAACTTAACATACCTTTGCAGCATTGATATTTATTTTGCCAATGGCGACAAATAAGTATTGATATATTAAGGCACCTTTTACCTAGAGCTAGTGCGTGATGTGTACATTCTTTCTTTTTCTCCGATGTAGCTATCTTCTACTGTTACCATTTTTTTTCTCCTTGTCAGTTTTGGTTAGAGGTGATCATGAGCCGGGACGGGCTTTGGCAAAAAAGTGGTCCGTTTCGGGCCAAAGCCTCAGCTGAGCCAAGCCTCATGCTGGAATCCCGTGCCAAAACCCGCTAATTCTGGCCGGGCCAAGCGGGCCATTTCGGATCGGGTTAAAATTTAGCCTTGTTTTCCATATTTAAGTTGCCCATGGCCCCCTTTTTTCCCAAAAATCGGGTCGATCCCGAGCCACGAGCCGATAAATCGTGCCCAAAACCCGCCCATTTTCGGGCCAGACCCATGCTGATCACCTCTGTATACCTCCTAGAGTCCTAGCGTAGCAATTGTCCCTTTGCTTATGCCTTTTTCACTTCCTCTTAGTTACTCCCTTCGTCCCTTAATAGATTTCCCATTTCTAATTTGGGCACTATTCATAGGTAAAGAAAACTCTAAAAAAGAACGTGCAATGGCAAACGTGAATTGGAGAAATAATGGGAAATCTATTAGGGGCAGAGGGAATATATGAGAAAAAGTGAGAAAGAACAATAAACTAGGGAATTAATTAAGACAATAGATAGCTAAAATGAATTAAGATAGGTAGAAAGAAAAAAGAAAAATTCCAAATCAGGCGCTAGTGTTGGGCAAAAAAGATAACCTATATATCATTTGATTAACATTTATATGTCGTCGTTGACAAAATAATAATACCAATATAACAAAGATATGTTTAGTTAAATATCTAACTAACTGGATTACCCATTTATCAACAAAGCATGGATTATGCACTAGAGTGCACAATGCTAGCTCGTTGTGCATCCCAAATAGGAGCGCTAATCGAGTTGAGCAGCTTGAACTCCACTCGGTTAAAGCTCCGTCAAAGCTTGACTCGAGTTAGCTCGAGCTCGCTCGATTGAGCTCGAAACTCGATAACCTTGTACGCAACTCAATTGTTTTCAATTAATTTCTCTTTGAAATAAAGAAATTCATTAACACTCATTAATTAAAATAAATTGATCTAGTATTAAAAGAAAAAATTGTAAATAAAAGGAAAAAATATAATAATCAAATGCCTAGAATTCAAGGTGATCAAAAACTTTAAACGAGCTGCTCGTGAGTAACTCGATTCGACTTGAAACTAGAGAGCACGAGTCGAGCATCCCTCTGATTGTGATTGAAGATCATGAACTTTTTTCAGCAAATTTCAAGATAAAAAGAACACACAATTTAAAATTAAAGAACATGTAAATCTCCAATTATAAAAGAACATAGGTCGTAATGAAAAGAACATATTATAAATGAATATTTAGTTTAAATTAAAAGAACATACCTTTTAAATTCAAATTTGAAAAAAGGAATATCGCTAACAACCATTTTTTTAAAGATAAAACAAGTTGCAAGATTTAAGGAAACAAATAACAATATTTTTCTTAAAACTATAGACTCTTAAAATATTAAAACTATTACGTCATTCAGTAGAAGGTGCACCATCCTCTATATACACTTGGTTGCACCGTGCATGTTCCTATTTGCGATTTACCAACCTGGAAAATATAATAGTTGTCCCCCAACATCAGTTAAAGCCTCGTAAGAATAGTTAAATTTTGTCTTCAAAGGCAGCAAAGGTTTATCTAATCTAGGCTTAGCTGTGGATAGTTCATCCTCGTCACTCCTATATAGGCTATAGCATATTAATTTCATGAGTTGTGCATATCTCACACGCAGCATGCAAGATCAAAGCTTTATTTGCAAATTGCAATTGCTATGTAGAACACGTTAAACAGCTAACACCCTGAGAGAATGAGGTTTTACGTGTAGATTTTGATATTATCCACATCGTAGTAATTTCAAATTTGTTTACCAATAATGAATCAACCCTACGAAGAAGAAATTAGTTTATGTGTTTTGGTTTTACAATAAATTTTAATTTCGCATTCATCGATTATGAAGGTGGGTCATGGCCCATGGGTGGTGGGTTTTTTGAGATATTTCCAAGTCAGATTTCCACTAATCCAATCGATTTTTTGTTGCTTAATTGATATAATGCCATGGTGGTACTGTAGCTGCTTGTGAATATTATACGTGATGCTGGTACTATACTACCTGTTCATAACCAGAATCCAAAGACAACGTTATCAGTAATATGGACTGATCAATTGACAATTGATCATCGTTGGTCCTAATATAAGGTGCCAGCTAAGCCAAAAAAAAAAAAAAACTGAAATGAACAAATTATTTGAGAAAGGGAAAAACTTCTCCTTCTTTTCATCCATGCCAAAAAATTAAAAAGAGTTCTATTACATCCATATATCTATACTTTCGGTGTGTGTTAAATGAATTATGTGTGTCCTTTTCATGGATTTATGACATTTTCATATGGCCAAATAACCAAAAAAGTAAGCACTTCCTCCATTTCTTTTGAAGTGACACGCTTCTTACAAAAAAACTATCACATAAACGAGAGAAGTGTGTTACCTAAAAAGAAACATAGGAAGTATTTGGTAAATACTTTTTAGGTATTCAAAAAGCCAACTTTTTAACCAAGAAAACATGTTGTCACACAGGCTTTTTGGATTGATTTTTAGTTTTTGCTTTTATTTCCCACTAAATTGAAAGACATAATAGATATAGATGTATGAGGCTGAGATACTGGAGTAGTTACATCACTTCACACCTTCTATCCCCGATGTATATGGATCAAACCTCATGGGACACATTTGAGGAATTCCCCTTAACCCCCTCAAATGACCCCTTCAAACCTTTTTTTTTATCAGGAGAGATAATTAGCCTGAAGACCAACCCTTGTTGGGCTACTAAACTGCAGGAAAACTAGCTCAGATGATGTGTACAAGGCTCAACAACTCAGAAAATAACAAGCCTAAAGGCTCACTGCCACCACAAGAAAAAAAACTCCAACTTATTGTTAGGAAGACGATCTGATGGAATTCGGGATGGTACTCCACTGAGTAGGGATGGTCACGAACAGAACTGCAACAGTTCGAATTCGACTCGTCAACTGTTCGGTTCAAGCTTAGTTCGTATCTAAATGGGCCGAACTCAAGCCAAAAAAATGTTCGATTACTTAACGAGCCGAGCTCGAACTATATGGTATCTGGTTCGTTAGCTCGCAATAAACAGTTCGAATATAAAAAAATTAGTATTAAAAATATGCTTCATATATCTTATGCTTTATGAGTTATGACTTAAAAAGTATAAAGTTAATACATCCGTCAATCTTCATACAGCCTAGCTGCTATATTACTACTCTTCCTTTCTTAGTTCACAAAAATCCCAATAATTATGCAATTGCCATAATAAAACAATTCCCCATGCCTAAGGCTAGATTAAAAGTCCGATTTGTTTGTTTTTCGAGCCAAGCTCGAACACAAACTCGAGCTTCAATAACATCTTTCAGACCGAGTTCGAGCTCATTTCTAAAGTGTGAACTGAAATCGAACATGAACTCCAGCTTTACAAATTAAAGTATTATCAAGCCGAGCCATTGATATGGTTCAGCTTGGCTCAGCTCGTATCCAGCCCTACAACTGAGCTAGCACCTCTTTCTTTCTCCAGCCTCTTTATAAATCCCTTTTTTTTACAATACAATATCACTCTTTATCATATTACCATTTTTTCATGACAATTTGACCCATTATCTCTCACCTTATGACAACAATTATTCCAAAATTTAAGCATTGGTCACAAGTAACATTCTAAAAAGGCTTGTGCATTACACGGGATTGAAAATTCACACCATGACTAAGTGCAATTAAATAATTAGCTAATGACAACAATTATTCCAAAATTTGAGATAGGATCTCACGACAGAGATGGAAGGAGAGTCTCTAACCAATTAGGTTAATTTTAATTCTTACTGTAATTAAATAATTAGCTAATACTCTTTTTCAAGATGCGATAGTGATGCTCTTTTGGTTCATCCACCCCCCTTTTGGGCCATCACCAACTTTATACTCATAGTAGCATATAACAAAACCATATTCCATATATTTTCATGGACCACATCCACAAATGGGCAATGGGCAATGGGCAATGGCTCAAGGTCATAGATAAATATGGACGTATGGAGTGACCATGTCCATATTTTTTTTTTTTTTTTAATAAGGTATGGAGAAACCTTGACAATTTTGGGGAATAAAGGGAATCCCAACATCGAGGTGATAATCGATCCCAGGCACTCTCCCAAACCCAGAGGAAGCCATTGCCAACCACTGGGCTATCCCCTCACTCATGTCCACATGGTACTTGTTTATGTAATTATTTGGGACTTCATTTATATACATACTCCAATACTCCATAGTCCATATGTATGAGTATGACGCTATGACGTGACATCTATGGAAGTCGTACGTTCGGACAAATGTTGATTGCTACCAATACCATTAATCTCAACTCAATTCTCACCTAGGGGCTAGGGGCTAGGTAGTCCGTAGTTGGGACCAATTTTCACTTTCTGTTTCTGATCATAGTACTCCCCACTTTGAACTTTCCACTCCATCAAAAAAAATTACTTATAAAACTTTCCACTAATGGGACCCATTTTAATACTCTCTCATTGTTGACTTGCATTCTTTCTTTTCACTCATAACTCATTCCACAATTCTCTCTCTCCAAATCAAATGAGTCACCCAACGACGTCGTCTTTGCCGTCCATGGCAGTTTTTCCGGCGACACCTTCGTTTTCTACTCGCCGCTTCACATTTCGTCGGCGTTTTTTCTCCGCTTCCTTCAGGTTATTTCTTTCTAGTTTCCTTAAGTTTGAATCGTGATTATAAATGTTTGTACATTATGATATAATGAGAGTTATGTTAAAGTGTGTTATTTGAGATTGTACTTGTATTGGAAATAACTTGTCTGTTTATCAAGTATTAAAATATGTGTTTATTTGATTTGGTTATGATGGAGCAAATTGAAATGCAATTTCATGACTCTCATAATTTACACTAGCACGCGATGCGTGCGACAACAATTTTTTCTCATTGTGATATTTCGTAATCTCGAGTAGTTAGTTTTTACATGCACGCAATATATGCAACGAGAACTCATTATAATAGTTTAAGTTGACAGTTTTTTCAATAAATACTCTGTTTTATTCAACTTATTAGAAGTTATTTTCAGCAAAAATAAGTTCAGATCAAACCTTATTATCCTCTATGTAATTGACTTATACAAATTGAAATTATATAAACCCATTAAAATGATCATTTCTTTAGATGACTATGATGTTGTGGAAGTATATTGCTGATTTTTTATTTTGGCGATTTTTCCTTTGGATGGAGGATTTTGATATTTTTAAATGAATTTTTTATCTTTGTTTTTTTTTTTTTTAAACTTTTTTAGTCTTTCCTTTTTTTTGACCTAAGATTTTAAGTTATTCTAATTTTAGTTTTTAAAAATGGCAAAGATTTTGATTGACTGATTACTCATTATTATTTTAAAAATTTAAACAAAATTAATGTAATTAAAAAACTAAGGGTATTATAGTCATTTAATAGGGGGACACCATGCCTCTCCCCTTCACTTATATAATAGAGATAATATTGTGGCATTGTTGGAGCTTCTGTAGTCTTGTTGCAGTGTGATTGTTGACGTTGTTGTTTAATATCGATGTCGAAGTCGAACATTTGAATTGTGATGGTTGGGTTTTGTACAAGTTTTCAATAAGAGTTACTTCCTCCGTTTTTTTTACTTGCATCATTTGTGTTTGCACAAGGACGGAGGACCGACCAAGGAGAGGAGAGAGATAGAGAGAGGGAAAAAAGGGGACCCATGTGATAGGAGAGAGGTATGAGTAATTATTGTCCAAAAAGAAAATGATGCAAGTAATCTGCAATTTATAGAAGTGGGAAATGATGCAAGTAAAAAGAAGCGGAGGAAGTAATTGGTAAGAAGTAAGCTTGTATGAATTATCTTTGGCCTTCACGAAGGGTATGATTAGTGAGGGCACAGAACTTTTGCAACTCGAAAGAGTTGGGGAGTTCTTCATCTAGAATGAAGTAGGAAATGAAAAAAAAGTGAGTCAATCACACATTACATGAGACATAAAAATCATAGGAGGGTGAGAAAGCATGTGTAAAGGGAAGCAATTACAACTGTTGTGTCCACCCGAAAGCATGACTGGAACTAGACAAGCTATTTCGAAAGATTCCATCTATTTGTTCTCAATTCCAAAAGTTAGTTAGAGAAGCCGCAAGGATTTTCCGTTCACTTGGACAAAGGCAAAGGACCTAGCCCAACAAATTTTCTCCTGCTACTACTTGAAACGCGTCAGTAAAGTAGCAATTTCTGTCATTAATGCCTCTCTTTCACGCCTTTTACGTAGAAGAGCTAAATTGGAACTGACTAAATGTGGAAGGAGGCACTTTGTTTTATTTGTTGGGACGAAAGATAATGGAAGTTCATTATTATGGAACAATAAGTGGAGATTGTGTAACTCCCTTCGTCTCTTTTTACTTGCTTGACCTTGTTGTTCTGCAAGTGTATAAGAGAAAATATTATGTTGTGGGACCTTGTTAGAGTGGTATCGATGTGTATTTTCATAGTATCAACTTTTCATAATTTTAATACGACGTAAACAAAGATATTAATGGTCAAAAGTTGGATCGGAAGACCACAAAAAAGCAAATGTAGCAAGTAAAAAGACACAATTATATTTCTTCTGGCGATGCTGGCTTCTCTGCCTTAACTTGAATGTCTTAATCTTTGAGTGTGACTTGGAGGTATCTTGTAATCTAAATATTTTTGAGCGGGTAGCATTGCACACAGTTGCAGTGATAAAGATTTCAACTTTCATTTGAGTGCATTTGGTTTGGTAATGTTCAGAAAATAGTATGGAATGGTATTGCTCCAGATGTCTGTATAAAAGGCTAAGTAGGATCATATAAGATAGTTCAATAACTTTATTCAGATAATTGTGGTTAGGACTTTGAACTTGGTCTAACTTATGACCAAAACCTAAACATGTTCTTACTTTCCTTCCCTATGTGGTGGTTTCAAAACTTACTTTAATGATATTTTGCAGGAATACATTTTGTACCCAGGACTTTTGGTTGGAAGGTTCATCTTTATTGTCAAATAACAATATACATCATAGAAGTGAGTACTAAATGGATGTCAATTTTATTGTCAGATACTGTTACATACTTGCCAGTTCACTTTGCCATATCTTACCATGATATTTGCTGGTTATCCCTAATCAGGCATTTTCGTAAAGCAGGGTAGAGGGAGGGGAGTGGCGGGTTTCTATGTATAACAGTACAATTGCACATGGATTCTTAAAGCATATGCATATGTAAATTAACCCTAGTCGGTTCAATAAAGTTCTACTTGTGTTAGAAGTTGATACTTTCTGGAGTGTCTTGACTGCCACATTCCTTTTATGTCCACCACTCTAGAGGCTAGGAATAAATGCTTATAGAGATGTTTTTAGAGTTTTCGGTTTTGCGTCTTACATAACCATGTCATATTTCAGTTACCTAGAAGAGATAAAGGATTATTGTTGTTATAATGCTAGTGGAGAGTGACAAAACTCAACAAGTTTAGTGAAAAATAGCAACACAATATTGAGATTCTTCTTAAAATAAGCTTGTGAGTGAAATTTATGGCGATAACCTCCAGAACTAGGAAACTGATATGGTCTATGAGACATCATTGATCTACATTGGATACATCATACATGTCTAAATGCCGTCACTTTATTTCACGATAATTTTCATATGCTTTTATAGTTAGCGATCTTTAGAGTTATGAGTTTTAGCTTTTCTTTTCTACTTTATAATGTCTCATATCGTTCGTTAGGGAAGTTGTTGACCTATGCCATGAGGAAAGATATGGAGAAATTACTTTCTTGTTCAGATTTGACAAATGAGGGGAAAGGTACATGCTCAAGATCGGAACTCAAACATAGTCTGAAGGTAAAAATTTATGTGATGCTGTGGAATTTTCAAGTCAAAAGTTCTAAGAAACATGTAAATGCTTGTTGTTATGTTTCTTTCAAGATTAAGTCTTTTAGAATACATGTGTTAATTGTGTGATATATTTGATTTCTTTCGCGGCCTATTCCTCATATTTTCCCCCTATTCATTGTGAGACATATGGTGTTCATGGTTATGGACATGACTTTCTTCAAATCTGAGATGCATTTGATTTGTAAAGGAACTTTGTAATATACCTTGGAGTTTGACATCATTTGGTTGATTTCCTTGGTCTTCTATGGCAAAAGAGATGTATACTACTATCTAAGACTTATTAAGATAGTTTTTTATATTTGCTAGCAAGCCCACTGGCTGAAGCATTTCAAGAAAGACGCTAGAGCCTGTAGAGGATCTTCAGCTGGGAGTGGGGAGAGGGAGGGAAGAATTGGAGAAAACTTGGCATTTATATTGTTTTTGTTTTTATGTAATCAACATTATGCGTCTTTTTGGTTAATTTGCGATTAAAATTGTACATGGTGGCCTTCTGTCTTTTCATTTTCAAATTGGAGGATAGTGTTAAGATAAAACTTCATAAATTAACCCCTTGCTAATGTTTCAATGCTTTCCATGAGCTCAAAATGATAGAATTGTTAAGTCACTTTTTTTAACTACAACATTACTGGTTTTTGGCTCTCAATAGTTGAGAGAGGATGAATGGTGGAGAGGGTAGTGGATAGGATGGCAAGGTGACAAAGGTGTTTGTAGGGTGGCACTCATGGTGGTGGCATACGTAAGCTGCTCAACAATTACGTTCCTTATATAGTATCCGTGTCATCGGGCTTGACTAATACAAAATGAGGAAATGGTTAATGTGATTAATTTACATCAATAGCAATGGTCTGCAGAGGTTTCCGGTGGCTAGCAATAAAAAGACAAGGCAAGGATTCAGTGAGGGTTGGACGCGGCAACACCAGTAAATATAAGAGAGGGAGTGAGAGAGTTAAACGAGGGCGAGGGACGAGATGACCCCGAGGAAAAAAGAGATCACAATGGAAGACAAGATGAAGATGATGGTGGTGGTGGCAGCACTCACGGTGTATGGTGGTCAAATTTTGGCTGGTGATTTGTGACAGTTAACCGTAAGGGTATTGGAAAGAGAGAGAGATAGCGAGAATGAGAGGGAGGGTGTTAAATGGTGATGATGTGGTGGTGGCATGTGACAATTGGACTGCAGCCGCATGGTCCCATAGGCGGTGGAAGGAACAGAGAGAGACTGTGTGAGAGAGACAGAGGTTGTGGCAAGGACCATCATTCCCGGTTCCTGTGTCCGTGTCAGAAGAGAGGGTAAGTGAAGGGGTTTGGGGCTGGGGGGGGGAGCGGGCGGAGAGATAGGCCATATTTGAGTTGGCTGGTGTAGGGGTTAATTGCATTATGATGGTGTTTGGCTGTTTGTATACTAAGGTCATGACGATTATTGAAATAGTTGAGAAGGGCTATTTATGACATCCTATGATCCTATATTATTTGTCCTCCAAATAAAATTTGCAAAAAGACAGGTTCACCATGTAGATTTTAAGTTAAGATATTAGTCATTTCACCACAATAACCACAATTGTAATTTTTAGAGAAATGAAGAAATTTGAAGAACTACGAAGAACAGCAACACCAGCGATTTTATGTCATCATTGCTAACTCTTTGTAGTTCAGACCTTAGAACTAATTTTCATTGAATATTTTTGGAGTATTACAAGAGAGAATTCTCAATTATTTCTTACAAAAAGCAAACTGAAACTTAAGACTAAAGCTGATATTTATAGAGCTAACTAATAGGGAGAGGGAATTATTACAAGAGAAGGAATCAGTTATAACTAACTTTTTCAGAGTTAGTTATATGGGTTGTTATCAAGTGTGACGCAGGCAGAAAGTAGGGTATCATCAGTATCAGTATGTGAGGTGTCACCATCATTAGTAATCTTATCAACATTAAGTAACAGAGTTATTTTTTATCCATGCAGAAGATTATTTTGGACGTGTGGGTCATTTTGGGATGTTTCCACAACTTAGGGTTTGGGTGATAAATCACAAAAATGTTAGTTGCTTTGACGAATTTCCTATATATATTTGGGCCAAAGGGAACGGATCTTTACAGTTTACAGCTTGACGCTTTGTCTGTTGATCGCTCTGATCTTCTTGTAGTGTGCCTTTCTGACCTCCTTGGTCAGAAGATCTTGTTTAGCTGAGGCAGTGTTGAGCTTCAAATGTGTGGATGTTAATTGTTTCAAATTATACAAACTTACTATGTGGGACTGAGTACCGAAGACTCATAATTCCGACACAAGTTATCTCTGTATTGAACTAATAACTCTTTTTTAGTTGGGCGAGTACTGCTATACACCGTGTCTAAGTAGTATCTCTCCTAGTTTCTATGTCCTTTTTATGTTTCTCTCACCAAATTTTCGGAATCAAGGCTTTGACCGATGTGAAGAATTTTTCAGGCAACGCTTGGTGTTGAAGTGTTCCCCCCTTCCCCAACTGGAGCTAATGTTATGGATGAATCAGAAAAGGTACAGGGGATAGCAATTTGACATTTGTGCTTGTTGAGAAGTTTATGGTCACAACTCACAAATAGTCATGTGGATAACACAAGGAGAGATGAATAAAAGTGACTGGCAGTAGATAATAGCTGCTATTAGAAAAGAGTGAAGCTTTGGCCACAGGACATAAGTAACTAGGTTTCATTGTGGAGCCTGATGATTTGATTAGAGATGATGGAATTATATTTTCTACTTTTGGGTGAAAAAGGTTCTAGCTGTCAAAGAATAGCTGATGTTTTATTGAGTTAAAGGGCCCTCTTCTTCATTTTCCTCTTGGAATCTCATATCTACTTTCTTGAGAAGGTGAATTCTTAGAGGCATTTGCCACTTATTCTGCAGGCCCCTAAATCCCCCTCCTTTTTTTTTTTGGCTTTTTCTTAGAACTTAATTTCTGTTCTTATGCCTTGAGTTTTATATTCCTCTTTCTACAGAACATAGTTTTTGAATAGGTTATGACCTATTTGAAACTAGTTGCGTTTGCAGTGTTTGACTTTGCTCTCTATATGCGCAGGGTCACCAAGCTACCATAATTCACTCCTTATCAATATCATCCTTTATCTTGCTTAGATGGAGTCCTTTGAATATGGGCAGCATATTACTGAAAATGATCAACTGTCTGCATGCCTTTTCAATGCAAGCTTTTGGGTCCAGAAAACTGCTGTTTGCTTCCTTGTCTAGTTCAGTAAACAAGCCTACACCTCTTAACTTGGATGTATCTCTACCTTCTATCGGAGATCTCCAATGGAGTCTTGCACGAATGATGTATCTATTCAACATGCAAGTAGAAAGAAATGTTGCTACGTAAGTGAAAGCTGCATGAGATAGTTTAATGCCGTTGTTATATCTTATAATATCATGTTCTCGGAAGCTACCATGTTATTTTATGAAAATCATTAACAGGTATATGAAGCTCTTGGTTTATTTTCTCTTGATCTTTGTTTTCATTGGCTTCAAATTTAAGTGTCAACTTCAAGTGTCCGTACAAATGTTGTGAGTTTCGAGTATGGGTATTATAAGGGAAATGAAGAGTCTCAGGAATATAGTTTAAAAGTCTCCTGGAAGTGGTTAGTGAGGAGATCTCATCTTTCCTTAGAGCATATTTACTCTCCACTATTCTTTCTCTTCAAGCTACTCTTAAAAACTATATCTAAAAAACACCCAACCAAAATAGAACTATTTAAGGAGCTCTTCATTGTATATTTCACTATGTAATGGTCCCCATGTCAATTAATGAAACTCATACCTTTGTGCCATGTGTCACCAATTGATTGGTTGGGGCAATGGACAATCATTCCCCATTTCTCCGAAATGGTATCTCCTCCAAGAGACACTTGTCAAAGTGTCTCCATGGAGATACACTCAAGAAACACCCAAGAGCCCCATTGTTGGGTAAGAAGTAGCTCTCCATTTTCTCTCTCCTAAGAGAGCTAGTTGAAGAGCCCTTCCAAGAGCCCCATTGTACATGCTCTTATAAAGTGTAGCATGGTAGAAGTTTTGTTTATTTGCTACATTTAATTTGATGTGAAGGCTGTGACTGTACAATCTAATTGCGAGGAATTGAAAAAAACGTTTTCTGATTAGGAGTTCCCCGAAGGATTTTAGGCATGGTTCAAAAATATGATTTTGGTCACCGTCGCAGAAACGACTGCGGTTTCGTAGGAACGGAACATATACTTTCAACATGAACTGCATAACGGTTTATCATACTATTCTTTGCAATATATATTATATAAGTTAACTTAGATGGAATTTTTTTTCCCCTAAAAACCACCATAGATCTCATGATTGTAGTTTGCTTTTTTCTTCTCTCTATCTATATCTTTCTATGTTGCTTTATATCATTATTGGAGGGAGGTGTATAGAGAACTAGAAATATCTGGAGTAAAAAAAAACACAAAAGTAGTGTCTTGATACGGAAATGCGGGAAATGCGGGTGAAATTGCCTTGTCACGGGTGGTTCGGCCGTTAAATCCTCCTGTTTGAAACGGTCAAATTCGGTTCGCCAAAGTTGAAAACCGTTCCAATACGAGCAAAACGAATTGATTCGGCCGTAATTCAGACAATGGTTTTAGGTGCATTAGTTTGTCATTTCCTTTTTCCATTTGTATTGACCAAGGATAATTGGATATAAGGTGATAAGTCATCGAGATCTTGGACAATAGTTGGATCCTTATGACACTCACACTAGGAAACTCTAATAGAATCTTGTGGAGGGATTGCCTGTGTTTTGGGGTGAAAATCCTACTTTTTCTGAACCATATAGAGTACTTTTTACAAAGCTGAGGAAGGGATCTTTCTGTACTGTTCTTTTTAAGGAAGCATGTTTAGCAGGATATTTGGTGTTCGTGATTCCTCATCCACTAATGCAATTTTGCTCCAGTTTTTCCATTCTCATATGAGGCCCACAAGTTTTATCGTTAACAGGTCTGCATGGGCCATGGAGGGATTTGTCATGCTTAAAGTTGAGCTAATGTTAAAGACAGTTTTTGATCATTAATTTTCACGAGTTGAATGATAAGTGGTTCCATAACTCCATTTATATGATCGAGACTCTGCAACCACGTTCCCATATTCGTCATGCCAAAGGTTGAGCTGATGTTGAAGACAGTTTCTGAACATTAATTTTCACGAATTGAATGAAAAATGGTTCCATAACTCCATGTATATGATCGAGACTCCGCAAACTACGTTTCCCATATGGAGTTTGGTTAAATTACTGTATCTGCTAGTACTATTCTTTACCTTAGGGAATATTAGTAGCTATATGAGTTTGTCTATGGAAATATTATGCTGGTGCAGTGGTGCTCCAATCTTTTATAGCAGCTTAAATATGCCTTAAAAGTTCTGCATATAATTTCTTAGTTCTTGATTGATCCTTCCTCTTCAAATAGGTGAAACGTAATACTATTTACTAGTAAGAAAAGTAAGGGATATCCTATTGCTGTCTTTTTTACCATGAACTTGCATTTATCACTTACAAATCAAGGTGTCTAGAGGGCCTGTTTCAACGTGCTCACTCCATTGTCTAAGCAGTGTGGTTCATGGGTGGCTTCAAAAGTTATCCAGACTGGCCCATTTCAAGCCCGGAACCTGCTTATCCAGCTTCTAAGTCTATGGATGTATTTTCTTCTTTTAATTAGAAATTATATAAACTGGAAAGTGATGAGCTCGACCTGTGAACTGCCCGAAACCTTATCCATCTGTGATCTGTGCGTACACTGGAATCTGGATATATAATCCCGGCCAAGGCCTTGCTCAGACTAACCCTGTGAGCGGTGGCCTCCTCTGCTCATACATGTTGGCCGTGTTTGGTAAATAGAGTTTAGAGTTTAGCTGTTAGAGTTTAGAGTTTTACCTTTTTGTTTAGCAGACTTGACTGCAGATTTGACTAACTTTTCACATAAATGTGTTTGGTAAAACTTAGCTGATTGCGAAAAGCTGATTACCCTTTGTTTGTATAAAATGACATTTATGAACATATTAATTGATATGTTAGTATTATAATTATGGGCAAAAAAGTCGTTCACACTCTCTCACCTAATCCTCTAAAGAAAAAGCTTCAAAGAGGAACTTTTTCATTTTGAGAGTTTTCTCCCAAAAACTCTCTCTTGAAACTCTCTTCACCAAACACACCCAAGTCAAAAACTCTAAAAGTGGTCCAAAACTCTCTTTTTGCCCCAAAACTCTAATTGCGTAACACCCCCGTTATCCATGCATGATTTTAATGCAACCTTGACCTTGTCTTCGGTTGGCATACTTTCAGAAACTTGTGCCACCTATCTCAAATAGAGGGAGTATATGGCTACCTGTTACTGTTTTTCTGTAGGACTTCTCATTGATTTTTCACTACAATATTGTATCATAATAGCTAAACCAGCTGGAATTGACATTATGCAGGTTTTTATTGGTACTTCTTGTGGCATGCTTCTCTTTCGTTGTCATTGGTGGATTCCTCTTCTTTAGGTTCAGGTACCCTGTGATATCCACTTTCACCATACAATATTATTGATTAAGTTCATAAGTTTTCTAAGTTGCTCATGTATCTGTACAATATAATTCCTTAAATGAAGACGTGAGCTTTGTGTTTGCACATATCTTTTCCCAGTCACCTGGCTTTCCTTGCTGATCGCAGAAAAAGGAAATAAAGAATATAGCAAATGCAACTGTGCTACACTGGTTGTCTGTTTGTTGTTTGAATAACCAAGCATATCTCTGCTGTTTCCTCTGTTCTACTTAGTTAACGTTTTCCCTGTTTGATAACATAGGAATAATTCACAGTCTCTGGAGGATTGCTTCTGGGAGGCCTGGGCTTGTCTTTGTTCTTCATCAACCCATTTAAGAGTGTGAAAATGATGCTCTTGTGAACTTTCTGGCACTGTTTCTTGTGATATTCACTTGGTTCTGCATGGCTTATCAATTATTTGGTAGTTAATGGAGCTGCTGCATCTAATATCAATGTTTCCATGGTAAATTGCAGCTGAGAACACGTTTTGAACGAGTAGTTGGGTTTATGCTTGCTATCTGGGGAATATTATTCTACTCTCGTCTATTGAGCACAATGACAGAGCAGTTCAGAGTAAGTTTAGGAGCATAATTTCTCATAGGAGTTCGGCTCTGGCAAAAATTTAGCGAACTAAAAGCCTCTGATATTTTACCCTCACATAATGCCATAAAGGCAGCTAGTGATGGTATAAAGGGACTAAAAGTAGCCTGAAAAGGGCACTTGGGTAATACTGTAATAGATTATGGCTTTTAGTTGTCTAAATGAGGTACTTAAAAGTTTATTCTCATAGGAATCATGTTACACTTGTCATTGACCAGTGAAATATCTTCTTGAATTTCTGACCATAAACTCTGTTGCATCGATTCCATCGTGTCTCACCAGAATAATATGCAAAGGCTCAGGGAGGGTGCGCAAATGCAAGTTTTGGAAAATGATCATATAATCATTTGTGGAGTGAATAGTCATCTGAACTTCATACTCAAGCAGATAAATAAGTATCACGAGTTTTCCATCCGCTTAGGCACTGCACATGATAGGTATTCTGTTTTGTGTGAATTTTAGATGTAATTTATGTCACCTGGCAACCTGTTCTTGTTTGCATGCTATACAGGAGGCAGAGAATCCTTCTCCTTTCTGACCTTCCGAGGAAGCAAATGGAAAGGATTGCTGAAAATATAGCTAAAGATCTTAACCATATCGATGTTCTTACAAAAAGGTAAAATTAGTTACTGTTTCTTATTGGTAGAATTAAACTACTTCACAATTTAACAAACTGAGATTTCATTTGATCATTCCAAGCAAAGCCTGTACTTTCACTGCTTTCAGAAATGCCAATCTTTTGGTTTGGAGTCTTCCGGTTTGTAGTTGTCTACTTTTCTATAGCTTAGGCCGATGTGTAAAACCACCTTTACTATATCATGTAATCTACCTTACCCCAGTGCCTTTCATGGGATCCTGTTTTGAGCAAATTAAAGCAACCACTTCCGTGGTGAAATCGTTGGGCATGGTTTTGAACAAAACAGGAAACATCTAGCTGAACTTAGGAAATCGCAAGCATGCAGGTGTTTTATGAGACTGACTCACACATCTAGGTAGTGTTCCAAAACGAAATAGCCAATTTTGGAATAAAAATTTGTGACAACTTGTGTATTGATGGTGAAATAGGCATCAGTGCTTTTTATATCTATTTGAATACTACAATATGAGTTTACTATGCCACTCCCTGGCCTTCTATACTAAAGATTTAATGGACATAAAAGTAAAGCTGACTGACACCGGAGCAAAGGGACGTCAATTATTTGATTAGAATGCTGTCAAACCTTTTCTTATAGGTTAAGGATCTCTTTTTGATTTCTGGAAATACTGTTAGTTTGAACTATGTCCTAGCTAATGTGGATGAAATATCTTTCTCTTTCTTAGTTGTTGTAAGTATACTTGTTGGATTAAAGAATGCGTTGGTGGGTAATATTTTTGGGAGCTTACCTTGGATTTTGCAATGAGACAGCTGCAGCCTGAGCTCGACGAAATCTTTTGAAAGAGCTGCAGCGAACAAGGCTCGTGCTGTAATTATATTGCCAACAAAAGGAGATAGGTAAGCGTCTCCCAGTTCATTATGCAACATTTTCTCAGACTACATGTAGGCATCATGCAGACATTTCTAGTGAGCAATATGTGTTCCTTTAAGTGTTTTGAATGTTAGGAGCTGTTTTACATTTATATTCCTCTCCAAATTTAGTTCATAAAAGTTAATAGAATGCCTGGATGATTGGTCATTGGTAACAAACATTTAGTTGTTGTTTTTGCGGATAGGTTAGATGTTGTGCTCAAGGAAGAAATTTACTCAGATAAGGGATCTCTCTCTACAAATCTCTGTAAGATGAGCCAGAGAGGCTCAGTATCTCTAAGACAAATTGCTTGTAGCTTTTATATGATAATGTGTGACTATCTGAGCATTCATTGCCTGAGTGGCGATATGTTTTTGGAAAGGTCTAAAAATGTACAGCAGTTCAGTAAGCTCATCCAGTTTTCTATCATGATGTTTACTCTGGAAGTGGAATTTTCAAGAACTACTTTCTTTATCTCTCACATGATTTGCAGAAAGGAATACCATAAATGGCTGGAAGTATGAATGGATGAGGAAAGCTGATCATAAAAGAAACCTTCCCGTTCTAACCATCTTAATGATCGACCAACCTACAGCACGTTGGCTCCTCTGGCCTCCGCTTGGCATAGAATTATTTTTGATTCTAGAACTTAAGGGGATCTCCTTATAATTTGTGATCAATATAAAAATGCTTCAAGTAATGGGTTTATTAATATCTACTACGTGTCATGTACACAAAAGTTGGTGTGCTTGTCTGACCTTGTTTCTTTTCTTCTACCTTTTTAAAATCTACATTCACCTTGCTGTCAAGTTTTTGAGTATCATCTAGTATGGGATTTGTTTGTCTAAATCTGATCTATTGACTCTTTGCCTTTTCTGGTGATACAAAGATATAAGTATTAATTATCAATTTCTTATACCATAATGAAATCACTAATTTTTTTTCTAAATGATACGACATTGAGATCTTTCTTTGGAACGTGTTTGTTTTCTGAGATTATTTGCGTTGCTTGGCCTTCTATTAGTTGGTCCAGGATTAGGGTGTGAGACAGGGCTGATGATAAATCATCGTAGTTGGTTTTCAGTTGGACTCTTATTATTGCTATCACCCTTGCCAGAATAAACCTTGGGGCCTATTTCCTGGCCAAATGTCAATCATTGAACTCCACATTTTTCTTGATGTGAGAAACCTTACAAATGACCTAAAAAAGAAGTGTAAATCTCTTTGATATGGAAAAGTTAGCTTAAAAAGCATTGCTTGAGTAACTTTTCCAGTATTTCCATTTGCATGTTTCACTAAACCTTCTTTGACAGCAGAATAACCTGAGAATAACTGTATGCTCTGACAATTTGGTGAGGAAAAGACTGCTTAAAACTGTGTGTGACAGTTATCTCTATTCATCAGGTATGAAGTTGATACAGATGCGTTTTTATCGGTACTGGCATTACAACCGCTTGCTGAAATGGCTTCTGTACCTACTGTCGTTGAGGTGTCATCTTCTAAAACTATCTCCAAGTACATACAAATTGGTCATTGCATACATGTTTGTTTAAGTGGACTTGTGTGAAAGTGAAGCAAGAATTTAAATGCATATGTTTACATACAATTTCTTATAGACTCATACTAATTGCAGGTTTCTAATTCCAGTACTTGCGAGTTGCTCAAGTCAATATCAGGCCTTAAAGTCGAGCCAGTAGAAAATGTTTCTTCCAAATTGTTTGTTCAGTGCTCTCGACAAAAGGGCCTCATCAAGATCTATCGACACTTGCTCAATTACAGAAGTATTGTATATTTTCCTATTTTGAGACACTTTTGATATTGTCTTGTAGTAGATTTTCAAATTCCTACGCAAAATAAATATGTTTCATTGTATAACTTATAGTACAATCTTCATTGTAACTTGAGTTGCTTTCTTTCCATAAGATAAAAGATCTGTGTGTCAATAGTTGCATTTCTCACTTAGAGGGCATCCTGTTTTCAGTTTGGTGTTGGAACTTGGAAGTAGCTTGTACTCCGTGATGAACTGGCCTAAGGTAGAGGAGTAATTTGGGTAGTGCACTATAATTCAGTTAGAAGTTAGGTTGCAACACGAGTTAGAGGGTTAGTGAGGAAAAGATGCTATAAATACAGCAGAGTTGGCAGAAATAAATCATCTTGAAAATTGATGAGTATTTGGTGAGCTCTTAAAAGTTCATTGGGAGAGAACAATCCTCTCGAAATCTTGTAGTTATCACTTTATTTTACTGTTTTTGGAGAAATTATCAATCAAAGTCATCTTATCTCTATAATCAGTTTCTTATATTCAGTCTTAGACTTTTAACTATGTCAGTTCATACATACTCGCATTTTATGAACCTAGTGATTGGGAACTTTTGCAACTCTCTTTTATGTCATTTACACTAGGATGGTTCCCTTGTAAGCAGCTAATTGACAGTGCTCAGCAGTATTACAAGTTGTTTGTTGCTTTCATTGCTTTGGTTTGTGTCGTATGGCGTGGTTTATACTATAAGATTCTCACATCCATGTCTAACATAACGGTTATAGCAATCTGTGAGTCCTAATGTCTAAACTAAAGATGAAGTGAATGAACTGTTGGTTGTTTGATAGTGTTTTAAACAATGTCAATTTTTGCTGTAATTCTGAAATGCTGCGATGTACTAAAATCAAGCCCCAAGTATCTAGAATTATCCCTCACCTGACTGACTGACTAACATTTTTGTACCTCGTTGCAGAAAATGTGTTTAATCTCTGTGATTTCCCTGACCTAGCTGGAATGAAGTACAGGCAACTGAGACGTGGTCTACAAGAGGTAATTGTCTTTCAGACGAAACTTAATGGGCAATTTGCTAGTGACTGGTCAACGATTTCCTCGACATCTTTTTCCGCTGTTGTGATCGTTAGTTCACTTCTAACAAATTTCTCTTTCAGGTGGTTGTTTGTGGTCTTCACCGAAGTGGAAGAGTAATCTTCCATCCGAATGATGAAGAGGTGTTGAAAGAAACTGACAAAGTAAGTTAGTATTGAAATGATTTACATATTTGCTTTGTATAGATACAGGAATCTACTGTAGATCTAGCCCTTGATTGCTGATGCTCACAATGATCTTCAACATTTTTGGCTAATTGAGCTACATATTTATGAAATCATGAACTGATATTGTCTAGATGTAGCTAGCCAATAATTTAACAGAAGACTAACAAAAGAGACTTAATGTATTTGCGTTTTCATATGAGTTACAACTAATGTGTTGCAAACTTGCATCTAATACAAAATGGAGGATTTAACTATGTAACTCTGTGCTGCAATTAACTTGGTAGTTGGTCTTCAAGAAGACTGTCTTACCTTAATGTCTGAGCTAAAGGGGTCACTTGAAAAGTAGTGTAAACAAAAAGTGACCCTTTGAGGAATATAGTGAGGCGGACTCATCAAAGTTTGCCTTAACTTGAAGAACTTGGCAATTACTAGTTATGGTAATGCTATACCTTTTATTTCATGATCTTCCATTCTGCATGGATTTGATGGAAATTTTTTGCGCATGATTAATTACCATTTGTACAATGAAGGGAAAGATACTTTATGTATATGGTATCCTTTAATAAAATCAACCATTGATATTTTCCAACCTAGAGAGGGATCTGGATTTTGCAAGTATTCTTAAACAGCATAATATAGTTCCTCAGTTTCAATGCAACCAAGCTCCTTGACATGCAGTTTTAGGAGAATAGACAAGGTAAATTGACAAATTAATTAAAATAATCTAAACACCGGTAAGAGGAGTGACTGGGTTATTACATGTTTAGGTTATTATAATTAATAACCTTGTCTATCATGCTCCTAAAACTGCTCTGTGTTGCTAGTATTCTAAAACGGAGCAAGTATGAATTGTTCTTTGATTTCAAGAAATAAAGAAGGAATCAAATACTAATGAAGATAGCAGAGATATGGCTTTGGAAATCAAATCGGTGATCACTGCTTTATTGCACTTCTTTATGATCGTTTGCGTGGACAAGCATATGAAGACGATCCTAATAAAATTCAAGTTTTTTTATGTAATTGAAAGCAAACAAGGATGATACCGATTTCCGCGGGCTTTGAATGGTAAACTAGTCGTTTGACTAGAGTCGTATGTCATAACTCTTTACTTTCATTACATTAGATTGCCTTGTGACATTGAGATAGATCTCTTATAGATGTGCGATTTGTGGTATAATTAGGATAAATCTTGCTTTGAATAAGCTCTTAAGAATAATATTTTTGGATGGATGCCAGCCTGCATGGATGAATACGGCCAGGAAGGATGAGATATCCATCAGCTGGCCTGGCTAGAAGGATTGGGCCGGGGCCTTTCGCTTCATCATTTAAGCTCCTATTTCTGTTGAACGAGTTTAGGCTCCTCCTTTTAATTCCTTGTCTTCTATTGTTTTGAGTTCGATCTCATCGTTTTTCTGTCTTGGACGACAGTTTCTTAGATTGGAAGGGGAAACTGGAATAATAAAAATGTTTATGTGCATTGCGGCACATTTGCAATGACACATTTCTAAACTTTTCTGTTTAAATTGTGATGCCTAAGTAGAAATAACTCTGAGGGCATGGAATTACTTGCCCTAATTTTGTTATTTAGCTGTCATTCTGAAATTTGTTGATGATAGTATATCTTCAGCACTGGCAATCTTCTACACTTCAGCCATACTGTATTCAGTCTGGCTGGCCAACTCTCAATTTTATCTTTTTTTTAGGAAATAGTTTATCTTGATTGACAACTAGGAATCGGCAAAATTGTGCTGTGTTTGACATTTTATCTCTAGATATCTTTCTCTAGTCTTTGACAGGCATCCTTTTTGATACTTCATACTTGTATCATGAAGGTTTTATTCATTGCTCCGCTCTATGGAAGAATGAAACCACAAGTTTCCTACTCAATTGTTGGAGACGTAAATAAGGAGATCCACAACTTAAAAGACTTGGGAAATAAAGGTGACTCTGACAAATATATGGCAGCAATAGAGAAATTGCGGCGTGAAAATACTCAAAAACGTCGTTCAAAACGCCGTTTTAAGGTATGCTGTAACTGAAACATGATTCAATACTTTCTACAGAAAATGTATGGGGAATTAGAAGAAGCTTAACTGTTGGTTCCATTTGCTGTTGTCCTAGGCATCAGACTGGACTCTAGGGCCAAAAGAAAGCATACTTTTGCTAGGTTGGAGCCCAAATGTAGCAGAGGTGATTAAAGAATATGACTGTTATCTTGGACCTGGAAGCTCATTGGTATGCTGTTTTTTTTTCTCAAACCATCTATGCATGTAGAAATATCTCTGCTGAATGATAGTACTCTGATGTGATGAACTTCTGAAACATACTTGATACTGGCTACATGCCATTATCTCACCTTACAGAATAAGTTGAAACAAACTTTCTTACTCTCTAGATACTTGCTATTATTTCCATCTCGGATTTGCCAAAATATTGTGTTGCCTTACCCACCACATATTTGATTATAGAATCTTGTCCTCTTGATACGATCCTATAACAGAAATTAATCCTAGAATGTAACTATGCTGTGTGCAAGGTTGACGATAATTTTGGGACAAAGAATGTTCATTCGTTTTGAGTTGTGACTTTTATTACTATTATTTTGATCAGATTCTATATTATTATCTAATTCAACAAAAGTCTAGGTTTTCTGGTCCAATTTATATTGTGTTGGCTCATAAAACATTGACAAGTCAACATCTATGCAAGCAGTAATGGTGGCTTAATAATAGCTCCATGCAGACAGCTCCTGACATGTTTTTAGTGCAATAATCTGCTCACATAATTAGATACAGGTCAGTACAGTAAGCCGTCTTCTGGTGGGGACTCATCTGCAGGAATTTAAATATTGGATATAGAGATAATAGATCAGAGATTATAAATCCAATAATGATGAGGATGAACCTTGGACCTGGTTCATGATTATTTTCTTCTCAAATGCAGGAAATACTAGCTGATGTGCCTCTAGAGGAGAGGAATAGCTCTCTTGTTGGTATAAAGAAACTTGAACACATACAAGTTTCCCACATGGTAACCGTTTGACCCTGAATGGCAAAGTCAGTTAGCTGTAACTACTGTATGCTGTGATTATCTTACTAACGTGTAAGCTCTACATGTTTCTACTTCCTTTACAGGTAGGAAACCCAATGGATTATGATGTGTTAAAAGAGGCAATAATGAGAAGCCAATCGTCTATGAAACAGGATGAAGAGATCCCATTCTCAATTGTTGTAATCTCAGATAGACAGATGGTACTTGGAGGTGAGAATCTAATGTCATTGAGGATTTGACTAAGGTGGGCTTTGTGTTTGTATTTATTTTGTTTGCTTCAGATCCATCCAGGGCAGACAAGCACTCTGTATTTTCTCTTCTTTTGGCTGAGAATATATGCAATAAACTTGGACTAAAGGTGAGCAATCTTGGCTGTCTCAGTACATTCTTCCTCATAATGCTGTTTGCATCTGGTCCCTAGATATGTTATCTTGAGTTCCTGGCATTAAAGAGCATCTTGTTCCTAGATATGTTATCTTGAGTTTCCGGCATTAAATTCTCTTTTCCCTTCGTCTTTTTTTCCTCTGATTCTGAGTCCTTCAACATTGAAGGTCTGGAATTGGAGATGATTGTAGATGTATGGCGTGCAAACTATTTACAGTCTTTTTAAATTTGAATGAAGTGACATCTTGGAATTTGTGTGTTTCTTACAGGTGCAAAATCTTGTTGCGGAGATCTTTGACTCAAAACTTGGCAAACAAGTAACCCTTCCTGTAGCAAGATTTAGCTTCTTAACATGATTCTGCATTAGAAATATCGTCTTATATGTTTTAGCATTTTCAGGTAACAAAAATAAAGCCATCACTGACTTATATTGCTGCAGAAGAATTGACGAGTCTTGTTACTGCTAACGGTTTGCTCTTTGTCCTCATTAGACGCTTGTGCATTTGATGTGCCAGAATCATTTACTTAGGATATTGATTCCAGAGAAACAATTTGTGCCTCAGTTGCAGGGAATAGTGAACTGAATGAAGTATGGAAAGACATTTTCGATGCTGACGGTGACGAAATATATGTAAAGGTACTCAGTAGTCCTGAAAATACCCTTCGGACACACCTCTGTTCCTGCTGTTTAAGCTCTTTTAATCCCTCTGTTACTTCCTAATTAAACGCATTACCATGTTAATACAGGAATCAGGCCAATTGTTTAATACACTATGAGTAGACTCTATATACTGTGTCACTTGCATAACTGATTACTCTGCCATGGAATGTGCACATGGTTAGAGTTGTATAAATATACATTTAGCACCCCTTACAAACTGTGAAGTATACCAAATTTTATAAAATAGGTTTCTGTCCTGGCAACTTTATATTTTATTATGTTAAAATCTTCCTTATGAATTTTGTTTCAACTTTCAATTGCTGTTATCATGGATGCTAATTATATCTAGGCTTCAGAAAAAGTGAAATCCAGGGTAATGAATATTTATAATTTACAAACCGGGCCTAGCCATGGTAGAATCTTTTTGAGTTGGCCTCTGCCTTGGTTTTAGCTTAGTTTCAAAGGCTTAATAGTATCCTTGTTCAATTTCTAGGTCAGATTGATCCTTAATCCTTGATAGTATCCGTGTACATCTGAACTCTGCTTTCAACTCTTCATCCTTAAATAACTTCTTTGCAGGATATTTCCTTGTACATGAAGGAGGGGGAAACCCCATCATTTAATGAGCTGTCTGAAAGAGCATGTTTGAGGCGAGAAGCTGCCATCGGTTACGTGAAAAACAACAAAAAGGTATTGTGACTTCTGCTTTGCTAGAACATCTTAGCAAATGAAATTTAATTAAAAGTTCATTGTTACTGCAGGTTATAAATCCAATCCCCAAATCTGAACCTCTGAACCTTGATATGACTGACTCACTGATTGTGATATCCGAGGTTGAAGGAGACCAACCTATTATAGTCCAGTAAACTTGTACCTCCCTTATTCTTTGTCTATTGGTCCATTCTTCTCTTATATTGTTGTGTACAGCCACGAGCATCGCGTCTAGGTGCTAATATCTGCACGATCATGTTTAAGTGCAGTTTTTTTTGAGTAGTTAGTTTAAGGTACACCATGTAGAGTCATCAAGCTGAAGCTCAATTTTTGCACCCCACCATTCTGGTTTTCGATGAAAGCCAGTTCTTAGAACATGTCATTGGCTTCAAATATTGCGAATAAGAGCTGTTTCCATAGTTATATGACGAAACATTAGTTTCAATACCTCATTACCTCGTCATAATTGGATTTTGTGGTTGAAGCCAAAATTGTTAGATTTAATTATGTTCACAAAGTTCCAATTCTTTAATATCTTGTGTAATCTTGTTCAGCAATCACAAAGCCAAAATTGTGCAAGCTCGGTTCTAGATGATCTTTCAATCTTTCTGTTGTTGAGAGCCAGTGGCGTTCTTCGAGCGTTTGATATTGATCCAATTCACTACTTTTATTAGTAAGACTTGATGATTATTGTTACTGGGATATGGATACAAAGAGATACCAAAGTAGATCACAGTTCCGAGCGAGGTTCTGACATCTTCTAACTTGGCTAAGCTCATAATTCGCCATGCAAGTGCAGCATACTCTATCAAGAATGAGCAGTAACTATGGATGAAAGAGGCATGCAGATCTTCTGTATTATCTGTGGTTGGGATGTAAGAAGAAAGAAACGTGAGTAAGCTGTATAAGTTAGTAAGCAGAAATAGGTTGGGAGTAATGGGATGTAATAAGAGACTAATATAACCACAAAGTACAATCTCATTGAGTTTCCAATAGGATTTTTTGTCCATAAGTCTTTCATTTTGAACTTTTTTGTGAAACCGCCTTATGAATTTTTTTTTGTAGGAAGCTGCTTATGAATTTTTTTGTGAGAAACTGCCACCGAACTTGATTAGGTTGTTGACTAGTGCCAAAAATTATTTTCAGGCATTGACTATTGTTTTCAGGCAACTTAAAGTCACGTGTTTCTTTTTTTTCGTCTTTTGGAGCCCGGTTTCTTCCACTTCTCTCCTATCTTACACTCCCCTCTTCTCTCTCCTCTCAACTTGGAGCCATGATTGTGGATTTAGAACATTGAGCTGTGTTTCTTTACATGAATCAGAATGAAATAAAGTCCTCATTGGACATAGAGCACGGAATAACTCCCAGATCTCCACAATAGGCAAATGTGAACCTCCCTCCTAGCTCTTCAGCCAAGGGAAGAAACAAGACTAAATGGTTCTAATGGATCCCAAACCCTACAACAAGATTAAATTTTTACAGAACCCCACCAAAAATTAACCAATTACAACTCAAAAATCATGTGAATTTGACACATACTGAACTTTCAAAGTATTCCATCACACAAAAAGGACTTCTTTTACTGATTTACATACACTTTATAATGATCTGAACTTCACAAATTGGAAGAATAAGCCCAGAAAACACCAAAAGAATCTCTACCATAAATGAAAACTAAACCTAACCCACATCAAAAAGAAGAATATATACCTAATCCAACAAAAATGGAGAGAGAAAGAAGGAAAACAACCCACAAATTCTTTTGATTTGTTGCTGCAAAACAACCCAGAAATAAAGAACTACAACCAAAACAAGAAAAAAAGAAAACTAACCCACAAAAACTTATGTCTTGATTTTGAGCTCAGTTAATTCCTCCTCAAAGATTGTGGACAAAAAATTCAGATTTGAGGAATATTTTGAGCTCAGGTTGAGGAATTATGTGTTGATTTTGAGCTGAAGAGGGGGAAATCCGAATTAACTTATGTCTTGATTTTGAGGAATTAACTTATGTGTTGATTAACTGAGCTCAAAATATCTGAATTATGTCTTGATTTTGAGCTCACTAAATTCGAAAAATTATAAGAGGAGGGGGAATGAATTGAATTCGCTGTTGGGAGGGAAGAATTAGGGGTTTGCAATTCGAAAGTTAGGATGAGAGAGAAGAGAGAGTGTGAGATATGAGGGAATTGGAAGAACTGGGCTTCCAAAACGTAAAAATGAAGAACACGTGCTGCCCACGTGATTTTAGGTTGCCTGAAAACTTCGGTCAACGCCTGAAAAATTTATTTGGCACCTGTTAACAACCGGAAGTAACTTTAGTGGCAGTTTTGTGCAAAAAAAAAATTCATAAGGCAGTTTTTCACAAAAAAGTTCCAGATAAAGGCACTTATGGACAAAAAATCCATTCCAATAACTAGTTTTAATGTAAAACTCCTACGAGTATTCTCTAAGAGTGGTATGTAAAATCCCGTGGGTTTGAAAAGCGGTGTCAACTCAGAAGAACTCGCAGTACTATTTGTTTCTCCCTCTAAAAACTTTCCTCTGCACCAAAGCATTAAAAACTCCGCCGCAAACTTTCAACCCTAGAGGGGCTCGACTGTCGCGTGAGCCACCTCGGGCTCCTCACGACGGCAGTCAAGCCCTCCATAACCCCCTGTGTTTGTTTTGTTTTCCATTTTCGCTGTTTTTTGTCCAGTTGGTGTCGTCTATGTCGCTGGTTGTTCTCCCCCACCCTCGTAGTCGCGTAGGTCCCCCACCCCATGGTTGCGTCGGTCCCCACCCTCTTCCCCGGTGTTCGTCGGTTTCGGTCTCCCTCCCCCGTAGCTCATCGATATTCCCTTTTCCTTCCCCCGTCCTCATGGTGCCTTATCTGCGGTGTATCGGGCTTCCCTGTCCCCTTTCCCCCTTGTTTTATGTCGTGCTTCCCCTTCTCCTCCCCCATGTCCGTGTCGGGCCTCCCCGTCCACTCCCCCATTTATGTCGGTCTCCTTTTCCCCTCCCCCTGTTTGTGTCGGGCTCCCTTTCCCCTCCCCCTTGGTCTTTGGGCTTCCCCTCCCCCTCCCCCTGGTTGTTAGTTTTTCCCCTAGGTAGGTTAACTATCGGTATGTTGATCTGTCTCTTATTATGTGTGGTACTTCTTAAAAGTGTAGGAGTAAGTTGTTTTGTTAAGGCATGGGGAATCATAACAATAGAATATGTGGTATTTTTGGAATCTATGATGAGGAAAAAAGTGAATCAAGAGGATTGTGCGTGTGGTCGAGGCGATGAACGTTTTCCATGGTTGGGACGTATGTTTTCCGGTTTCACAAACCGGAGGTGTGTTCGAGAGCTCAATTTGTTTAGCTCTCTTTTTAGCTTGATGTTGATCTTCATAGTCCTTGCCTTGACAAATTCAAATCTGAATGCTGCACCCCAGTTGCATCTGGTGGTCTTCAGCACACCCACTCAAATACGTTTCTCCTATCTAATGGAGAAACCTGAAATACTCTCTCTCGAGAGAGAGTAATGAGTCACAAAGGAACGCGACTCTTCAAAAGACCATGAGCCAAGAATCCCAAGCAATAGCAGATTGTTAGGATTGCTCATGCGGCGAGATGCAACACTCGCCGCTGGTTGTTCGTTGTCCGAATCGTGAACGACACTCGCTTCTCTTACCACTGCCATCAGCCATCAAAATTTTGACTCCACCATCACAAGCATTGACCAGCGATGCGCTCCTTTACATGCGACTCTTTATCGGTTTTGTTTATTTCTGTTTTCTATGGACTGTAAGAGCTTCTAAAGCTCCTTTAGGTTTGTTTGGTTGGCTTAGATTTGGTTGTATTAGCATTAGGATGTACTTCCTCGTTTAATTAATGTACGATTTCTCATTGTCAAAAAAAAAAAACAATAAGTAGTTTTTTGGATTATTTGATTTTAATAATGCAACCTTTTGGCCATTCGCAACAAATAAGCTGACCTTTGGATTATTCCCTAATAATACAACCTTTATAGTCAAAGTTCCTACAATGAGTACAAGTTACCTTCAAGCTGTTGAAAAGGTTATAACTCATTAGTTGACTAACTTCCCTCCTAAATTATGTTTAGTTAAACAAATTAGAAAAATAAGAAGAAGAAAAAAAAAAGGGAAAGGAAACCCACTCCCTCCACTCCCTCCATTTCACGCTTTCTCTCTCTTCAACCATACCTGCAATTCGTTGAAATAAGGTCTGCAAGCAACACACTCATGTCAATTCTCTCTCTTCCCACAATTCTCTCTTCAAGCAATTCGTGAAACCCTAAAATCTTCAATTGAAGGAGAACAATTTGGCCATAAACCCGAGCAATTAGAGGTAATTTCGTAAAACCCTAAGCATTTTGCAGTTTAAATTCCCTAATTGAGTTCAGTTTGTTGATTTGTGTTTGAGTATCAAATCAAATTTCATTCTTTAATATATGTTAATTTGCTGCTAGGATGGTTGATATCACCTTAAACATTTGCCATGGTGGTGGGTTTAGGAATGACAAAAATGGTGATAGGGTGTATGGAAGTGAATTTTTTTTGAGTGAATTTGAAGAACGACTTTTTTTGGGTGAATTTTTTTGGTGATTTTTTTTTGTGGGGGCAAATGAGGGCGGGGAGAAGCGGCGGTCAATGGTGGGGAAGATGGTGGAGGAGGGTTGTTATGGGAGAAGAGCATAAGGGAGGCTCCGAAAGTGAGAAGGAAACAGAGGTGGATTGGTGGGCGGTGCGGCTGCAGTGGAGGCCGACGCTGGTGGTGTGACAGAGAATTCAGGTGGCGTGCTGGGTGCGAAGAGGAGATAGAGGAGATGCTTGGGAATGCTGGTTGATTGATGCGTGGTGTGGTGATTGGAATATGGCGATGCGGTATGGAGGCGCATGGCGCTCATTCCGGCTGGTTGGATCCCCTTGAAGACCACGGTCCAGGCGTGGCGATGCGATGCTGTTTGGTATCCACTGCCTGCTGCTACGCAACTTTGTTCTTTTTTTTTTTTTGTTTTTTATGTGGTTTTGGTGAAGAAGATACGAAGGAAGGAGGAAGGAAGGTGGGTAAATAGGGGGAAGGTGGGTAAATAGACTCCCTCCAACAGTCATATAGCTATTATATGCCATGTCACCTATATTACCTGCTACAACAAGTCACTAACCTGTTCTACCCACTGTAGGAACTTTGACTATAAAGGTTGCATTATTAGGGAATAATCCAAAGGTTAGCTTATTCGTTGCGAATGGCCAAAAAGTTGCATTATTAAAATCAAATAATCCTAGTTTTTTTTTAGAGGAAAAACAATAAGTAGTTTTAAACTACGTTAAGTAAAGTGATTGTCTTCGAAATGCTAATGGAGATGAATCGTCTAACACTAAAAAGTTGAAAAAGAGATGTATGAAGTTGGATAACAGAACACAATTCATCTCTCCATATTCATTCATTAGGTAAATCCAATTTAGAGAAACATCTAGACATGCATCATGCATGAGCATGTCTGCATGTGCTTCATCACACACGCATACTATGATACTAATGAGTTCAATTACTTCCTCTAATTTTTTTTCATGCTATTCATTCACTTTGGCAGTTTTTTTTCTACTAACAGTATGTAAATGCAAATAAAGTAAATTATCATCGAATTCGTCTCAATATATTTTTTCAAAATATCAATTTAAAAAAAAATTAGACTAATTAATAATTAAAGATATTAACAATCAAAAATGTACAATGATAAATGTAAAAGTCAAAGTAAAATAACTAAAAAAACAATATAATGTATGTTCAAGTAAGCCTTTTTTTGTTTGCACTTTCATGTAACATCTATACAAATATATAAAAGTGTTCTTAAGCAAGTTTACACGCCACATGGCACTATCCCTTTAGTTGTTTCATTAATTGTCATCAACATACATTAAAAAAAATAAAAACATGCTCCGTATAAGATTCGACCACGTGACCTCAAGTTAATACAATAAAGTTCTAACTTTTAACCAATGAACTATGCAACATTAAATGCTAGTCTTTTAACATGAAAATATTAATAGCGCAGGGCGTCGCGCCTGCTAATAACTAGTTTTTTTTTGTTTAATTTGGTAGACGGTAATAAATGATGCTAATAATATAAATGTGAAGATGTCAATATCCATGGTGCATTTCGCGTCTTCCTAAGACAATGTTTTTAACTTTTCACTAGTGAATTTCTTTGTAAATCTCATTAGTTATTGAAATTTGTTTTTTTATTAAAAACTTATACTTCTATTTGATAACGAGATTCCAAAGTACAGAAAAAATTGCTGGATTAATATTTGATTTTATCTCCTACAAGAAAAACAAAAAGAATATTACTATAAAGACAACTTTCTCCTTCACTATAGTCTATACATAAATCGTTGAAATATACAAAATTATCTGGCATTAAGATTAATTCTTGTGTTAAATGTTCTTTAATTCTTCGTTGCTTTATTGCCTTCGTTATAACATAAACTATTTACAAGAAAGCGATCAATATTATACTTCCTTTGTTTCTTTTTACTTGCAACTGTTTGACTTTCACGCTTGCCAATGCATAACTTCAACCATTAATATCTTTAAATACCGATAATTAAATATTATAAAAAGCAGTTATTCTGAAAATTTACATTGAGCCGAATCTAACAAGATCACATATAAATATGTTTTTCCTTAAATATAAATCACCAAATATAAACTAAATAAAATTGGTGAATAGTGTAAAAGTCAATGCGTGGCAAGTAAAAATAAACCGAGGATTTGGGGGGGTGGGGTGTAATTTGACATGAATAGAGCAAGGTAGAAGCTGTAGGAGAAATAAAAGCAAGTAAGCAGTAGTCCAGTTCATAATTTGGCGCTTCTGTTATTTTCCTCTCTTCCTTAATTATTTTCTCTCTCCAATTTCCCAAATCGCCGACGCTTTATATAGGACCCACAAGGCCACAATATAGTCTCACTCTCAAGTCTCAACAAGCCTACCATTATTTCTTACAACCATTTCTATACCACACTCTTAACCGACATCATACCACCATTAATGACGTAACTCCATTTTTTTAGCTATAAAAACCATTTATATACTCTTTCAAATTTGTCCCACTTCCAATTTGGCTAAATTTGTGGATGATAAAAATACTAAAAATGAAGTTTGTTACTGATAGTTTGTCATTAATGATAGTATTAGTAGTAATTGAAATGCATTTTGGTGTTGCATTTGGTGGGTGTCAAAAACCTCCTGTAATATTTAACTTTGGTGACTCCAACTCGGACACTGGTGGACTCACTTCCGGACTCGGTTACCAGGTGAATCCTCCTAATGGTCGCTCCTTCTTTGGCCGCCCTGCTGGCCGCCTTTCTGATGGTCGACTTATCATTGATTTTCTTTGTAAGTTGTTTTTCTTTTTGTTATTTATTGCCTCTGTTTTGTTATAGTCAATTAATATGATAATAAACTATTAATGTTGTACTCCCTCCGTCCCATAATATAGTGCTTGTTTCATTTTTAGTGGGTCAAACTTTAAAATTTTTGACCAAATATTCTCATTAATATATATATATAAAAACATACTCATCTGATGTCTTATAGTTTCACAATATCAACTTTTTATATTTTTTATTAATAAGGAATGGAAGATATCGAATGTCAAAGGTCTATAATAGAGACCGTGTAAAAAAAAACAAGCGCTATATTATAGGACGGAGGGAGTATAATAAATGATAAATGTTGTACATGATTTAAGTTTGAACATGGTATGAACAATTTTATGTTCATTGTTTCGCTAGGAGGAATTGGATAAAGCTTGTCTATTGAGTGTGTTGGCCTGTTGGGTGATTTTGATTGGGTAAGGGTTGGTGGAATCATGATGGTTTGAGTAGAGTAAGACTGCAGAAGTAATAAATCATGATTAAATTTCTTGTACCACCTCTCTTGCAATGAGTGTACTTTATATGAAAATACATAATGCTTATGCATGATGTTTAAAAATATGTTAATGGAAAGCGGCACATATCATGGGGTAGCGACTGTTTAATGCTGAATGCATGTAGTCATGTAGATGTTTAAAAATATGTTCAAGATAATACGATAATTACTTTAAGGTTGAGGTGGTAGAGTAGTGACATTGCTGGTTCAGATTTTATGGGGCTCATTGTAAAAAATTTGTCTAACTATTGCCTTAGGTGGGCGCCTTCATCTACTCAAAAAAATTGATGTTTGCTTTAGGGGAAATTACCTATACACTTGCGAGCTGTACATAATTTGTCAATTCTTTGTGATGCAGCGAACATCCCTCTTACTTTAGGTTCAAAGTTAATGATGAGAATAAGGTGATCTCGATCTCACACCAAAGCTTTTCAGCTTGAACCTTTTTTGACAAATGGTTAGTTGAATACTTACTTGGGCGAGGATGCACCTACATTCCCATTGTCTATGTTGTACGTATTATAGTTAGGTGCATATAAAATGTCTCATAGATAAGTTCTTTAACCTACTGATGCCTTACCAAGTAGTTCTTGATCTAGTGGTAAAGTTTGTATTTTACAATATTGAAGTTGTGTGATCAAACCCCACTAGAGGCACTTTGGAGGTGGGATTCCCTTACCTTCCCCACTTCAGGACTCGCTCGTGTAGTTGGGGCCGGATTAACTCCGCAAGGTTAAAGCCTAAGTAAGACTTCTTACTTAAAAAAAAAAAAAAGAACTTTTCCTTCAATATATAGTAACCTTTTCATATGGTCATGCCACAATTTCCTTTCGTTTTTTAAACAATGATCTATAATTTGCTACTTTAGTTATACTAAAAAAATACAACTTAGTAGTTTACAATATTAGTACATTGTTGTCGCTATAACCTAAGTGAATTAGCAAAAATGTTGGGGGGGGGATAGGAGTCAGCTTACGCTTAAATAGACTAAAAAACTTGCCCAAATGATAGTATAGTACTCCAGTTAATTGTTTTACTCATAGGCAGTCGTGCTTGTTCTTATTCTTAAACTCCATTTTCTAGGTTTTGTGTCTCCAAAAAGAAAAGGAATTTTTTATGCAATGGTTCAAAATTTGAATCAAAGAACTTGTACACCTTTTCCCAGTGTTTGATGACCCGAGTGGTCCAGTCCCCACCTATTTTTAAGATTTGAATCCTGCATGATCGTTATCTACAATGAATTGGGACAAATACCACATGATATATCATTTTCTCCTGTTTTTAATCAAGTATTGATTTTTGTGGTAGATCAGAATTCAATTTTTGTAGGCCCTCAAGATTTTGCATCCAGGATCTCTAATTAGGGTGAAAATATGTCAATTTAATTTTTCACTCTTATTGTTTTCAAGTTACAACCTTTTTTATGCTTTCTTCTTTTAGTCCTATGAAAGCTTTGGCTCTTATCTTGCTTAGTTGCTTTGATAGCAAACTAGCAATTAAAGGGCGAAGATTCGGGGAACAATAACCTAGCAATCTAGCATAGATCAATTTGCAAAATCCTGGAATAGTAGATGTCACCTAGTTCAACCAGTAAGATTAGGTAAAGAATCTAATCTCTTAAGAGACGTAGGTGAAAATTAGCCGTGTAATTTCTGAACACTCGTTATTAGTATGGAAAATTTTCCCCGATTGGACTTTTTAATCCCACCTCATAAGTATCTATATTGATTAACCCGCGCTTCAAATTTTGTAATTACAGTTTCTTACCTATAGTTGATTTGATCTACAATCCAGATATGTTGAAAATAACTTGTAGATGAAGGACATAATCTCATAAAGTCATAAGTTGGATCTTTTGACAAGGAGAATATTACTTTTATTTTGGGTGCATATGGAAAAGAACAAGATGAGATTGCATCTTCCCATGTTAATCTGTTGTTCTTCTATTTTTTTTTTTCTAAAGGTAGATCTACTGTCAGATTTCAGAAAACTCAGGAAAAATCAAATCTTTGTCCCTTAGATCTGCTATGTGCATAGTGGTAATAATGTATGTCGGTCCACAAGTCTGATTAAGAAAAGGTCCCAATTGCTTTTTTTGTTTTGTAAGCAACATCAGCTCCCACATTATTCATATTCATATTAATAGATTCCTAACCATATGGCTGTTTTATGCAGGCCAAAGTTTAAATACAAAATTCTTGAGCCCATACCTGGAATCATTGGGATCGAATTTCGAAAACGGGGCGAATTTTGCTATAGTAGGGTCCACCACGCTCCCTGAATATAAGCCGTTTGCTTTGAACGTTCAGGTTATGCAATTTCATCATTTCAGAAGCCGTTCCCTTGAACTTGCTGCGACAGGTGGTTCTCTAATCCACAAGTAACACAAATTTGAACTACTAATCGTCTAATCCCTTTTTCCACAACTCTCTTCACTGATGAACTAGCACTTTCCGCTCTCCTTTCGTGTTTTTGGATCACTTCTCCACAATTTTATACCCTACGTCCCAATTTTAGTTACAATATTTAATCTATAACGGCTCTTAGAGACTGAGATACACCTTTGACCATTTATATCTATATTTACGTATTAGTAAAAAAAAAACTAAGAAGTTGTGCTTAGTTTATGAAATATAAATCTTGGCAAAATACTTCCATAATTTGATGGAAAAGCTATCAAAGGGAAAAGAATATATATCTTTTCTTACATGACATCAGTACCACGGATATAAAAACCTGGATAGCTGGTGTTTTGCATTCGTGTCTAGTCAAACGTCAGGATGGAAGTTCAGTATTATGCTTAAAACTGTGATTATATGCAAGTCATATAGCTTTTTCCATGGAATGACTGGTATCTGGTATGACAGGAGCAAAAGGGTTTTTCAACGAACAACAGTTCCGAAATGCACTCTACATGATAGATATTGGGCAAAATGACCTTGCTGATTCATTCTCCAAAAATCATTCATATGTACAAGTCGTCAAAATTATTCCTCTGGTAATTGCAGAAATAAAGAAAGCAGTGAAGGTAAGTCTAGTTTATATCAAATAGAAAGATGGTGCACCCTTGATGTTTCTTCTTTTCTTACATTCTTTCGCGTGTCTCTCAAATAGTTTGTTGTTGTGGTGTTTGAATAGACATTGTATGATCAAGGAGGAAGGAAATTTTGGATTCACAACACAGGGCCGTTAGGCTGTCTACCTCAGAAACTTTCGTTAGTACAACATAAAGAAGGCGATCTTGACACCGCAGGATGCATCTCAAGTTACAACTCTGCTGCACAACTGTTTAATGCAGCGCTTCTGCATTCGTGCCAAGAGATGAAATCCGAGTTAACAGATGCTACTATTGTTCATGTTGACATATACTCCATCAAGTACGACATAATAAGCCATGGTATGAAACATGGTAAGTTCTATAAGAAGCTAGAATATTATTGAATATGATATTATTATGCTAATATGGATGCTTTAATCAATTGATTAATGTGTGATTATGTAGGATTCTCAAGTCCATTAATGGCTTGTTGTGGAGCTGGGGGACCTCCATATAATTATAATATCCATATGACTTGTGGTAATTATGGTTCCCAACCTTGTAACAATGGATCTCAATCTGTAAGTTGGGATGGGATTCATTATACAGAAGCAGCTAACGCGATTGTAGCCAAAAGAATACTTTCTATGGATTATTCTACGCCGAAGATGCCGTTTGATTTCTTTTGTTAGATATAAGTTATATGATCATCGACTCTGCAATTGTTGTGTATCGCTCCTGAGATTAAGATGGCTAAGTGTACTAATAAAAATAAATTTTTCGTAATCTCTACTAGTGATTTTAAGCAGCAATCTGAAATGTAATCTTAATAAATTTTCAATGCAACAGTTAAAACCTCAATTTGGAAAAAATGTTGTATAAACTTTCTTTTTCCATCTTATATCTTTTTGGACAACTTCCATAATCACGTATCAACAATAAAAATATCACATATCATCCTACCTGTCAACAATATAACAGTACAGCTATATAAGCTTTGAAGTTTCTCTTTTGCGAAACTTCACATATCATCAATATCTTAAAGAATTTCTAGTTCTAATGACTCCTACAATAACTGAAAAAGAAAAGATGAAGTCACCATTAACTGAATTGTTGCTCCAATTGTTTCTCCAGCATGACAGTTCCATTGAATTCTGTCAACCGAAACTCTCTGGTATAAATACACAATTTCTCCTGACTAATATCTGCAAAACCAAATCTATTGACCCACATAGATTTAGCTTTCTCTGCTGCTGGAAGCACTAGTTTCTCCACCTTCAAAGAACAAAGCAACTTTTCGATACACGAAAATAATGCTAGAAAGTAGCCTTTTCCTCGAAATTTCTCTCTTGTGGCCACAAGAGGAAGCTCAGCTACTTCATGCCCAAGAATTCTAAGAAGACCAGCTGACACAACAACTGATTTAACAGTTAAAACTACACAATACATTCCTCTAAAATCCTGGCCAGAAATATGTCTTCCATGGACCATCAAAGGTATTAAATCACGTCCGTCCTGTATACTTAAAGGACTAAAACACTTTCTAAACAGAGAAACAGCCTTAGACAGGAGAGGGAGATGTTCAGGAAGACGACGTTTCCCATTCAATAAATGCAATTGTACATCATCATTAGCAACCTCAGGCAATCCTTCCTCCAAAAGTTTTTGGTTTATTTTGCTAAACTCTGATGATGGAATCGCCTTAGAGCCACAGGCAACACGATCATTGAGAGCAACGAAGATTCTGTCACAATCATAACTGCAGAACCACTTGTCCTTGGGAAGTTTTTTCAGATCACAACGCCCATCTTCTCTCAAGCAACCAACATGATATTCCTTTTCACATTGATCACAGATTATAACAGTTCTGTCATCAAATTTGTTGACACTGAAATCATTTCCCAAGCATAGAACACAGGTGCCGCCATAGTCAATGTCAGATTTCTTAACGACTCGTGTCCTAGTAATTGGCCTAGACCTACTCGAAGAATCAAACATCTCTCTTTCGTTGTCATCATTGTTCTTCAGAGTGGTCTGACTCTGATTAGCTAAGGAAACCGCTATGCCATGGAGTGTAATCCCATCGGCTGTATAAATTTGTTGATAAGGTTTTTTTCTGGTAGCCATACCTGCATGAGCTTCAAACTGTGAAGGGCTAATCTTATTGCTGCAATGACCACAAACAATACCATTCTCTTGCTTGTACCCCTCAAGAATCTTCTGTCCTCTTACACAGTATGCCAAATAAGTCCCATCTGGAAGCCCATTAGACTGGAAAGGCAACCGATGTAGATCATCATTTCTCTTCTTACCTTCACCCCTTGTCTTCTTCGTCGCAGCATTCAACAACGAGGTAGACTGTTGATTCAAAGTTTTCCCTACACATTCCGAAGGTAACACAGCTCGTTCACCACCGCATAGCTCATCTTTTGAACATTCAACCTTTGTGAGGCTCAGATTTGTGGAACCAATGCTCTTGTAATCCTCTGATTTCTTTTGGATTTTAATTCTTATCTTTCGGACCCCTGTAGAGCTAGAGTGTGCAGGAATTTCGCGAGTCACAGTACAAACTCTACTAGGAACATCATAGCTCCTACTGATCCTCTCATCACTACAGCTCACTCTGCATGAGTTATCTGAACTTTCTGATGTAATTTCACCAGAATTGACTTGATTATTACTATCACTTGAGTCACTAAAATTAGGGATACTACTAATATTCAAGATATTAGATGCATTCTCATTCTGTACAGTTATGGGGTCTGAAACTCCTGAACAAATATAATCACTATGTTTATGCACATTTGAATCTACTCTTGCATATTTCTTTATAGGTGATGCTTCTAACGCTTGAATAATAACACATTCTAGCTTCCTCTTCAACTCAACACTTCTTGAAGCTTTATTATTTTTGAGTTCTTCATATGCAGGTAATGCTAGCACAGTAACTCTCCCTTCGCCCATATTAAGAGACTATGTACCTGTAAAAAAAAAAGAGCTTCAAGTTACAACTTAAAACAACTGCATACAACGGTGGAACAATTAACAATTAATAAGATAACAAAGAGTTACGACTTTAGTCACTAATATATTTATTTTTATGTAAAAATACGTTGATATTTTGAAATATATACATTGAAATATATGTCGCAAGATAATGTTTTATTCTTATATAATAGTGATAACCTATGATCAAAGTTTGACTTTATAATATAAGATTATTCCATTAAAAAACAACAAATGGAATTGGAGGGCGCATTAATATTATCACTGTTTTTCAATATATATAAGAGACTTGCCTAATTAATAATAATAGGGATTATGGGTATGTGACTTTAAAACTAACTTGGCAGGTAATTTTGGTTACTTATATATTTTTGCATATCACTATTATTTAAATTTGTAGTCTTTCACTGTTTTACATGAATAATTTCATTACAATCATATACTTCACATATATTTAAAGTTCATCTTTTTAAATAGACTTCTCAACCCTCCCTAAAAAACGTCTCCATTAAAAAAACCTTCAATATAAGTATCTTGATTCTTGATTACCAAAAGTCCAAAACCCTAATAGAAAAAACCCTAATAACAAGCCCCACAGGCCACAAGTGACACTGCTTGTTCATAAAAAAAAAAAGTGACATATTTAATTCTTAATCTAGTCATAGAAACAAAAGAAAAACTACCATAATTGCTAAGGAGAAGACACCCTTAAATCTTAATCAATCGTACTTATTATAAGTATCTTTCTTAACAAATAAGTAAGGAAAATTTACTACTATCCAAAAGTGTCAATTTTTTGCACCTACTCTCTAAAATAATCATTCAATCATCAAAGTTCTTGAATTACATAGGAACAGGCTTCATAGATTCAAACACTTAATTATGTAGAGTTGAAAAAAGTAAAATAACATACCTTAATCTTTAAAGAGTAGTAAATTGGTTCCCAGGAGAGAATATGCGCCCTTTTTTACTCCATGAAACACAAATTATTTTTTTTGCGTTACACGAAGACCCATATAATATACATAACATTGTCGGTTAAAAAATTCTAGCTAAAGTCGGTGTAAATAAACTGACAATCGATCATAATTATCTTCATATATAGTATATACTTCAGGATTATGCCCATGAATTATAGTCTTAGTAGGTCTTGTGCGCCCGCGCAAAGGAAAAGTCTTTGGATAATATTTTTACGGGGAAAAGATAGCATTTGATCTTTACTTATCCGGTTCTTCAATATATATAGTTAACGGGTAGTTCGTGGAGTCGAGATATTAGCTGATTTATAAAAGTATCTAATATAAATCAAGGGCGGGGTAAATATGGACAAAAATAATGGGGGTCCTATACAATTGTTTTAATTGGGCCCTTCATTTATAGTTCAAAAAAGATAAAAGTATAAAATTTTTATTTATAGCTAGCTAATGGTGACTATCTTTAAAAGTTTAAACAACAAAAATTTGATGAATTTCATGTTCTCATTGTTCCTTCCCTTACACTTTTACTACTAATCCAAATGTTTTTCTTTTGTCTTTTCTTCAAACAATTAAAAATAAAAATATTTTGGGGCTCTTATATTTTAGGGGCCCTATTCCGTTGTCGTGATTAGGGGTGTGCACTTTTGGACCGGGATCGGAATTCGGACCGGAATGGACCGGATAGGAAAATTCGTTTTCCGGTCCGGTCCCCGGTCCATGAAAATTTGGATTCCGGGTTTCCGGTCCGGTCCGGTCCAAACCCGGAATTTTCCGGTCCGGACCGGCGGACCGGAATTCCTATTTTTTTTTTTTAAAATAATAAGTTTAAAGGTTAAAAAAAAGTTTAAAACTTAGAAAGTTAAATAGTTAAAACCCCATATCTATTGCCTTTAAGATTATTGCTTTTAGAATTATTATATTTTAATATATTGAATTTATAAATATGTTTAAACCTAAGAAAAAGATTTTTTTAATAAAAAAATATAAATTCCGGTCCCGGTCCAAAAAAAATCAAATTCCGGTCCACCGGTCCAACCGGTCCGGTCTGGTTTTGGACCGGTGCACACCCCTAGCCGTGAATTTAGGGGTGTGCACCGGTCCAAAACCGAACCGGACCGGTTGTACTGGAATCCAAAATTTTTTAGGACAGGGACCGGACCGGAATATTCTGGTCCCCGGTCCCGGCTTTGGACCGGTTGAACCGGAATTTATATTTTTTTATTAAAAAAAACTTTTTTTTTAGGTTTAAATATATATTTAAAAATTCAATATATAAAAATATAATAATTCTAAAAGCAATAATCTTAAAGGCAATAGATATGAGGTTTTAACTTTCTAACTTTTTAGGTTTTAAGTTTTTTTTTTAACCTTTAAACTTTTTTTTAAAAAAAAAAAACAGGAATTCCGGTCCGCAGGTCCGGACCGGAAAATTCCGGGGTTGGACCGGACCGGACCGGAAACCCGAAATCCTAAATTTTCATGGACCGAGGATCGGACAGGAATTTTTCGGTCCGTTCCGGTTCCGGTCCGAATTCCGGTCCCGATCCAAAAGTGCACACCCCTAGCCGTGATTGCATGGGCCAAGAACCACCCCTGATATAAATTAAAATCAACTGTTGATAATACTCGATAATAATAATAATAAATACCAAAAAACCAATTATAAAAAGAGCTATCAAAACATCATCCTATATGTTCATTCTCTCTTAATCCACCACATAATAATAATAATAATAATAATAATAATAATAATAATAATAATAATAATAATAATAATAATAATAATAATAATTAAAAAAATTATAATAGAATGGTATCATAAATAAATTTTGGATGCATTATTGGATATAAATTGATATCTAAAATTAATAAGGAAAAATTGACAAGAGCACTCTCCCCCTTGCCACCCCCTCCCGCCCTCGAAATATCCCCCTACCCTGCCACCCCCTCCCCCACTCTAAAACCGTCGTTCTCTGCCTCCATGCCGCTAGCTCGTCGGATTCCGGCCACCCTCCCGCTGGCCAGCATGAACCCCCCGCCTCCTCCCTCTCTCGCGTCCCTCTTTCCCCCCCTAGTCCACTACCGCACAACCACCACACAACTACTACGCCCCTAACCGCTACCAGAACCCCCTCCCCGCCCCGCCATCCCCTCCTCCCCTCGAAAAACCACTCCCCCTTCGAATATCATATCAAAATCATTTCAAGTTCAACATTCTCCCATACATTATTCTAATAGCTAATAATCCCATCACAATTCAATTAATTAGCAACATCCCCTCTCCAAGACCGAATAACAAAAAGAAAATATACTACCCATCACAATTAATATTCAAGCCTTCAACTAAGCAACAATCTAACATAGGTAATTCATAAAACAAACAGGATCTCAAATTGTTACAATTGCATTACTATTATTATAATAATATTCTGAAGAACACATGTTAATTCTTTTATATTTTGTTTTAGTGCTTCAAGATCAAGGGCATGTTCTCTTCGGCATAAAACAACTGAACTGAACTGAACTGAATTGAACTTAACTGAACTGAACTGAATTATATTATAATTTATAACTAATAGTAATGAATAAATTTAGGAACTGAACTGAACTGAATTGAACTGAACTGAAAATAAGCTGGGGAGAACAGGCCCCAAGTACTTATTTAGAAACAAGAATGCACCCTTTTAAACAAAGATGAGGCGTAATGCAAATTTTGACGTCAATTGATAATAATAAAAGTTAAGTCAAGATTTAACTATGTACTTTTTTCGATTTAGTCCCCAGATATAGAGACGGTTCGAAACTTATGCTCTGAGACTCACGAAAATCAAGACTTGTGATGCAATATATCTTCTCCAAGTGGTCCATTCTTCTCTTTAAAAGAAAAGATTGGAAACACATAAATGAATAAAACGCATAGGATTATTTGCCTAGAAAGAGCTCAACTATTCCCCATTTACTTTCATAAGTCCCAATTATTGATTATTCTCTGTAAGACCCATGTTTCATATTTTGTGATCATTATAAGTCCTAGCAGGTCACTTACCTGCTGTAGCAGGTTTAATGTGGCACGTGCTCTCAGTTTAATGAAAACACGTGACCCTTCCCATTCCCTTCCTTCATCCCTTCCTTCATCATTTCCTTCATCCCTTCCTTCATCCCTTCTGCGAAATTTCTTTCACTTCTGCGAATTCTCCTCAATCCCTCTCATCTCACCATGGATGCTCATCAACATTCTGGAGGTTCTTCCAATTCAAGACATTCAGGAGGTGCGCAATTGGATGTGGTTTGTAAGCACAACATTCCTTCGAAGCTGAGGACTGTGAAAGCTGGAGGAGAAAATCAAGGGAGGAAGTTTTATGGGTGCGCGTTGTGGCCTGTAAGTATAAATTAGGGTATAATTTGCGTTAATTTTTTTATTTTCTTTTTCATTATCATAAATTAGGGTTTAGATTGGGGCTTTGTTAATAAATATGAAATTAGGGCTTTGACATGAAGTGATTGAAATTAGGGCTTTTAGGGATTAAAACTTAGGCCTTTGTTAATGCAATTGAGATACTGATATTTGGCCAATTTATTTTGTTAGGCTGAGGATTGCAAGTTTTTTAGATGGGAATGCAAGGAGTCTAACTGCCCAAAGTGTATTGACTTACAATCAAGACTGTTGGAGCAGTACACTTCAATTGCTGAACTGGAGCTCCAGTATAAGTCTGTGGAGGAGAAATTAAACAAATTGAAGCTGAAGAAGGAGAAATTGTGTGAAGTGGTTGCTGTAATGAAGACTGAGTTGGATAGGTCTACAGGAGAAGCTGTTAAAAGTGCAAGGGGGGAAAGATTTGCTCTTGTTGGGTTGTTTATTTCATGGGTGTTGTTTGCTGTTGTCTTGGTTTTTATTAAGTAAGTACTAGGGGAGTGGGGGAATGGGTATTTACATTGTTTTGTACTATGGGGGTAAATAAGTAGTAGGGAAGTTGCTGTGATGTTTTGTAATGGATGTCATGTACTCCTATTTTGCTAATGAATGAAGAATGAATTCACCAACATCAATTAGTGTAGCAAATGTATTGCTGCCAAAACACCATATCCATATAATTGAGATACCATTGTTTTCACTAATACCATTGTTTTCACAAAAAAATTGAGATAACTTGCATCTCACAACTGTTTTAACAAAGACAATCAATCTTCCAATTGTTTTTGAACCTTCCAATTGTTTTAGCAAAGATCTAACAAAAATGTGAAGATCTAATTGACATGATAACAAAAGGGCTTTTAAGGTCAACTAGCCAAAGCTGGACTATCTTCATCTTCATGAATGGCTGGTTGATGCTTGACTACCCAATGGACAGCCTGATGTTGATGTAATAGTAGGTTGAGACACCAACCTTGGACCTCCTCTCAATCCAGGAGCCTGTAAACCAGCAGTGATGATAATGAGCAGTGACCAAGAAAACTAACAGTAGCAAAAAAGAAAAATCAATTAGCATTCAATTGAAATCAATAAAACTCACATTGAGCATTGTTGATCCATCTTCACCAATAATAACACCAAGTCCTTTTGGCATCTGCTACAGCATAATTAAACTGAACAAGTTAAAAATGGTTAAAAAGTTGAACAACTGAACAAAAATTATGCAGAACACTTACTTTTTTTCCTCCATCTTTTCCTCTACCACTTCTTCCACCCCTTTCAGCACTTTTGCCACCCCTTCCAACACTTCTTCCACCCCTTCCAGCACCAGATCCACCCCTTCCAGCACTTCTTCCACCCAATCCAACACCAGATCCACCACTTAATCTTCTGCATTCTTGTGGCAGAAGAAAATGCATGAGACTGCATGGCAACAAGGGATGCCAGTTAAGTCCCACTTCTTGCAAGTACAGGACCTTGCTTGTAGATCAACAGATTAAAGGCTGTCCATGCCTTGGTTCACTTGGAAAACGTATTGGTGGAAGGTATGGGAGTGCAGTTAGCAGCCCATTCTTTCTCTTTTTCCAACCTTGCTTGAATTCTAGGGCATACTTTTGCAGAACTACCCTCCATCTCTTGTCTTTTAACAACCAATCTCTGCATCAAGGTTACCCTAATGTCTTCTAGCAAATATATCAAGTGTTTGGTCCTGGCATTTATTATGTAGCCATTAAAAGTCTCAGATAAGTTGCTAGTAATCACATCCACCTTGGTTGTTGTATCTAAAAATGCCCTACAAAATACTTCAGGGTTGTGAGCTTTGAAGGCGATAAAGACATCGGGGTTTTACTTGCCTCCATTTCTGCCAAAGCTTCATTGTAATCTGCTAAGGAGTATGCTTTAGCAGCCTTCCAAAACATCATTTTCATGTCATCTCCCTTGTGTGCCTTGTGCCAATGGGCAAAAATATGCCTGGCACAGTGCCTATGCTCACAGTTTGGAAATACTAGCTTGACACTACTCAGTATGGCCTATGTTGCATAAAAGAAAATGCATTGCTAAGTAATATCGTTCATGTACTAACTAAGATAATGTAATTCAATAAGCAGTAAAAGAGAAGATGAAGAATATACCAGATGCTCATCTGAAACAATGGTGAGACCATCTCCTTCACCTAAGCTGAGGGCTTCTTTCACCTGGGTCAGGAACCACTCCCAAGAGGAGTTGTTCTCTCCTTCCACAATAGCCCATGCAACAGGGAACATCTGGTCATTTGCATCCCTTCCCACTGCTGCCATCAGTTGTCCTCCCAAAAAAGTCTTCAAAAAACAGGCATCAATGCTCAAGAATCTCCTACACCCCTCCATCCATCCTTTTCTAATCCCTTCAAAACAAATAAACAACCTTTGGAACACTGGTGTACCACCTCTTCCTGTAGTCACCAAGGTGATAACTGTGTTAGGGCAACTGTCCTTTATAGCTTGCAAGTACCTTCCTAATTTGAAATAATGCTCCTTCATTGAGCCATGTAAAAGCTTATGAGCCTTGTACTTGACCTTGTAAGCCATAGACCTCTTGATGACTACTCGTAGGACCTCCTCACGCCTTCCACTATGTCTTTGGTCGACAATGGGGTCTTGCTTTAAAGATCTCTAAAAATTGCTTAGCAAGCCAAGATGATTTCATCTGCCTATTAGCCTCCATATTTCTAGTGCAGTTGTGCTCACCATCTACTGACTTCACCACAAAACATTCCCTCCTTGAGTCCCAACTTCCAAACAACCTGAATGGACAACCTTTTTTACACTTCACCTCAATTCTCTGCTGCCTACTAGTATTACTTGCACAAATGTACAAGTTTCTCCCACACTGTATTGCAAAGTGTGCAACTGCACTCTCGAAAGCCTCTCCGTTAGGGAACCTTTGTCCTACTCTCCAGACAAAGCTTGACCAATCTGTGTCTTCAAGAACCAACATCCCCCTACCCTTCCTTCTTCTACCACTATACTCTTCATCTTCACTGTCCTCTGGTGTTTCAAGGTCATCCTCACTGTCATAGTAATCACTCACACACTCTCCCTCATCAGGTACATCATGTTGTTTAGATATGTTCCTTGCACCTCCAATCCTACCCACCTCTGCCTCTTTCTGTAGTTGCTGAGCAAGTTGCAACAATTTTAGATTTGCTGCTTTCACCCTCCTCCTAGCTGTTTGCAACTCATCATCACTAGTCTCTGGATATTCACCACACTCAACCTCAAATTCTGGATCTTCTTGTTCCTCCTGTCTATCTAGATTTCTTAACTCCTCCACATCAATTTCAGGATCATCAACCACCTGCCTTATGTCTTCTTCTTCTTCTGAACTACCAGTTGAAGGCTCATAACCGGGATCTCGTATCATCGAAAACTCCCGCTCCGAACCTAGTAATTCACTCAAAGTAAGGGGGCTCGGCCTACAATCATACCACTGGTAATAATCATGTGGAAAGGTCTCTTGGTCATATATGTAGGCCTCATCAGGTACAGGAGGTTTTTGCCTTGCTTTGCTACTTTGACCAGGATTTTTGGTTCAAGTTGTTTCTTGGTTGATGTGTTGTCTACTTCTGGCTTGTTAATAGTGGGTTGGGAGGGTTTTTTTTTTTTGTTTTCTTGTTTGTTCTGTGTTTGTGGTTTGTCAACAGTGGGAAGGGATGTATTTTTGCAGTTCTGTGTTGGTGGTTTGTCACCAGTGATTTGGGAGGGGTGATCTGTTGTGGGAGGTTGGGAGGACTGATCTGTTGTGGGAGGTTGGGAGGGATGATCTGTTGTGTCAGGTTGGGAGGGCTGATATGTTGTGTCAGGTTGGGAGGGGTGCTCAGCAGTTGGCTGTTAATGATAGGTGTGGAAAAGCTAGGGTTATATGGGGGAGGTAGGTTTGTAGGGAAAATAAGTTGGCATTCCTTCAACCTTTGACTTGACCTAACTGGGGTCAACTTTTTAGGTGGGGTCCTTTTCCTTGTATTTGCTACTTTGGGTGGGGTCTCATCCTTTTTGGTTGTGTTAATAACCCCTACTGCTGTGTCTGTGGGAATGGGTGGGAGATGTTGGGGGATTCCATCTTCTAAAATTACAGGCTTATCTATTCCATGTAATACATACAGATCAATACACTTTGTCTTCATCACAATTGCACCCATTTCAAGCACCTCAGAGTCATTATAAACCATCTTCAACCCATCAGATAAAGTTTTCCCAGGAATTAAGTAATAAACCTTCTCAATTGTCCTATAACTACCACATTTCTTAGCAAGCTCCTCTAAATACCACCAACACAATTCATCAGGATCCACTGCAAATGTTCTACCAGCCCCACCAATGTACTCCACCTTCCCTCCATTCTCCTTAAATAAACCACCATGCCAAAAACGCAAACAAATGCTATCCATGGACTACAACATACACATAACAAGGGCAAACCAGAGCAACTCATCAATTACAATAAATTCAGTATTTGGAGAGGGGGAAATGCGCAGACAACAATCAACAGACAACAATCAACAAAAAAAACCCAAAATTCACTTTCACATTTCAATTTTAACAGAACTAAAGTTCACCGCAAAGTTAAATAGAAACTTATTTAACTCTAAAAAAAAGGAAAAAAATCATCATTTGGTGAGGGGGGAAAAGAGCAGAGGAAAACTTACTTCTTCTTCTTGGAGAAGAAACCCTCGGAAGAAATCTCCTCAACTTCGCTTGTAAAGAATCGCCTCTACTTGAATGAATGAAAAAAAAAAAAAATTTAACTTGCCCAGCTTCGTTAATGGTGGCAGCAGAGAGGAAGAGCTTGAGAGGAAGAAGACAATGGGGGCCTCGTTTTTGGGGAAGTCGAATAACTACACTAACCTGCAAACCAATTAAGTCAGCAGCTGAGAAAATATAAAAAATTCATTAAAGGGGGGTGGGCCCCACATTTTTTTTTTACCTTCTCAACAGGTTATCGGTGAAGTGGGACTTATAATGATCACAAAATATGAAACATGGGTCTTACAGAGAATAATCAATAATTGGGACTTATGAAAGTAAATGGGGAATAGTTGAGCTCTTTCTAGGCAAATAATCCTTAAACTTACTTAGTACATTAGGTGTTAAATTTAGAAAGCATAATGGGAATGGGTGAATAAAATGGGATGGATGATTAATTGATTATATCTCTACCAAAATGGCAAATTCTAACTAAGGACTTCATCAGCCTCATGTAGGACAACATTTGACAATAAATAATTGGTGCACATCCACTATAAACGCTACAGTATTTTCAACAAAACAAAAAAAAATAGTTTACTTCAAGTTATATCATGGAAGTAGTATATTAAACAAAAAGTAGTACATCGAAAGCAATAATAGCGTTGTCTTAATGATAATATTCGTATTATGTTGGTTTCTATATACTACTCTATTATTACTCCCTCCGTCCCATAATATAGTGCTTATTTCTCATATTTTACGAGAATTAAGGAAAGTGGAACATGAATGATAAACAATTAATGTTGTGGGAAAATAATTGATTTTAGGAGAGAGAATGGTGTATAATGGGTGAAAAAGCATTAAATATATGACTAATTCAACCCTTAGGTTCAATAAACAAAGAAAATACTATTTCAAGGAAAGCAATAAATGATGGTTGCTGGTTTTTAAGCGAATCGAGGGGAATTGTGGAATTAAAAAATAGAAACAAGAACAACATTTTGGGACACCCAAAATGGAATGCAAGCACTATATTATGGGACGGAGGGAGTATTATATAGAAACCAACATAATACGAATATTATTATTAAGATACTACACAAAATGTGGAGTAGTATATATTATTATTAAGTACTTATTTTGATTAACATATTACATTTTATGATTATATATACTATTTTTTTGGTAGAATATACTACCAAACAATGTTATAAACACTGTAGCATTTACTTCCTGCTTCCATTATCTTTATAAAAGAAATTTTGAACACATTACTAAAATACTGAAGATATACTTCATATTATGATCAAAATATATCTGATGTTTATGTGTTTGAAGTATCTCCACATTTAAATCCACCCTTAATAAATGAATTAAAAGTCAAGGTGACATAGAGTAAAAAAGTCACCCACATAGGCACATACCCATCAAAAATGTAATTAATCACACCTCAAGAGTCACTAATCACATCGAAATGTTGTAACGAGATTAATATAATATGAGCTTTTGGTGTTTCTCTTTATGAAACCTCACACATCATAATCATATTCTCAAGGATTTCAAGTTGTATAATACGAAATAAAAAGGCACCTATTAATCCATCTGTTGCTCTAATTGTTTCTCCAGCATGACTGTTCCACTGAATTCTGTTAATCGAAACTCTTTCATCATAAGCAACTTCTCCTGACTCACATCTTTAAAACCAAATCTATCTACCCACATAGTTTTAGCTTTCTCTACTGCTGCAACCACTAATTTCTCCACCTTCAAAGAACAAAGCAACTTCTTGATACACAGGAACAATGCTTTAAAATACCCTTTGCCGCGATATCTCTTTCTTGTAGCCACAAGAGGAAGCTCAGCTATTTCGTGGCCAAAAATCCTAAGAACACCAACTGATACAACAACTGATTTAGCAGTTAAAACTACACAATACATTCCTCTATCATCCTGGCCAGAAGCATTTTTTCCATTGACCATCAAAGGTATAAGATCAAGTCCGGTCTGTGTATCTACAAGACTAAAACATGCTCGAAACAGAGAGATAGCCTTGGACAGCAACGGCAGTTGTCCAGAAATACGATGTTTTCCACTCAATAAACGCCATTGCACATCATCATCAGCAACCTTGCACAATCCTTTCTCCAAAAGTTTACTGTTTATTATACTTAACTCGGATGATGGAATTGCCTCATAGCCTCTGACAACACGATCATTCAGAGCAACGGAAATTCTGTGACAATCAAAGCAGCAGAACCACTTGCTTGTAGGAAGTTCTTTCAGATCACAACGCCCACCCTCTCTCAAGCAGCCAACATGGTATTCCTTTTCACATTGCTCACAGATTATAACATCATCAAATTTGTTGACACTGTGATCATGTTTTGAGCACAGAACACAGGTCCTGCCCTTATCAACTTCAGATATTTTAACTGCTCGTGTCAGTCTGATTGTTCTGATTCTATCATCATTCTTCTTCAGAGCGGTCTGATTTTGTTCATCTAAGTGAATTGCATATTCATGGAGTGTATGCCCATTTTCTAAATATATATGTTGATAAGGTCTTTTTTTGACAGACATGTTTGCATGAGCTTCAAAACCTGAAGGACTAATCTCATTACAGCAATGATCACAGAAAATACCATTCCCTTTCTTGTACCCCTGAAGAAGTTCCTGTCCATTCACACGGTATGCCAATTTAGTCCCATCTGGAAGCCCATTACGCCCAAAAATCAACTGATGCAGGCTATCATCTCTCTTCCTACCACGTACACCCTTTTTCTTCTTTGAGCCCTTAATGACCGAGGTAGACTGTTGCTTCAGAGGTTTTCTTTCAGAATCCTCTGGTTCCACTCGAATCTTGAATGTTACCTTTCGGACCCCGGTTGTGCAAGCATGTTCAGGAATTTCCCGAGTAAAAGTCCGGATTCCATTAGAAATGGAACCGATCTGGATCCTACTGATGTTATCATCACTACTACAGCAGATTGTGCACGAGTTTGCCGAACTTTCTGATGTTATTTCACCACAATTAACTTGATTACTACTGCTACCACCTAACACATCAGGATTAGCGCTAAGGCTAAGTTCCAAAATATCATATGCATTCTCATTCTGTACAACAATGGAATCTGAACCTCCTGAATATATATCATCACTATATACATTTGAAACTACTCTTGCATGTTTCTGTGTAGGAGATTTCTGATTTTTGACTTGTTCATTTACAGGAAAGGTTAGCACATAAGCTTTCCCTTCTACCATATTTACATAAAATATGTACCTGTAAGATGAGGACTCAAGTTACAACTTACAAGAACTGCATCATTCCTCCACCTCACTTTGACCATAATTATATAACTATTTTAAATTAAACGTTACTTTTAAAATACCAACTTTTTATAATTTTGCGAACGAAAAAGCTAAAGATAATATCGACATCGAAAAGTGCGAAAGTCAAATTCACAGTATACACAGAATGATGCATCAGAATTTTTAACTCCTAGAGACTAACGTCCAGTAAGTACTCATTAACAGAGATTTTATCTTGTTAGGGAATGAGATTGGACCAAGTCAAGGTTTAACAAAAAGATGCACAAAATTCATTCATCTTCATCCAAAATATCTACTCATAAACTTCCTAAAACACCCCCACCTTTTTCCTTTCATCCCAAAATGTCTTCTAACTTAAATATCTTTGGTTTAAATCACCCATCTTTTCACCCATGAAAAAACAAAAAAAATCTCCATCTTCCTTCAAAAACCCCAATAAAAATTCCTAAAAATTAAACATAATTAACGCAATTACAATGTTGATTAAAAATGATACTTTGTTAATCAACTGTAACTTTCTTAACAAGTAAAGAAGATTTCCCACATCCCAGTCTTCAGAAAGTGTCGATTTTTTTGCAGATTTTATCTAAAAGAACTATTCAATTCTACAATTATTCAAAGAATACGTACAAAATGTAGAATTTAAAACTCAAGAAACCAACTAAGAAAAGTAAGAATATTGAGTAAAAATAGTACCTTTTTTTTTCTTTGACGAATATAAAATTTGATTATTGGTAGAAGAATTGAACCATTTCTCTTACTCCATTCATTGGATTGTGGACCCCATTTGCAGACAGAAATTCTTAAACGTTACGCGAAGACCCAAATATTTTTATACGAAACAAAAAACAACGTCGGTTAAAGAAAGCCAAACTTATAAGTCGGTGGAAACTGGAATGGAAATCCCATCATAATTTTTCTCAAGATTTTTACTTCTTGATTTTGTCTTTATTTTTGAGGGGAATATAATATGGAATTTACTACGAAAAATAATATACCCAGTGCACAAGCCAAAGTCTGAGATGGCAAAATTTATTTCTCACTGCTCCAGTCTTCACTCTTGAGTCTTGAGATTTAACATTTGGGGATTTAGGATCCGTTCTGTTCAACTTATTTTGTCTTATCTTATTTTATTTTATCTTATCTTATCTTATAAGATCTTATAAAATCTTATCTTATCTGATTTTATCTTATCTGATCTTATCTTATCTTATAAGATAGTTTATTGTGTGTGTCTAATATCTTATTTATCTTATCTTATCTTATCTGATTTTATCTTATCTTATCTTATCTTATAAAATCTTATATAAGTTAAAATAAGTTGAACATAACGGACCCTTAATAAAGAAAGTCAAGACTCGAGATGGAATCCTCCCTAGGGTGTACTCCTTCTGTTGTAAATTTTTTTTTCTACTTTGACCAATTTATGAAATAGAGATAACAAAAGGAAATCAAGGAATGACACCTTATGTTGTAAAAAATTCTTTCTACTTTGACCAATTTCCGAAATAGAGATAACAAAAGGACATCAAGGAATTATAATCTATAAGAGCATGGTCACTCATGCCCAAAAAAACATGTCATCCCTCTCTCTAATCAACTTTCTCTCTCATCTTACAAAAGTTGATCATGTCTTATGACCCATTTTGACAAATGCACCCCACTCATGACCCAAAAAAAAATCCTTCCCTCTCCTACTTTTTACTATGCCCCATTCCATTTTCTCTCTCTTACATCAATACATCATTTATACATTTTGATATTTGATAATATCATACAAGATTATAAATAAATTATTTTGCGTATTTATGATCCTAAATAAATTCATTTAGTAGTAATTAATTTTGATTAAAAAAAATTCAAGAATAAAAGCTTCCAAAAATAATTGTTCATGTGTATAATGTAGAGATAAAATAATTAATTTCAAAAGTGTGTCAAAATATAGCAAAATGCATGTCTATATATAGATATCAAAAAGATAGGATAATTGGGGGATTTTTTTTTTTTAATTTGTATTTTTAAAGTTATTCAGTTTACAAAATTTGAATAACAAAAAGTAATCTTTCTGACGCACTGCCACATGTCCACAAATGGTTGGCTTGGTTCATAGGATGACCAACCATGGTTTGGGTCATAGGATGACCAACCGTGGATTGAGTCATAGCATGACCCAAATACAAACATAAAAAAAAACATGGATGCAACCCCATGTTTTTTTTTTTTGCAAGGTTCATGACTTCTAAGTTCTCATATGAAGGGTTGGAAATACACCTAAGGAAAATATATATTTATATATTAAACGGAATTTTGGGGATTTTTTGTTGGAGGGAGAGTAATAAATAAGAGTACTAGTGTTTAGTTAGAGCTTAGTTTGAAAAAGTATATTTATGATATAAATCTAATATAAAATATTTTTAAACAATTTGGTTTATTAAAATGATTTTAAAATATTATTTAAGATTTTTACTTAAAAGAATATAATTTTATCTATAAAAGTAATTATTTTCCTTAGATATAATACTTCATGAATTATTTTGGTGATTTTTTTTAAAGGATGGATTTGATAATGGCCATGCTTAATTATTGTTTTAGTATTAAGTTAGTAATAAATGATGATGAATGAGAGTTCATTCACTATACATCCGGGATTACTTAGAGTGTGATACATCCTATTACGTTTTCTTGTATCATGTGCTTTGTAACACATGTGCTGAGAATGTGTGAGGGTATTATTTAGACCCTAGTATAGGATGCAAATTGTAGATGAAGAAACTTAATAGAGAAGATTTTTTAATCCTAAGATCATTTGTTATGAAGAATGTCTTATTTTCTTATTTGGATACATAGTGAACCTGAGGCACATGGGTGGTAATGATGCTAGTCGAGTTTGAGTTTAGGTTAGCTCAACTTGACTTGCTAACTTCTCCACCTGAGTCGAACTCACTCAAGTCAAGTGTTATTGAGCGAGCTTTGATCTAGACGAGTTCCCTTGAGTTTTGTTTTGATTGAGTTGATCTCAAGTGGGTCACAAATTGTCTCACTTGATTGACACCCGTGGGGTATACATTTTGTTGGATTTAAGCATTTTACAATTTGTAGTAATTGATATTTTTTTTTAGTTTCTCATGGGTTTTCGAGTCGAGTACTGATTAACTCAACTCAATTTGACAACATATCGGATTGATATTGAGTTCGATTTGAGCTCACTCGAATTGAGTTTTGACTAAGTCGGTCTCGAGTATCACGTAAGGTATCTCGTCTCATTGCCACCCCTAGTAATTAGTAAGGAGGACATAAGCAGTTCTCATAATACAATATTATTTCTGCCATTACTTACCTCATTCCTTCCTTATTAATCACTACTCCTTCAGTTTCTTTTTAATTTACACACTTTTCTTTTTGGTGTGTAACTTTTTATTTTACACCATGTTGCTTTTTCTATTATTGGTAACATATCCCATCTACTTTTTCCTCTCTCCCCACCCAAATTTTTTCCCTGAATAATGTCAAAGGTAGTTTTAATTTCTTCTATGCGCCAAAGTTAGAATTTATTCCCTCCATACCGTCGACGTAGGACAGCACACCTGAATTTTGATTTTTTAATAAAACCGCTACTTGGAGTAGCGGTTAATACTGACCGTTACTTTTAATAGCGGTTATATTGTGTCCCTAAGACAAGCTATAAAGCACGCATATAAACCGCTACTCAGAGTAGTGGTTTATTATACAGCATAAGCAACGCAAGAGAAACAACCAAGTTGGCGCCACGCAGGCACTGTGCATCCAGCGAACGTGGCCTGTGCGGCGCGTAGCAAGCTTGCAATATACTGCGCCCAGCGCAGGCCTGCTGCGCGCCGCGCACGCCACGTGCGCTGGACGCACAGTGCCTGCGTGGCGCCAACTTGGTTGTTTATCTTGTGTACTGTGCTCAACGCAAACTTGTTGCGCGCCGCGCACGCCACGTGCGCTGGACGCACAGTGCCTGCGTGGCGCCATCTTGGTTGTTTATCTTGTGTTGGTGCTTTATTGGTATAAACCGCTACTCCAAGTAGCGGTTTTCCCGTGTAAACCGCTACCTTGAGTAGCGGCTTAACTTAATGTTAATCGCTACTCTTGTAACACCCCCGCCAACCCGAACCCTTTTTCATTTAATAAAACTCGAGATGGGGGGAAAATCCACGAAGGTTCGACTCAACGGGCGTGCTACCGCCGCACTTATCTCCTTGGAAATAAATGAAAGGCTAGATTAAAGCATACTAAATTCAAATAAATTAATCCTTACAACCAAGTAAATTGTTCATTAAATATTACTAATTACTAAAGTATTTCAGAGTTCCAGCGGAAGCTAAATCATAAGTTAAGTGGATAACAACTCTAAATGATCTCCCTTTTGTTCCCCCGTCGATCACCCACCTGCACAAATACATTGAAAAGAAACAAGAGAGACAAGCTCCCAAAAATTAGAAAAACTGAGTAATTCCAACTCCATCCCGTAAAATACTTAAGTTGAAAATATTTGTAAAATAGTAGGTTAATAGGGTTGAAAAGCATAGCACACATACACGTATATATACAATGAATAATCGCATAAGTTTAATTAATCCAGTTATTTAAGGAGAGGAAAGAGAACGCCGATGGCGGGGTCAATCCCCTGTAACCACTTACTTCAACATTGTAGGCCGGGGTCAATCCCCTGTAACCACCTACGAATAACATAATGGCCATAATAATAGAGTCCCTACCCCTTCTACTTGGATCACAACAAGATAGAAGGAAGACAAGTAACATAAAATCAGCATAGTAACCAGATAACCTGTAGGTGGCCGTTAAACCTCCCATACAGGGCAACCTGTTCATCATTTCCCTCCGATATTTCACTTTAAGTGATTAATAGCTTTTAATTCAAGTTATCACATAACACATGTACACATATGCGTCAATTCATTTTAATCAAGAGTGAATACTTTTATTCTAAATCCAGAATTCAATTCATACATAGCTTAATTCGAGAGCCCATTCGTATTCATTATCATAACGGTCACTTGGTTACATTGATTAACTCATAATCACATGTTCTTGATAATTTCCAACTTTCACTCATAACTTCAATACTAATATTAACGATAACAATAATCATAGTAATAGTAATAATATAAATGATAATAATAATAATAATAATAATAATAATAATAATAATAATAATAATAATAATAATAATAATAATAATAATAATAATAATAATAATAATAATAATAATAACAACCATAACATTACTAAATGACGTTAAACGATGTTGATAACAAGAATAAGAGATTAGTGATTAAGTTGCTATTGTTGACGGTGTTAATAACGTTATAATAATAATCATCATTGTCATATCGTCCGTTATACAAGTCATTTCATTTGTCATACTCATTCATCGTGCATAATCCATAACTATAAACCATATTCAAATCCATATTCTAATTCACATAGTCACATAATTAATTTGTTTTATCCTAACGGGATCTACGTTTAGATGGACATTGGAGATTACCTTGTGACGCGTGCCCAAAAGTTAGATTCACGAACAGATTAACACTCTTGATATTCCTCGTCTACGCAATCGGAGTCTACAATAGACATTAACGAGGTCCAAGTTAGTTACCTAAATAACCCATTTATATATATATAAAATAAACAATTCAAATAACTTAAAGAAATTCTTAATGATTTTAAGAGAGTTTATAAATCAAAGTTAATGGTTTTCAAATTATTTATGAAATCATTTTAAGTACTCAAAGATTACGTCAACTTAAATTTTCATTAACTTAAACAATTATTTAAACATAGAAAACTAACTTTATTATACTTCTTACTTTGTTTTAGAAAATTAAGAAATACTTTCAAGTTATAAGAGACTAAATTAATTAATCTAAAATATACCAACTTAATAAAGTAAGTTAATTTAGGAAAATCATTTGTTTTGAAAGCGAGGAAGGAGAAGGGTGGTGCGCCTGTTGGGCGGCGTAGGAGATGGCGATGGGTGGCGGTGGTGCGGTGGTTTTTTCTGGGTGGTCGCGGTGGTTCGTGCGGTGGTGCACGGTTGACCCAATGGTGGACTGAAATTTTATTTTATTTAATTCCCAAAACAAAAAGCAGAAATTAGAAGAGGAGAAGGGAAGAAAGTGAAACAACCTTAGAAAGGGTTAGTTGGTTGCTTGAGCGATTGAATGTGTTTGGGTTGCTATATATAGAGTAACTTTTCTGAATTTGTGGAGCTTAGTCAACCTCCATTAATGGAGGAAGTATGGTGTTGAGATTTTGTTTTCTGATTTTGGGCAGAAGAGTTGAGGTTATGGTTGAATTTGTGCTTGATTTTCAAAGTTCTCCGACAAGAACTGTTGAGTTTGTGGAAAATTTTTTCCTTTGGCTCTGTTGATTTTCATACGTGAGGAGGGAGATGGTGATGAAGATCACATTTTTTTTTTTGGCTTTTCCTTTTTCTTTTTGGCTAACAAAAATGCCACATGGGCTATGGACTTGACATTGGGCTACTAATATGAATGGACAATTGAATGAATAAGAATGCCCACAACTAGATAAAGATTTCAATTACCACAATTAATAATTAAATTATTTAGAAATAATGAACATGAATAATTAGTTTAAAATACATTTCAATTAAATCATTTAAATAAACTCGTTAAATAATTCAAAACTAAATGAAATCATTATTAAAATTGAATTATCATACTACCTCCGTCCCAGAATAGTCTGAACACTTTCCTTTTATGTTTGTCCCAAATTAGTTTGAACACTTCCATTCTTAGCATGGTCCCACCATTAATATATTATTTCTTTTACACATCTTTGGCCCACACTCAACCTTTTATCAAAAAAAGTTACCCAACTTTCTCTCTCCTCTAATAAAAAAATACCCCACCAACTCCTATCACATCTACTTTTTAAATAAAATAACATTTGATAACCACACCACAACTTATCACCTTAAACTACGTGTCCCAACAAGTGTTCAGATCTTTCTGGGACGGAGGGAGTAAAAATAAATTTAAGTGGAAATAATATTAAAGCGTAATAAATAATAAAATAAATTTCGAAATTTCAGGGTATTACAACTCTGAGTAGCGGTTTGCTTTGCCGAAAATAAAATAAAAATATTTTCTCGCATGCAGTCCTACGTGGACGGTATCCACGGAATTAATTTGAAGTTTGGCGCATAGGAGGAATTAATACTCCCTTTGACATTATCTAGGGAAAAAATTCCTTCCCACCCATGTCATTAACTTTTTAATATTTCAACCCATTTTTAGTTTATCTCTCATACTATTGGACTTCCTCCTTGGTTCTCCCTCAAAAATGAAGTGAGTAAATTAAAAAGAAACGAAGCGAATATATTTTTCTTTTATGGAAATTTATCATCAATCACTACATACTCATTAGTCTACATATCTATTTTTTCACATGATATTGGAAACCATGTATCTTTACTTCTTTTTTTAATTGCTTTATGTATGCCAAGGATCATATAGTGATTATAATAAAGGATGGAGAAATACTAACTTAGTTGATTGTGCATTCTATACAAAAGAAAACAACCTTATAGTATTCAATTATATATAATGATTTGCTTAATTTATATCTTAAATAAACAAAAAAAAGTTTATAAGGTGCTTTTTATAACGGATGCAATCAAGCAATGAAGAATTAACGAACAATCGACACTCATGAGCCATCCATCTAGAGAAGTTGTTTCTAGGTAGTGAGTCCGCTCAATCGCTTGCTGCAGTGGGAGATCAGATGGAGTCACTGGATAAAATCAGACTTGGTTCACTAATAATGTGTTACCTACATCCAGAGGCAAAGGAGAATTGTTTTAATTTTATTTAGGAGAGAGTTTACATATTACAAAATATAGAGGCAGAGGTTAATTATAGGATTTGTAGTACCTAATAATTAACCTAAACAGATGGGTCTAAACCCGAAACTAAAACAGACTCGATATTCTAAACAACATATACCGAACAACTTCATGGGCTAGATATACCATGCTCACGCCCCTAGCGTTTCACCCCTGGACCCCACGCCCCCAGCGTTTCACCCCTGGACCCCGACTCGTTGTGTAACACCCCAGAATTTCAAAGGCGGAAAAGAAAGAAATAATAATATAATTAATAGGACGATGGCGGAAACATCGTCTTCTGGGAATGTCACTACTACAAGATTATTGTTTAAATAACTAAGTGATAAAAACAAACATAAGTAAATACTATAAGTAAATTAATTACTTAGATTAAAATCAAAATGAGAAAACTATCTCAAACTAAAGAGAAGTCTAGAACTAAAACCCTAATAGATTATTTCTCGCATCTCAACCCGAGCCCAAAATCAAAGAAAATCCCCATCAACAAAACCTGCAAAATATACAACAAATATCCACAATCGGTGGGGAGTAACTAGCGCTTCTCCCAGAACAATAGCAATCAAAGCACGATTCGAAAGAAGATTATTAAGAAAGGAATAACATGCAATCATTACATCATATCATGCACATAGAAATCATAAAGCTCATAGATAAATCAAGAGATCATTAACAATAAGTAAGCATAATATAGTGAGTGACATAATTTCCAATATAAATAAATAATAATAATAAATCAAAATACAACAAGTTATTGAGTCGAGAACCGAACGCCGGTGATTCGCAAATCACTTCCTAAGGTTTGTCGGATCGCAATCTCCAGGTCGGTCTATGGGCTTACGTTCCCCACTTGCCCGTGTCTAAGAATGGCCAAACTCCCGATGCAAGGTAGAACACGCGAACTCCCGACCTCTCGGACGACAACAATTAACCCGGGTGTACCCCTAGTTCGCAAACCAGGTGGTTGGCATGTTCTTAACCGGGGACTACATCTATCCCACCGGATATTCTTATCTCAAAATACAATCATGCATACAAACTAAGTATCATTCATCAAAAATATTCATCAAAAAGGGGATGCCACCCGGCCTTATACCCACAGTTCATCAAACAATTCTTCATAATTCCTCAAAATAAATCACTTATACAATAATCAACAAATAATTCTCACAAACATTCCCAAACATCAAAAATGACAATATACTGGTTTTTACAGCAACCACTCTCAATCACAAATACATCAACAATTAACTCTAAATCATATTCATTAAAAGAGTAATAACAATTAAATCATTTTATTTCATAAATCAAACCTAAACATGTGGTTACCAAAATGATGCATACTGTATACTACTGAAAATCAGCAACCCAGAATATATTAAATTATAAATTATATCTGATTTACAAGCCTTCAAACAATTTAAAAGTGTATCCTCAATTTCATCACAAAAACACCATAATAATTATGAAACTAACAAATTCGAGCATTAAAATCACACAAAAATTATCATATAACCCTAATAGCTCTACTGACATGGTACAATTTTTATTTATAATTTTCGGACTCAAAAAGTATTTTAACAGTTAATATACAGATTCCTCAAATAAGCCATTATAATATTAAAAAATATAAACAGACGCCCAAAAATTACCAAAAATTCACATAACATGTAAAAACTCACGGAAATACATATTATTCAAACAAATTAATTTTTCTGCCTCTACAAATAATTTTCATGAATTATATACCGACAGAACCGAAATTACAAAAACAGATATATAAATTAATTAAAACAGTAAACAGTAGATAAAAATTATTCTAAGGCAAGGAATACATTATACGCATGTTACATGATCTAAGAAAAATGATTTCATCAATTTCAACAGTCGTTCAATAATTATTATGAAATTTAGCCATAAACGCACAAAATACTAATTAAATCAAATAAATACTAAAAATCATGCAAAAATTATTTTTCTCTACACATTATTCACATAGCATGTGTCACGTATGTTCAAGTAAAATTTCGTCAAAAAATCTCATTCAAAAAGTATTTTAGATAATTCCTAACGTATTAATCTAATACCGAATAATACCCTAATCACTATGGTTCTAAGATAACAACCAGTTACCTGGATCGTCGGGAGGAGAGCTGAGTCTAAAGAGACAATCACGAGTTAAGCATGCAATCCAAATCCTCTTCTAACCCCAAGGCATAACAAACGAGAATTGTAGCAACAAGTCACTAAGCATTTCTTCTTGAACGTTGAAAACTCTTGTTTCGCACTGCTCTGTTACGACCATGATTCCCGATGATCAAAAGCTCAGATTATAAATCGCTCCGGTCAGAATGTATAACAAGATGTTATAAACGTTGAGTCCAAAAATGAAGACGATCCAACGGTTAGATCTCCGGCTACGGTTATTTTCGTGAAGGTGCGACAGGAAAAACCGGGTTGAAACTTTCTATTCTTTTCCTCTTCCTTTTCTCTCTTCCTTTTCTTGAAAAACGGTGAGGGATTAATGCAAATGGTGCTGAACTTCTATGAATAAAAATCAGAATTTTATGGATGTTTAATGGTTGAAATAAAAGGGTTTTAATGAAGGAGAATGATTAGGGGTTATAGGAGTTACAAAGCCTACCAAGAAATCACAAGGAAAAATAAAAAGAAAAGAAAGAAGAGAGGCTCTCCTTTTCCCTCACTTGGCCGGCTGTCAAGCCCAACACACCCACAAAAATCTTCGGCCCAAAACAACAAGGGTCCACGCTTCAAAAGCCCGCTACGCGATAAATCGATAAATTCCTAAATCGCGCCTAAAATTTGAAAATACTTAATAATGAAAATAATTCAAATAAATTATATTATAAATATAAATATAATGCACACATTAGCACGCCACATGCGATGCAACATTTCATCACCCAAGTCGGTCCAACAACGTTACAAAAACGCTACACGACAACACCGCATCCTAAACGCCTAAATAAATAACGAAACTAATATAACCTTTAAAATAAATAACTAACAACTTAAAATAAATATATACATAAATATATCTTGTGCAACATCTTGTGCTTCCTATGATCACATGAAATGCCAATCTAGCTGATGTGGCTGCTTAGAAACTACTCCTAGTAGACCTCCAAACAGAAGATTCTAGGCATTATGTTTAAAACTCTAACATTCACACATCAAGAGGACGTAGATGGTTCGATGTTGCTGAGGTCGAATGAAAACGAAGGCTAGAGAACTAGGTTCTAGCTGGACGGAGGTTGATAAAGAAGTGCACATCTTAACTGGTGAAGATAATGAAGCCCATCCTAGTTATAAATTGATACTGAGAATGTTGTAGAAGTGCAAGGATAACAAACATTATGTAATAACCCAATGATAGATTTTGCCTGCATGACTCGGATGAGAAAGATAAGGGGTTAGGTTATTTGTGGTCAGAATCTGGCTTCTTAAGGTGGCCCCAAGGACTGCCCATTGGAGTGATGGAAAACCCACAAGTATATGGTCAATTTGTTAGAAACTAATATCGAAAATTACTGGTTTAGAGATCATATCAAGAGATGCTTATGCTGTTATGCGTTTTATCATTCTAAAGACAGGGGGCTTGCTCTTGTAAAGACTTTTTGTGTCTTATGGTTACTTTCTGAGGACTGAATGGCGTGCTCTCTTGATGTCTGTCTGTCTGTTTCATTCATAAGGAGAAAATATGAGTTTACCTCTTAAAAGGTTTTCTTTTGAGGTATGGAGATATTTTGTAGGTCTTGGAAGCATTAATTCCTTTACATTCATAAAAGTTTTGTCTGTTCCACAAAGTTGTGCTACTTGGTTGAGGCTTGCTTTGTACTTGTGATCTGACGGTAATATGGCATCACCTTGACATCCTTGAGGAAGACAGGGAATAAATTTATCTTGTATGTTTACTGAAAAAATGTGTGGTGGTCATGAGCAGATTTGAGTTACACCATATACTGGCAAAAGTTCTTAATTAGTAGAGAGCATACGTACATTAATTGCGATTGTGATCAGCAATCGCAAATAGATCTTCTACTGTGATGCACTGCCGCTATGGAGCTCACTTCGTTATCAATTTCAACGTGCATAAGGAACATTTTTCCACAAACCTCTAACTTCTGGCAATGGAATGTATGGTAATTGATTCAGGTAAACTTCGCTTTCCTATAAGTGTAACCCCGAATTTCTTTATAAATGATAGTTCCAAGTCTGAATTTTACCTACAAAGTGATGCATATGGATTTTATGGTCCAAATGATCCCTATAGATGCATATGGGGAAATTCTTCAGTATCTGGTATTCTCTCACTGTCACTGGTTCACAGAGAGCTATCTGTATTGCCACTTGTTGTTTGTTGGGACCTTTTTCTGTCTGATACTTTCATGATTTTGATTGTCTATTTTAAGGACTGCTTTTTCTATACAATACAGTGCAATATGCTCCTTCAGGACCAATTCTACACAGTGGCCAGGATTTTTTTTTTTTTTACAAGGTCTCGAGGCTATATAGTATTTCGTCTAGAAAGTAAAATAAGTCTTCAAAGATGGGCTACATCATGGGAAACAAAAGGATAAAAGTTGAAACCATTAGTGTAATATTGGGAGTTTCGAACAGAAACAGGTGCCCTGAACCATTTTTACCATTGTACACCAACTCAACTATGATATAGCAAATTAGCAACTAGCAAGTGCTTTTACCTTCAACGATTAATCGATTTCCAAAAGACATATAGGAGGCCATGGCCTACCTGAACTCCCCCACCATTGATTCCTCGGAATTCTATCTACTCCATTATTTTGTACATCAACTTTTTTCTAAGAGAATCCTTAAAGCTTGACTAATAACAGGGATGTCCAATATCTCCGAGAAGAAGACGTTGGACTTGGTCTCTTGTTATGTCTCACTCAAATACCCATGAATTTCCATCCGTTTATTACTTTTTACCCCATCAGTCCCAGTATTTCTTGACTATCAGACGTGAATACACTTAAAGATTTTGTAGGGGGTAAACATTTTTTTTTATTTAAAAAATTAAAATTTAAAAATTAAAAATTCCAAAAAATTATTTTTTTTGTTTTTTTTTTGTAAGAGAAATTATAAATAGATTAAAGGAAAAAAAGGGAAAATAAGGAGGTTGGAGAGGTGTGTTGAAGAGAGATAAAATTTTTTTTTTTTATTTTAATGGAAAGTTTATTTTACCTCGAGGAAAATGATTTTACACTCCTCTTCCAAAACAACGTAAAACCGAAAATAGGGAAAACGATTTTCCAGGAAAATATTTTACGCCCTATCAAACGGAGCCTTAAAGTTTCCACTTTTGACAGCATCGCGAATTGGTCTTAAGATTAATGATTCTCATGGTGAATATATCCAATCCAACCTAAGCAGCCAGGATTTCAGAGGCTTTCTCTTCTTCTAGTTCCTATCTCAAAAGGCGTGTGAAAACAATTTAGTTGATGCATGCATGATTGTACTCGTTTGTTGCTTCTGCTTGTACATTTGACTTTTCAATGAAACTCTATTCCATGTATAATAAGTGTATTTATTATAACTCGTGACACATAATTTGTGTCTTCTACATGATTGCATGACTTTTCAATGAATATTATATCATGCATACCTCATGCACCTGTTAGTCTGTTACTGTATTGTCTGTATACATATTTGTGGATTCTACTTGTCTGCATGAGTTTCTATGAACTTACATGGACCGAAAACATTGAATGGTATAGGATCTCTGTGAGAAATCGAATTCGTAGATTGAAGATTTGAAGGTATAATTCTTGCTCTTCATAATGGTTTAAGCTTCACCTTTACTATTGTGATTTGTGAATACAGTTAGGAAAATCATGTCCCTTTTTCCCATTTTGTTGTTCAGAATATTAAGGTCAAGGATATGATGATAGATGCAGAGGTAAAAAAAGAAAAGTAGACGATTAGGATTATGAGGATTGAGGACTTTGAAAGAGGTCAAGGAAACCAAAGATGACTTAGATGGCAGAAGTTGAAAAGGATAAAAAAAACTGGTTTGCTCGAGCTTTTAACGTTAAATAGAAATGGATAGAGGAAGAACATCTTTGTGGACGCGCCATATGAGATTAGTTCTTGGTTCATACCGCCATCCCCATCTTTTGGCATTAAGGCTTTAACATCTTTTGGGATAATATTCTGAATATTGGATTACAATGAATAACTGAAATAGTTCATTAAATCGTTTACATAATTACATCTATGAACTAGCATATGGTCTCTGAGTGGATGCCATCTAGCTTGGTAAAGTCTTGTGAGGGTGGTACCCAAGACTGTGATTGAATCCCGTCTACGTCACTGTGTTTAGTCGCTCATTTACACCAAAAAAACAGATGGTCTCTGCATTCTGGATCAATGATCAACTTAAATTAGCCTCTTTGGTATCTCATGGGCAAGGTTGAGTATATCTAACTCCTTTTTCCCCATCCTGAATAATGGGTAGTATTAGGGTCAAGCAGACTGGTGTAATTTCTCCGACTGATTCTAAACGTTTCCCCTTTGCAGAGCCGTGTACAACTATCTTTTTTCTAATTTTGTTAAAATGAGCTGCGGTCACGACTATTCTAATAAATCTTGGACTTGTTTGCTTAATAAGGCGTAGGAAATTAAAGTTCTCAAAAGGTGAAAAACTCTCAAGTTGGTTAACTGACATGAATAGTTTTCCTCAAGTGAGTGAAACTTTTCCGATCAATGGAGTTTTTACATAGAGCTTCATTGACATTGAAACTTCGTAGGGGGTGTTAATTATATTGGTTCAAGGTCTTGGAATGGAATGGATGTGATACCATTCATGATATCCATTATTAGAAGTAAATTGGGTATGGAACCTCATATCCATAGGTTTATCGTCCCCCTAGACCCATGGAATCTCATACCCACCGCCCCGTAAGAAAAATGATATCCACATACCTCCTCTTTACAAATAGATTATAAATCCATACTTTTGAGCGAAACAAAGTAAGTAAAAAAAGTAATGGAATTACCTAAATCAATTTCAAGCACTTGAACCAAACACCTCTTTAGAAAGTTACACTTTGTAGTTTGTACGTTCAAATAAACTTGTGTAGATCCCGTCCCACTCTCTTTCCCCTTTCTGTTGGTAGCAAACGGGGGTTTGATGTTTTAGCATACTCAAAAAGTATTATTCATTGCTCTGAACCTTGGTCTTTGAGTTAGGTGGTTGGTATCTGGTTGTCAAATGGAGTTAGTAACTTGTATTGTATCTATTAATGGCTAAAATGACATCTGAGCCTGTACAAGAATTTTAGTGCCATTTCTGTAATGAAACTGCAATATGTTTCCTTTTTTTTTTCTGGTGGAGATATCAGACAAATTGTAAAATCATAGCGTGATATCTCTCACATCTTTCCTTGATTTTTGTAAGGCAAATTCTTAGATAAGATGAGTATATACAGATAAGATCATTACATCACTCCATATCTCATTAAAGTTTCATTATACAGTTGTCTTACACTATACAATAAATTTCTTTGTTTTTTTCATTTTACCATGAGTTTAGAATCAGACAATAGATAATCTTGATACAATAGGTACAATAAACATGTGGCTATAACAAATTGAGCCTAGTAGCCTACAGAGTACAGATAATCTTGATAGTTATAATAAAGTAATTAACAGGTTCTAATGTGAACTTAATGCTAATCATAAGTTAAACATTGATTTTCAGTCAGATCTGAAATCAAATCACAGCCTCACTCTTCCAAATTTACATGGAGATGGGCTATTCTACTAGCCTAGAACTATAGTACTTGTAACAGAAGGTCATAAAATGAAGAAAAGAATTACCATTATTAGAAGTTACATGCCAAAACATAGAAATAGTACTACTACATGACATCATCATTACAGGGAAAGGTTAAGATCCAAGAAAATTCCACCCCCTTTATAATTACTATTGTTATTATTACTATTATAATCTGCTGCTGCCTTATTACCATTTTCTTCTGGTGATGATATGCTAATCTTTTCAGCAGCAGCAGCAGCAGCAGCCGCAACCTGTTTAACATCAACTCTTGTAAAACTCTTATCATTATTAACAGGAAGCTCTGATTTCTTCTTCTCCGTTGCGACCGCCTTCTTAACTCGAGGTTTCGATCCCTCTGCATCAAGGAGCTGATCACGGATGTCCTTTGCACTTCTTATAAGAGCAAAGAACTTCTCTATCTTTACATCTTCATCTTCTTCGTCGTCATCGGCCATGTTTATTATTTTCCTCTTTTTTGTTTCGCCTTCCATTATTAGTCTCATTTGAGCAACCAAGTCTGGAGGCAATAGACAAGGGGAATAATGGGAAATGGGGGAAGAAAGGGTAATCTTCAAAAATGGCTTATTACTACATCATCATGATATAGAGTTTTTCTTGTGTGGGGAAGAAGATATAGGTGGGTTTATTGATTGGGTGGAATACCAAGAAATGTTTGCTTATATAAGATATAGAAGTATATAATAGGAAAAAACTTTTTTTTTTGGGAAATTGAATAGTAGAAGTAATATACAATGACTAACCTTGCTTCTGCCTTAAAAAAAAGGAGAAAGAAAGAAGAAAATATTGATTAAGTTGACTATTATGCTATAATGACTCTGTCCATGTTATGGTCTTTCTTTTTCTTGGGTTATTTCATTGAAATTTGAAGAAAAAAGTGGGTAGCTCATGAATCATGGTAGAAAGGAAAGTCTGGTGTTTTATTATAATTGTTATTTTGAAGATTTTGCAATATTCGTATCAGGAAATCAATAAAATCTGCTAAAAAATGAATACAAGTTAAAAAGGTATAATTAAAATAAAATTATGAAAATCAATTATATTCGTTTGGTCCAATGATAGGTTTTTTAAACGTGCAAAGTTTATTCGTTGGGCCAACATCTTCTTTTTTAACAATATTAGTGTAAATGACGGAAATAGCCATCTTAAGTTGAAACTTTAAGGACAAGAGAAAGGGAGAAGTGGGTATGAAGCAATGATAAGGGGCAGATTAGTAAAAACTGTTCCCTAGAAATCTCAAAATATTTTTTTCTTTAGAATGTGAAAAAGTAAAGAGGAAAAAAACAACCAGTGAATGGAATGTTAAACATCGCCCTAAAACTTCTTAAAATCACCCCAGTCCCATCAAACTTTTCCAACTTTACCCTTCCTTATTTTTTCCAAGTCTTGAGTGGACTACTAAGGGTGCGTTCTCTTCACCTGAATAACCCTGAACTGAACTGAACATATCTGACCTGAACTGAACTGAACTGAACTTATTGGACCTGATTCAACTTATTAGACCTGATTGAACCTTATTGGAACTTATTGGACCTGATTGAAACTTATTGACCTGATTGAAACTTATTAGACTAGATTAGAACTTATTAGACCTGATTGGGACTTATTTGACCTAATTTAACAAAAAAATTGATGAGTAATAATATAAATATTACCCCTAACATAAATACTATCCCTCAAAATTTATTATAACATAATAATCATTAAAATTTATCCTTCAAAAAAATAGTAATTATTAGTTATCTCTTATGATTAAAATTTTAACAAAAAAAAATACTATTTATATGCTTGCCTATACACAACTTTCACCACTAATATACTTCCTTTGTTTCAAAATAGTTGCACCATTTGCTTTATCTAATAGTGTTGCTTTGATTTCATAAAACACTAGTAGGAAATCAATTAATAACATTTATATCTTTCATTGTTATTAGTAACGAAAACATGTTATATCTAGTTATTTAAAGACGAATTGCAAAATATTATAATTATGAAGATTATTATTGTTAACCTTATTTGACCATGATTATAATATTTTTTAATAATAACATAATCAGCCAATAGTAATATGAGTAATAAAATAATAGATAATAATGCAAATATAATACTATATAATCATAGCGGTACTTTAATTAAAAATTTTAATAATAACATATCAGTTAATCGTAATATGAATAATAAAATAATAGACAATATTATAAATATAATACTATATAATAATCATAATGGTACTTTAATTAATATTCTAATTCAAATTTATTGATCATTGACTATTTGGACTTTATTGGAACTTATTGGACCTGATTAGACTTGATTGGAACTTATTGCACCTGAATGGAGCTTATTGGACCTGATTGGAACTTATTGCCCTGATTGAACATGATTGAAACTAATCTGAACTGAACTGATTGAACCTGAAACTTAATTTATTAAGGTGAAGAGAACGCACCCTTATTGTGAACTCTAACTGACTATACCAGTCGATATTGACTATATAAAAAACTGATTATATCATACAAAAACTTACTATATAAAAGGTATGTATCAAATATAAACTTACTATATCAAATAAAAACTTTATAGTGTACAATACTCGGTTCACAATAAGTTTGAAGTTTGAACCGAGTCCATTCAATTTTTTTTAATACGAAGAATGAAACAAATAATATTGAGTTTGGTGAGAGAAGGTTTGGCAAGCAATAAGCATCATGGATTGCATCACCATCCATCACGTAATGTTTCCCACTAGATGAGATTATAGTATATGATGTCATGTAGCTGATGCAGACGGCCTTATGTAGAACTTTGTGGCGTCGTGTTTCCTCCTTGATTAGGGCAACTTTATTTTAGGAGAAAAGTATTTAGGAGTATTTACTAAGTAGTTTATTACTAGTTTTCCATTAACCTTTTGACTAACAATTTGGCAATTGACCATACTACCCCATAAAAGGAAAAAGAGAACATACGGTTTGTATTCGTTGTTATCGACATCGTAATATGGTCTTTTTTTCCATCATGTTATTCTTGCAATTATATGCTTTTTCCATTCTTTAAATGAATTTTGACACTATTCACAAACAGTTTTATTAATATCAATTATGATTTTTATGTACGGAAAAAATATAAATTTGTCTCTATATATACTTTCAATATATCAACCTATTATAATTTTTTACTTAAAAGATATTAATAGTTAAAGTTGTGTATTGGCAAGCGTGAACACTCAAATGTTGCAATTAATAGAGACGGAGGAAGTATAAGTCTGAATAATGTAACTATAGTTAGCTCTCTATACTCGGATTTTGTTAGTGAAATCTTAACTCATTTTTGGGGTTTGAAATTGGTTTAGTTAGCTAAATGTTTTGTTATTGAGAGGAAAAAACAACGTAAACTCATATTTCCTACTTTTTCATAAAATAAAATGTTTTCAACTTTTAAAATATGTATGAATCTAACAAAATCTATTAACGAAGAGAAAATAGTACGAGCATCATTGAGATACTCTTAAAACTATAAGGGTACATTGTAGAGATTTTTTTTGGGAACATCGTAGAGAGTTTAAAACATAAGGATGCGATGCAAATTTTCAACAAATACAAGAGCATCTTTTAGGAGACCTCAAATTTCTCACGACCGTCTTTTGTCATTTTTTATAATCTATACAGTAATATAACAAACACTATATAAAATATGAACATCAAACTAGTAAAATTATATGTATATATAGCATCGAAGACTAGAAATCGAATCATGTTTATTTACTTTTTAAAATAGGTAAGAAGAAATCCCGAACTGCCAGTCGCATGCGCCTATCCGGAGGCTCATTCTGGCCATGTATCCACTCCCAACCCCCTATTAACTGAAGTAAAAACGGACACATATCTAAGCTCACAGGTTCAAGTTCAACTTTGTCATGAGAAATCTTTGATGATATGCATGTTTCCTCAAAGTGGAGGCCTTCCTAATTCGTGTTGTAATTGTTGGGACTAAAAAAGTTCTAGTAAATAAGTGATGAACCAAATTTTATTGAATGCAAGTTGACTTTCCAAAAGGAGAAACTTAATAACAAAACGAACCACAAAATTGGGAAAAAAGACTCTTACAAAAGAAGAGAACATCATTATTAGAGTATAAAGTACGAAAAAATGGTCCCAAAGATTGAAGGGGCTCATCACCGATCAAATTGTTGATGGCAATCCCGCAATTCCAATGTTACTATGAGAAAAATAAGGAAAATACTTGGTTGTAACATTTACATGTGTGTAAACCGTTCTCGTTTCATAGTTATGCGTATAAAGGGACTCGTTTGGTTCTGGTTGGGCTTCTTACTTCCATGGAAATCTTATTTCATGGGAAGTAAATTCCCTAGTCTATTTCCTAAAAAATGGCTTTGGGTGTTTGGTTGAGCATATGAATTTGTAATTGACACAGGAAATTCTAATCACCAAGGGGGGGTTGGTGATTAATTTCCTACACTACATAGGAATTTCCATTTCCTTGGAAATTCTATTTCCATGAATTTCCTATTTCATGCATACCAAACAACTATCCTATTTTGTACTTCTTAGGAAATTCAAATTCCAATGGAATTTGAGGTGAACCAAACGACCTCAAAAATTGTCGTGATTTGGTAAAATTTTGGCAGAAGGCACAATAATAAATGTGGTGTACATCACTACGTCTTTGTGATGACTCCCTATACATAAAAGACTACCATGATTTTCAAAAGAAGTGCAAGATGGGATTTAAAGAAAAGAAGTAAGAAAAAAGACTAATGTGTAGAGTTTGACAACTAAATTAATGTTTATTTACAATTTTTAACATAACTTTAGATTTAGTTTCACACTTTTAGAATATCCAAGGTTATTCTTCACTTATTTGCTAATTTAAAACCTCTTCAGATAAGCAGATAATTTTCTTAAGTGTACTCTCTCTTTTTCAGGTGATCTTAAGTAAGAGTTTTTGTTTCCCGGCAATTCAATCTATATTTCTGCAATCTTATAATTCTTATTGTTGTTCTTTTAAATGTATTTTCTATCAGTATCTACATCTTATATTAATCACAAAAATCAACCTTTTTCTTGACATTCCACAAAAATCAACCTTTGTAATGGTGTACAGGTTTTTCACATTCTATTTCATCCCCTTCAAAGACGTAGTTAGTCCACCCCAGCCATCTTTTCTCTTTTAATTTAATGGTCAAAATACTGGTTCTTTCTACTTTAATTATTTTAAATTGCCGTAGTCTTATTAGTTATTAAGTTAATTTTATTTTCTGAGACAATCAGCACATTTTACAAAAAGTTCAACTAATACAATTCTTATTTTTGTTAAAAGAAGAAGAAGCCTTTTACTTTTCCCTTATAAGTATAGCATTAGGTACGAATTATAATACAGACTATTTTCCTTAATTCACATAAAAAATGAAAAACATGAACTATATTATATATGAGACGCATGAAGTATCATTTATATGCCTAATTTTATATTTATATTAAAACAAAAACAAAAACAAAAAAACAGCAGCACAAGTCCACAACAAGCAAGAGGATAGTTACATTAATTTCTGGCCAGTGTTGGGTTTCTGTCGTTGATAACCACATGCATTATCAATTATTCGTGGGTAATTTGCTGTATGTTAGGCATTAATATCAGTGGTCACCAATTCATTAGAAATCGCATTGACAATTCAGTTAACTTCTGGATTAACTAACATGTACTTAATCTTCTATCCATCGAACTCCATGTTTTGCCCAGAGATAGTATGCTCCTACTGGACCTTCTCCCCCCAGGTCATACAATTCTGGACAAACGTTCTTATCGATCTCTTCGAGAACGGGAGTGAGAATATCCCATGCAGCAGCAAGCTCATCACTTCTCATGAATAGATGGTTGTCTCCATCAATAACATCCAGAATAAGATGTTCATATGAATCAGGCACCTCAACGTTGTACCTTAAGATAATGCAATCAGATCAAAACACTTGGCATATTCCAGTGAGAGAGCAAGTAAAAAACTCAGCAGCTCAGGCATTGTCCCTGAGTAAGGTTCGTGGTGAGCTCGAGTGGACTGGCACAAGCACACTGGCCCCATGATCCAGCACAAGGCCCCCTTGGGGGACTGTGGGCTACGTTCCTATAGACTGGCACAGGTCCCACAGGCTGGCACACTCAAATCATCAACAGGAAAAACACTTAAGGTAGGCCTGTGGGCCAATATCTGGACTGTGCCATGCCATGAGCCTAGCCCCTCAAATGGCTGGCACAGCACAACGCGACTGTTGTTCCTACCAGGGCCCAACACTTACATTCGAGTCAATTAGTTGCGCAAGATATAAGAGAGTTTTTAAGACACATAAGCTTACTTGTCCTTGTAAAGCAAATTTAATTCTGAAGCATCCAGATGCAAACTTAAGCCAGGAACCTTGTTATTGACTCTAATTAGGATAGCCTCGTCAGGAACATCTCGCAATATCAACTCATTAGTAGCAAGATCAATATTAGGCCCCATACGCCCCCTGTAAATGTTTCCTGGAACATAATCGAACTGTATACGTATTTCCATCCTGCAAATACAAGTACCTTAAGGTTAGAAATACCTTATGTGACGTGATCGGTTTTTCTAATAAAGTTGCAAGAAATATGACTATTTGGGTTCCTCTAGCAGCAACCAAGGGGTCATTCTTCCCATCTCTAACTTGGAGATGTACAAGAAGATCGTGAAATAATATACTTCCTCCGTATCAAATTAAATGCAACAATTCAGGTTGCATGGTCTCCTAGGCAAAATTTCTTAAGGGTTAATTAACAAAAGTGAGGGTAAGTGTTTAGTGTAATTAACCACCACCTAGTACCACCACCACCTAATGCTGCCACCACATACGCCGCCGCCACCAACACCACCGAGGCACCACCGACACCACCGAAACGCCACCACCACCAACACCACCGAAACGCCACCACCACCACCAACGAAACACCACCACCCTCAAAACACCTTCCTGCTGCCCAAAACACACCCGAAATTCGAAACCCAAATCAACCCTACCACCTCCTACTTCCCCCACCACCACCCACCGTCAAAACCCATTCCACCTCCACAACACCACCGAAATGAGAGAAAGAGATCGAAGAGAGAGAGAGATGCAGGAGAGAGAACGAAGGAAGATGAAGGTGAGAGAACGAGGAGATCGAAGGTGGTAGGGTGGTTGTGTGGTGAGAGAAGGGAGATCGATGGAGGATGTCGGTGAGAGAAAGGAGATCGTGGAAGATGGAGGTGAGAGAAAGGAGATGGGATCGGTGGTTTTGGGGCAGGGGGAGGAGATCGAAGGTGATCACGAAGATGATGATGATGGTGGTGGGTGGTAGGTGACGGAGGACGTATGAAGGTCGCCGGTGAGAATGGTGATGATGATGGTGGTGGTGGAGGACAGAAAATGGTGATGGAGGATGGTGGTGGTGGATGGTGATGGAGGATGGTGATGATGATGGTGGTGGTGGAGGATGGTGAGGAGGATGTGATGGAGGATGGCGGTGGTGGATGAAAGTGATGGAGGATGGTGATGGAGGATGGTGATGGTGATGGAGGATGGTGGTGGTGGAGGACAGAAAATGGTGATGGAGGATGGTGGTGGTGGAGGACAGAAAATGGTGGAGGATGGAGCAAATGATGAGAGGATGAAGGAGAAAGAAATGGTGGTGAGTTGTGGGTGGTGGGTAGATTAATTTAGATAGATTAATTTTGATTAGGTTTGTAATTAATTTGATTTGGGCAGTATAATATGTGTTTTAGTTTTTTAATAAGGACATTTTGGTAATTTCAGGGGTAAAAATCATACCAAAAATAGAAAGAAGGAAAGTGTTGCATTTAATTTGAAACATCCATTTTTAGAAACTGTTGCATTTAATTTGATACGGAGGAAGTAACTCATAGTAAGATTTGTAATCGTACTCGTGCATTACTTTAGCATTCAGATATTTTTATAGATCCAAGGTTTCTTGAGTACACTAAGTATCAGGTTTTCTTATACTATATAAGCATCAAGAACCACTTGTTACCATATATAAGTACTACTCCATCCGTCTCTAAATAGAGCGCCTATTTTTCCATTTATGTTTGTCCCAAATAGATTTCCCATTTCCTTATTTGGTATGGGTCCACCAATTAAAATAATATTTTGCTTTCAATTTTTATAATATCACCCACTTCCCCATATGCCCCACATTCTCTCTCATTAATAAACAATTCATAAAAGTGTACCAACTTCTATATTTAATTATGATTTAATACAACTAAGGTCCTACACATGATTTATTCTTAATACTTGTGCCCAAAAGAAATGGGCACTCTATTTAGGGACGGAGGGAGTAATAAGTAATAACTAATAAGTTCCTCTTCGTGCTATATCTCTTGAGCAATCCTCCCGCTTGCTCCATTATTTATTATGTGGCTCAGCCTCCATCCATTTCCCCCCTCCATCCAGCCAATCACAAAATTGGAGGTTTTGACACTTGTAATAAATCCCAAAATTATTAGTAAGTACATGTGAATTTATCATCCCAAAATGACTTTTTCCATTAGCAATTCGGGCACACAAAACTCATAGGCCATAGCCTCTCTTGACTGTCTTCATAAGCAAACAAGACAGCAATTCATGATGTTTTTAAGATTAATCGAGTCGGAAACCTGGAATTTGGATACATACCCCCAGTAACATAGTCCAGAAGTTATACCTGTGCTCAAGAAGTCCTGTCCCAGCTCTAATCAGAAATGGCACACCATCCCATCGTGCATTATTGATGTACAAAGCTGCCGCAAAGAATGTTGGGGTCCTTGATGTCACAGAGACATCAATTTTGTCTTCGGACCTAGCCTTATATTGTCCAAGAATGACATCACTAGGTTGCAGTTTACCAATTGACCTCAGAACCTTGACCTGCACATATACTTAGTTGTAAGGAATACGATTGCTGAGATGTGAGGTCTATAACAGACTCAAAGAGTGACACCTTCTCATTTCGAATATCCTCGCCATCAAGACTTATAGGAGTTTCCATGGCTAGAAGTGCAACCATTTGGAGTACATGACTGTGAACCATATCTCGGATGACTCCATAATTATCAGAATACCTGCACAGGAAGAAAATGCAGAAAGTTGTGATATGATGAGACCAAAAATGGATTGGGATTGAAAGGATGGATCTATATTGCCTTGATTGACTCTGTAAATTCAGTTCTTCGGATATAATAACCTGCAAAATATTACTCAAAAAAAAATCAGGTTTTCTAGTTCCCGCATGTCAAAAAGCTCATGTAAAGAGATAACTATACCTGCACATTGCGTACATATTTACGGCTCCATAATGGCTCAAAAACTAGATTAGAAAATCTTAAAACAGTAAGGTTTTCTATAAGATTTCTTCCCAGAAGATGATCCATCCTGCAAAAAGACATCTAATCAGCTACATAAAACTACTTTAAGAACATCCATCACATACGCAAAGAAACAAACACCTGTATATTTGCTTCTCCTCAAATTTGAAAAGAAGATAATCTGTCAGCACGTTAGAAGACAATGCGTTGAAACCAAAGGGTTTTTCAATTATTACACGGTTCCATCCTTTTTTTGTTTGACAATTATCTGCGATACAGGATGCAACATCTAACACTGCTTCTTGAGGCACTGACAGGTAAAAGATCCGGTTCGACCCACGTTCTCCCTGAAGATAGAAAGCTGACATAGTTTAATTTCAAACAATTTCATAAACAGATCTCATTGTTCATTAAAGAGATGTAGCCATATAGGTAGTTTCATTTGTTTTATTCTCAATTCTAAAACAAATATGTGAATCGAAATTTACCTCAATTTGCTCCATCCTCGTGTTGAGCTTCATGATTCCTTCTTGGTTGTCATAAGCTCCACAAACATAGCATGTCTTACTAAGAAAAGAGTCTACTTTGCTCCCACAATTCTCCCTGCACATATGATGAGCACATAACAGGGTGATGCAAGCAGCTACATGAAACTGATTGAAATCCAGAATTGAAAGGAGAAAGAAGACAGCTAGACAGAAAATCCACCAAGCGCCAAACCCCAAATCTCCGTTCCCTCACCCAAAAAATATAAGAAACATCAGAGAAAGGGATATACACAAAGAAAGGAAGAAAAAGGACTTAAAGGCAACAAGATAAAACATGGGGAACTTTGCTTTTGCAAAAGCTGTTTCACCCAATTCATTCTTTAGCAAGCAAACTAATATGGTAATACCAGTAAAACTCCTGCAACGATGATGACTCAACTCCTTGTATTCTCAATTGTAAGAAGGAAACTGGAGAAGTTACTATTCTTTTTATTGGCAATTAAGGTAGACTATTGCTCGCCAGAAATTGTTAATTTACAAAGTTATTGCCTTCTCCAGCACATCGTATCAAAATCTGTTCATACACAAAGTCAACTTTACATGCCTCAGATGACAATTAAAGTAACGCTCAGTAACAAGTTCACCCATGCATTTACTTATGTACTCCATTTCCAGTACAAAGAGATACCGGACAAAGGATCTCCTCCTCTCTCGCCTTTCTTCCCTGGAAAGAGGCTTAAGTCGGATTTGATTGATCAATATACAAAAGGGTACAAAAGGGATGCATGACATGACCCATTCTAGAAACACTATAGAACTCTCTCTTTCTTTCTCTGAAAAAGGTTCAAGCTTATTCGATTGATCAATATATAAAAGAGATACATGCCATGACTCATTGCATGAACTCTTCAGGATAATTCAAATCCCTCATCAACATATGCATTAATTTCCACTCAACATGGTTTATATTATCATATGCCTAGAAATCGCTTTTCCTAGAATAGCCCCTTACGAACTCGTGAGCAATAATAACTCTTATCACAAATCTGAAATCTCTATCCCAAGGAAAAAAGAGAATTAGGACACATCTATCACACCATCTACGCCTTTTGGCATTCTACCAGTTGATATTTTTAAAACTATTGCATAGAGAGCCGTACAACATGCAATTGGTCTAAACTCTCCAACATTTGAAGGATTTTTGTACTTTTAGGAACCAACAAGTGTTAGTACAATCTACCTGTTCAAGCATCTTACCCTTAGATAAGAACTCTTGCACAGCTTCATACACATCTGGCTTAATGACTGGCCATGCCTTTCCAAGTAATTCTGCATTGTACCCATCTATCCCAAGCATTATTCCCGTCATCAATGGAGCATAAGCACACCTATTTCTGTGACCCAGATAATAACAGATAGAACAATCTTGTAAGAGCCATTCTTGTCTTCATATTTAGAGACTGTCAGCGCTAGTCCCCAGTAACTTTATGAAAACAAACCCTTATCTTCATTTTTCACCTCAGAATCAGTATATTTATTGCCTTAATAATCAGACAGAAAACAATTATGTTGCTATAAATTCTTTTCTATCCTTAAGTACAGAAGAGGTTATAGTCTGAATCTCCTAGCCATATATTCGTAATTTCAGTTGGGGAATATTTGCTTCAACTTTTAGCCAATCTGTTACGGAAGTTGAGCCTTTTGCTCTTGGTGCTGCTAAACCTGAGCTGAAGGATTCACTCTTAGCAGTTAGACCTGACAGTGTCATGATACCCTCTCCAGATCATCTCTTGCCAAACCAATTCTGCCTCTTAACACCTCCAACTTCTTTGGCATATCTAGAGCCCCATTTCAGAGCCTTCAACCCACTCCACACAGACAACATTTTGATACCTGAACCTCTTTAAATCGTTTATGTTGAGCCATTAATTAAGAACCACTCCTATCTTCCTGCATCCCCCAAATATGTTGTACATTGAATGGATGATGGTCAAAGAATCAATGGTTAAAGACGTCCACCACAGAATTTGTAAACTGATAACACCATTTCAAATTTCCCAGAGCTTTGTCTATCTTAAGTGTAACCCCAACTCACGCTCCAAAGTTTATTGGAACCACACTGTCTCACACAATCAAGAAAACCTCTACTCCGATAATCGGAAACATCAGCACCATTCAACCTATCCTCAGCACTGCATTCTGAAAACCTCCGATATGAGGCAAGGGAAATCATTAAGAATGCTGCTACAACCAATTTAAGCCATCCCAACAAATCAGAGGTACTTTACCCAGACTTTAATATGGAGTCAGATATGGGGGACGTGATGGAGTGTCCTATCTGCCAAGGCAAAAAGTTTTAGGGCACAGGGACTATACACAATTTGGAGAGAGTATACGTGCTTTAAGAGAAAGAGAGTTTGGTAGTCAAGTACAAAGGACATAAATACATGAAGTAAGAAGGAATGAGCGCCAGTGGATCAACACATCCAAGGGTTGAAGTTTTCCATCACAGATCAATATGCATGCATAAGTATTGAAATGAGCATTTTCTAAATGAGCAATTGAACCTGAGCTTTTCCCAATTCCTACCGAGGAGAAACATACATCATTTGTTCCTCGCTGAGAGGATTTAGGCATTTCTCATTAAACCTTGGTGCATAAGTAAATGAACATCTTATAAGCTGGCGTCACTGTGACTCTTCTATTTATCTTAAAAGTACCCATGTCAGACACACAACAATTTGGGCCCCATATGTTTTACGCGTAGGGTTGAGATTACTTCTTACTTTCTACTTAAGGATTCTTTGTACCTAAACCTTCCACACGCACATATATAGGCATGGTGAACAGATCTTCAACATTGATAGACAAAGGCCCAAACGGATAAATTATTTTGGGCCTTTATCCAAAGGCCAACTACGTAAACAAGCATAATGCTTTAGTCACAAACCACAGTGATCAGAAACGGCCAACAAAAATGACAAGATAGAAGAAACAAAATAGCCGCCGCCACATCATGAGGGAGGAAAGGAATAGCAACACCACACAACAACAAAAAAAGAGGAAGAGAGATTAAGCAACATAACTTGCAGTCTGAAGAAGCTAGGTGGCCATCTGCCTCTCTCACTGAGAATCAGAGCACCACGGATGATGACAGTGTTGTGTGATGTCTTCCTCGCTAGCCATTTATCACCACCCAAGCCAGATCTTTCCCTCTTTTTTCCTCCTTCCCTTTCTTCTCCTTGATTTCTGACTCATATAGGCAACCTAGTTCTACGTAGAAAAAATGATTGACCAACCTCATAACCACATGGTGACATGTCGAATTGACACAGCTATGTGAGGTATTCTGCCATGGCTGTGTGACAAAGTCACTAAAATTATAAGTTGTTGCCAAACTAAAACAGGAAACTACCCACCTCATTTCTAAATCACTGTGGATGAATAGAAAATCAGAAACCATTTAATGCTTCCAACCCACCCACATTCTATGTTTTAAAGAGAAATACAGTTGTTCTGACATTGCTGGCAAAATGCTGACAATCACTAAGCTTCCTAAATTCTAATTACCTTAACAAAACATAAGATATCTAACTCTTGCCTCTAGAACAGCTGCAAGAGCTGTCTTATCTACTTCATAAAAACTCTTAAGCAGGTTATATTTTTAAGGCTCTTTGAAGCTTCTAACCATGAGGAAATATCATCAGGATAAGTGGACACATTATTTCCCCTTGCTCTATTTTTTTTCTAAGATCTTACCCCTTAACAATGCCAGAGGCATCAGTAATGCTCTATATGGGAAGTAATGCTTTGTAGTATGTGCATAAAGAGTCGTTTAACATTGGCTACAAACAAATACAAGAACTATAAGCTAAACTAAGCAAATTCCAATAACATCAATTGGTCATACTGATGATCAACACGGCATGTCAAAGTTGAAGCTATTAATGATCTCAGATCTCCATCTGTCATTTTTTCTTGGGAATACCCAAATATTCGGACATTCTGCAACAATAAAAGAATAACTGAGAGAGGAATCTTGCATTTGGTAATATAGAGCACACAAGGCATTCAGAATTCTGTCACAATAAAAAGATATAAACTTCTAATAAATTTAGAGGCATTCTTAACACTCCTTTTTCAGCAACCATGAACCAAACACATCCTTTCAATTCTTTCCCATCATATGTCATTCCCCCAATACAGTAAGTATCCTTGTTCCACCTCCCATTTTCTTAGGTCAAGCACCCATGTTAAGTCTCATTAAATATTAATTGTTTGTGATTGCTCCTAGCTGGTGAATCTAGGTACTCCAGAATCTTAGATATCATATATGCTCAAGGTTTATCTTTAGCAACAAAAACAAAGCTCCTTTTAACCAACCATGCACATATAAGTCCTAAGTCTTAATTGTGGATTCCTGGGGATAAAGATCAACCAATGAGTTCATTCACCACCACTGTACAAGTTGTTCCAGGTTCTGATGACAGATATGACACAAGATAATAAGAACTGCAGCAAAGTAAGCAAAACTGTACATAGAAGAGGTCCCACCTCTGGGAGAAAGCCACTGTAATATAGAGCAAATAATGCTGGAAAGATTTTCCTTCTGGATAGGTCACTTGTTGCTCCTATAATTGCAATACTAAGGGACGGTACCTCAGCCTCCTTAAGACCAAATCCAAAGGAATGCGTCTGGATCACATTTGAAGATCCATCTAATGGAGTCACAATCGGAGAAGAATTGCTAGTAGAACTTCCTTCAGGCAGTGAAATATTTCTTGTTTCGTCAATTGGATCTGCATATTTTTATAATTATAGGTTGTTACCTCGTTAAAATGTTAAACTACAAAATTTATTCCCACAAACTTTCGGAGGACGAGAAAGACAAGAGAATCGTATTAAAACCTCTTAAATTTTCATAGGATCTTTACTGTTGTTGTCTCCTCTATTAACCTAGGAACTTCTCTATAAGCTGACAAGCTACGCCAGGAAAGTTAAACTAGTAGTAGACTCTAAGCAAGCTATTTTGCACCTGATTCATCTTGAACCTGATCCTCACAAGACGCAATTATCCTCGAAGAATCAGTCAAACGGTTGCTGTCAAGAACTTCTGATTTTTTTAGCTTGTTTTCCTGTCCATATTTTCTGTTGCACAATTTAATCTTGAGATTTTTAAGAAACCAAAGCTTCAAGCCTTGGAACTTGTGACAAAAATTGCCAGCATGCCCATATAAAACAAGACTAGCTGCTGGAGAGGCAAGAAGATCTCCAGCCACCTGCATATTATACCAAACATATGATACAAGTCTCCAGTCATATTAGATATTGATACTCACATAAGAGCATGTCACAAAAAATCAGATCTCAAAGATACATGTACAATCATATGAAGGTATATTGAACCTTGCTATATGCATATTAGATGATCCTCTTAGGTTGGGAAAATATACTAACTGGAAGCTTTGCAGTCTGTGAAAACGAGTCCGATCGACAATTATTAGTTTTACTTTCCCCAACCATGGAATTTATCCCGTAAAAACTACTTGAGGGTCGTCAACAGCTCAAAATTACTAAAAGTTTATGCTTAACAACATAAACAGCCTTTTTTTTGGGGGAGGGGGGGTTGGAGGGTGGGGGGAAGATAAGTACATCCAAGGACCCATCTTAATGACACTGCAGATAACAATTTGATATACACATGGTGGTGGTGAGTCAAAGATAATGTTAATTGTTAATAATCGAAAACGATAGAATTCTCTTCATAATTGCCTCCGCATATACAAGCAACATATGACATCTCATTATCTAAACCATAAACTACAGTTAAACTCTCCACAAATTATCCATACTCAAGACGACTCCGAAATAAAGACATTATTACAACTCGATTACTCAAGCTCCAACCTGCGATGATTAATTAATTTCCTTCCATCTAATCATCTTGATTTCCAAAGTCAATGGGATTCACAAATCACAAAATTGCTGGTATATACTATATCAAAGACCAAACATAAGCCTTAGTTCAAACAATTTTCGTGGTATTTAATTCTCCATCTCACAAGGATTTCCCTCCACGTGTTGAAGAACATTCTTTTATGGCACACCAAAATGGAAATAGTCATGCAAATCGAAATCACCTTTAAGAAAATGCTCAAAAAGCTCAGTCCATCAAAATCAAACCAAGATTCATGGAAGATACTTGAGCAGATTAACAGATTTAGTCAATCACATTAACTTTTATACTATTCCAACTAAACCACCTCATAACCCTCCAAATTTTCTATACTACCTTTCAGCAAGAGACTTTGAAATAATAATATTACTTCCAAACCATCACATTCACCAAATGATTTGAAAATTCTTACAAAATGTTATATCTTAGTCTTGCAATCAAAGTCCACAAACATAAGTAAATCAAGTTGATTAACATAATACTAATTTAATTAAACAATCATTAACAGACTTAATCAAACAATCATTCAGCAAAGACTTAAAGCTAATAATTGCAACAGAAAAGTGTTTACCAAAAACCCAGATCAGAAAAAATGTCATATTTAAGTATTTAACCACAATCACCTAATAAATGCTTTCAAAAACCCAGGAAGAAAAAAGAATTTTGTGAAATAAAATCAAAATCCCAGAAATAAAAGACTAACCAGAGAAGTCTGCGATGTGATGAGAGGTCGTCTGGAAAGTTGTTGGAAGTGAATAGAGGAAGAAAGCGTAGAAAGCGACATCTGGGTATTGTTTATATTAAGATTTTAATGAAACCCAAGTATTGAAATTTTCAGAAATTCTAACGATGATTTTACTGTAAGTTGGGAAGAAATTTCTGTGAAGTGCGTAATATATAAGTTCCAGCAAAAGCTTCAATTTTTGCACACTGTGCTTTAGTGCTCTTTACCAGTGTTACAAGTGTCATATAGTTTAATCCGCAAGTCATAACTGATAACCCCTTGTTCTTATGGGATTTTAACAACTGTGTTATAGTTTGTCCTGGATTTTATGGATAGATACTAAAATAATACAACTATTGAACTATAGAAGAGATCATCTCGTGAATGGATTCAGTTTGAACTGAAATTTCATTCGACCTCGTCTAGAAACGAACCGAGAGTTAATAAATACTCCACTTCATCTGTCTTCTGGTATGTTTGGCGTAGCTTTTAGATAACTTTTAGCTTTTGCAAATTTATTTGATTGATGAAGTAGTTTTTGGAGCTAGCTTCAGGTAACTTTTAGCTTTTGAGTAGTTTTTTTCAGGAATCCTTTTAGGCTTTTGAGTAGTAGAAGAGCGTGTACAATGAGATGATTTTAGGCATGCGAATGGCCAAATAATAATAAGAAAAACCAGACTTTCTTTAATTTTATTATTGGGGCACTTGGCCCTTTGGGTTGGTTGGTCTGAAGATCCAGACCATATGTGCCTTGGATGGAGCGCCCAAGACGAGTGAGAATGTGTCGCGTGGAAGAAAAGCTGGCCAGAAATTGTTGATGGACCCTTGTGAAACTCAACACTTGGAAGAAAAAGGGAGAAAGAGAGACGGAAACGCACAACTCAGTTAAGCGCTGGGCCCAAAGCTCCAGCTTGCTTTCAGTGGCCCTGACGCGCGTCAGAGGCCCACTGACCAGCAAGTGGTAGCGCGCCACGCGTCTTTTTTCCTGCGATTTTGCTTCCAAGCTGGTTCTGATGTTTCAAGTACTTTCAACGGCTAATTTTCTAACATTACAAAATTTCTAACGTTAAAAAATTCAGTTTATAATTTTTTAAAAAAAATTACAATAACGGCTATAAAATATTTTTATCTATAAATTGAGCCCAAATTTCATATATTTTACCACACTTCTTACCAACCTATTTTTTTTAATTACTCTCTCCTACTTAATATTACTTTTTTTTTAGGGGAAACGGAAGCAATATTATTAAACACCATCAAGTTCCGCCAAGGCTAGAACACCTTGCGGAAAATCATCAACAAAAGTTTGTTCAACCCCCATAGCCGGAGGGATTCTAGCTACTAAATGTGCAGCCGTATTCCCGCCACGCTTAACATGAGAAACATTAAAAACATCAAAATTACTACCAACAAAACAAATATCTTCAATGAGGAGATCCATAGGAGAACGTCCCACTTTGTTCAAAAAAATGGCCTTCGAAAGATTGAATGCATTTGTCTCAAGCTCCACTCTAGCAAAGCCATGCCTCAGCGCGACGTGAAGACCGAACTTGGCAGCAGCAGCCTCGGCCATGGCCGAAGTCCATCGAGCTCTGACTCGTTGAACAGCAAGCAACGCAATCTTCCCATCCTCGCCTCTTATAACCACACCAAGCCCCACGCCGTTAGCACCAAACACAGCAGCATCTGTGTTAATCCGAACACACCCATCTCTCGGAGGGCTCCAGCTCGAACAACAAGGAAAGCACTCGATGGTGGAGATCTACCCATGACCGCAGTAGCATAGCCCTTGTAATCCTGCACCAACTTCAAAAATCCAGCCACCCCCACCTCCTTGTTTAACCATGGCTCACCATGAGTCACCGAATTGTGGTAAGACCACGATGCCCAAGCAAGTGCCATCAAAGAGAGAAGATTTTGCTTATCCAGCTTTGCTTCCATCCAAACAAATAACTCCATAAAAGAATTCACAGGAGCGTCATTAATATAATGAGAAAAATAAGAACCCTCCCGAATAGGGGCAACTAAAGAGCAGTGAAAGATAGCATGAACTATAGAATCATAGCCACCAGAACAATGATTACAAAGGCCATCGTCAAGAATATGACGTTCATGTAACCTTCCTCTCGTAGCCAAGGGACCTGTGCACGCTCTCCAAATAGAATGGCTCAGCTTAGGGGGACCACCAACATTCCAAACCGCTCGCCACACCTCACTATTATCACCACCAAAATGTAATATCCTGTATTTTTGGGAGTTATTCTTTTATAAATAAGAAAATATAAAGAGTAAAGTTGAAAGTATTTTTATAATTATATTATAATTCGGTTTTGTTTTGTTTTTCAAATAAATAAAATAAGAAATAAGAATTTGATTTGGAAAATAAGTCCTACTAAACATAGGTTTCACATGCTATAAATAAGAGAAGAAAGAAAAAAAAAACCCTAACTTTAACCAGCCGTTTTTTTCCCCAAAGGTTTTCTCTCTCCTCCTCTTTCTTCTCCCTCCTCGTCACTTTTCTTTCTCCGTTCCTGTGCTGCTTCTCTTCTCCCATCCCCTTTGTCTTCGTCGACCATCAAGGGTGTGCGAGAGTCGAGTGCGTGCGGAGCGAGTCGAGTGTGTGGGCTCTATGTGTGTGTCCGAGTCGAGGGTGTTGTGCAAGGCTCGCGCTGTGCGACGCGAGTGTTGGACGAGACTGAGAGGTGCATGCGAGTGCGGCGTCGTGTGTGAGGCTTCGAGTGTGTGCGAGAGCAGAGGCTTGTGCGTGCTGGGGTTGGGAAGCGCGAGCGCTGTGCGTCGGTGTGTGTGAGGTGGTGCGGTGTGCGAGCCGCGCGAGTGCGTCGAGGCTCGTGGTGTGTGCGGTGCGTTGTGTGTCGTGCGTGCGGGGGGTGTGCGAGTGATGTGGTGTGTGGCTGGTGTTGCTGTCGGAATTCCGTCGCCGGTGGTTGTCGCTGGCGAGTCACTTCGGTATACATAAAATAAAATTCTTTTTTTTTACTTTAGTTAAATTGTAAAATCTGATTTTTGGTAATTCGTATATATATATATCTTGGATTAAGTTGTATTATAAGTAAAGTATAGAATTAATAAAAGAAATCAGATTTATAATTATGTTGTAGTTCTTATGATAATTCTATTTCTCAAATCTGATTTTTATAATACTTGTGTATATAATGGTTTAAGTTGGTTTTGTAAATAAAGTATAGTAAAGTTAACAAAAATCAGTTACAAGCATACTATTAAGTCCTAATTATGTTGGTTTCAATAAAGTTTATGAAAAGAAAGTAAGCAAGGAGTTTGATTATTTTAATCTTCAAAACATCATGTTTTACATAGTAGATAAGCTGATTTTTCTATTTAATAATATCAAGGACTTAGCACTGAAATACTTTTATTATTCGATTAGGTCCCAATTTCATAAGCGGAACGTTTTAAGTAGTCAGCGAAAATTCTCCGTTACAAGGTACGTACGCGTACTAGTTCAGTTCGATATATTAGTATCATGTTTTGGATTATGATTGTTATATTGGAATATAGAATCATGATAGGGAACTGTTGTTGATTATAGTTGATGAGATTGTTTGGTAACATGAAATCAATTGGAAATCTGTATGTATTTCCTTGTTGTATGACTTGTGAATTGGAATGCATTATTGTTGGTATGCGTAATTCTATCGTATCACAAGCATGAAATGAGAGTTGGATTGGAATCCTGTGATTTATTGTTGTAGCAAGGATGTTACGAGAAGTTGCTTAAACTAAAGAATTGAGCAATAAACCTAAGAAGGAAAATTAAATGATTATATGCATAATGTTGTATGAATGAATATCACTAAGAAGGATCTTTGGCGATAAACTTGTAGTTGGAATCCCTATAAGTATGAACAATGGGGGGAGTGTGGGACTTGTTCTACACTCCTACGCAGGCCTACTCTGACGATAGTAGTGTCCTTATAAATTTTGATAACTCAAGTAGGCGGAAGGTTCCGTACGATCTTGGGGGTATGCATACTAAGGTGATGGATGTGGAACGGAACGAAACCGTATTTACATTTTATCTAATAGACCAAGTGTATATTAAGGATTAAGTAGCCCGTATGATTCTAGAAAGATGACGGTGCCCGTTCGATTCCAAATAAACTTTAAAAATGGAATTTAATGTTTTGTAGTATCATGTCTAGGAACTGTTATTACTATTCTAATTATGCTTAGTGTTTTATTTAACTGATTGTGTACGTACTCAGCATAGCTGATTGTTTGTTGTTTGTGTTTGTTTGTTGACATGTGATGAACCATTGATACTTCAATGGGGAGCAGATTAGGTATCTTGGGTGTTCTTTGCATGAGAAAGGGCATACGGGGAATATTCTTTAGTTATAAACTTTTAAATGTTTTGTTGAACTTATAGAATTTTTATAATCTACTCAGTTAATGGTTTGAATAAAAGGGGTCAATGATGATTCCCGAGTTGTAGTTTAAAGTAAACATTTTATTTCCGCTGCAATGTAGTTTTCCTAATAAGGAGTTGTTAACGTTTTAATTTCAATAAGCCTTGCGTTTCACCGCGGCGGTAACAATCCCAAAGTCAATGCAACGTACTTTAGACGTGTATGGATTTTAGGGGTGTTACACAAAACGCTCCGCCCACCCACGCAAATGGCCTAATCTCCCCAACTAGTAACCAGATTTTGTAGAGTATATGCCATCAGACGCTGGCCACCAATATAACACATCTTTAGGCTTCCGCTCACTAAGTGGGATGTCTAACACACGTACAACATCATCCTCCGTGAGATGAATGGCAAGTGCTTCAGCATCATCCCACCTAATATTACTTATACTAAGCCAATATTATGGATTCAAATAATCCTAATTACTCCCAAAATAATCCAAACCACCCACAAAATTCCCAAAATAATTTCCAAATCGATCCAAGTGTGCTACAAAATCCGGAATTCCAAATAATGTTTATGTTTTTCCAAAGCCAATCGAATTACCAAAATTCTCAACAAGCTACTCCATCTCCACAAAGTTCTAATCATCTATCCCCACAACAAGCCCAACCATCTTTTCCTATATCCCAACATATTTCACAACAACATGAACAACCTCATGAAAACAATGATGTAGTTGAAATCCAATCACAAGAAATTAAAAACACTCCTTCTTCGAAAAAAGTCACAGCACCAAAGTTTCAATAGAGTGCAGAGGAAGATCATGCACTCATTTCGGCGTATCTGGAGTGCAGAGGAGATGTGTTGAAGGGAACCGACCAAAATGGTGATGGTTTCTGGGGTTCAGTATTTGAGAGTATGGAAGAGTCATGATGACTCAATCCAACTTTACGCCCAAGGACATTCAAAGCTCTTACTAGTCGTTGGAAAAAAATCAACGGAGATGTGAATGCATGGGTCGGGATATATACCGAGGCGAAAAGGAAGAAGGGGTCCGATTGCAATGAAGAAGACGTCCTGACTGAAGCCCGTGAGATGTGGATAAAAGTCCATGGGCCCCGATTTACATTGGAGCATGCATGGAATGTTATGAAACACTACGACAAATGGGCAGATGGCACCCAAATGAGCGGCGGAAGCTCAAAACGGTCTGGTACAGACGAAGGTGCGAGCTCAAAACGTCCTGACTGCATCAAGAAAGTTAAGAGTAGGAGAAAAGCCCCAATATCCAGTTCTCCATCTCCATACTCTTCAGAATTTACGAGGAGGATTAGTTTGGGAGAAGACTTGCTTGAGTATCAAAAGGAGTGTGATGCCTTGAGAGAATCAACGAAAGAGGAAGATAGGAAGTTCAAAATTTAGAGTACATTAATGGCTAAGTCTTCCCTTGATCCGGATGAGAGAGAGATGTATGAAAAACTTAAGCTACAATTTAAGGATAAATATGTTCAGTTAGTGTTCATGTTTTTAATTGGTTTTAGTTTGCAATTTAGTTGTATCGTACTTCAATTATGAATGTGTATGTGTCGTAACTTTTAATTATGAATGTATCATTATCATTATCGTTATAATTATTTATCATATCATTATCGTTTTCATTATTATTCTACTTATTATTATTATTATTATTATTATTATTATTATTATTATTATTATTATTATTATTATTATTATTATTATTATTATTATTATTATTACTATTATTATTATTATTATTATTATTATTATTATTATTATTGCATTGAATTGTCTAATCACCTGATATTGAATAATGTCACAAATAGTACTGCATTGAATTGTCAACTCACCTGACTTTGAATAGTATGACACATAGTGCCGCATTGAATTGTCTACTCGTACATTGCAGTGAATTGTCGACTCCTACATTGCATTGAATTGTCTGCTCCTACATTGCATTGATATGTCTAATCTGTAAATGAATTATTGTTATGTACATATGATGGATTTCTCCTATATAATAGAACATAACTTCAACAATAAAATCACAACTCCATTCACTTTTCTTCTCAATCTTTTATTTTCTAGAAAAACGCCACTTCAATCAACATATCTCCAAAATGAACTATGATTCAAGTTCTTCTAGTTCAGGTTCTGAATTTTTTAATTACATGGTTCAAGATTACATAGAATGGAGTCAGTCTGTTGATGCTGAGCAACAAAACGAAGAAGAAATTCTACCCCCCGCACTAGAAAATATGTGCATAGGGAACGTGAGGAAGCTCATGAAAGATTGTTTCATGACTATTTCAGCAACGAACCTCTGAACCCCGAGAATATTTTTCGCCGAAGGTTTCATATGCACAAGCATGTTTTCCTTCGTATTGTCGAAGGTGTAACAGCTGAAGATGATGAGTTCTTTACGCAAAAACCGAATGCTACTGGAAGGATGGGTGCATCTGCACTCCAAAAATGCACAGCGGCTATCAGGATGTTGGCATATGGTTCATCCTCTGATGCTGTTGACGAGTACCTAAAAATTACTTCAAGTACCGCTAGAGAATGCCTTCTTCATTTTATCGAAGGGGTTGTTGCTAGATTTGGACCTGAATACTTGAGGAAGGCAAATGCAAATGACATTGAGCGTCTCCTACATGAAGGCGAGCGCCGTGGCTTCCCAGGCATGATGGGAAGCATCAATTGCTTTTTTTGGATATGGCATGCTTTTTTTAGCACCCCGGGTTCATGCAATGATATAAACGTATTGCAGAGGTCTCCCGTCTTTGATGATGTTCTACAAGGAAGAGCTCCAGAGGTCGACTTCTCAGTGAATGGGACAACTTATAACATAGGTTACTATCTTACTGATGGCATATACCCGAGGTGGTCAACATTTATCCCCGCAATAAAGCTCCCCCAAACCCCCAAACAAAGATTATTCACACAACATCAAGAAGCTGTTAGAAAAGATGTAGAGCGTGCATTCGGGGTATTGCAAGCTAGATTTGCAATCATTTGCAAACCCGCTCTCGCGTGGGATAAGGACATATTGTGGAAAATAATCATGGCATGTATCATCATGCACAATATGATTGTTGAAGATGAGCGTGATACTTATCAAAAATTACTGAGATCCGAACGAATATGATCAAGTTCAAACTCAAAATAACGAGGGGTCATCTAACCAAGCCGGAGGAGACTCATTCGTTGTGCACAACGGAAGACTCGAGGCGCGAAATTTAGGTGCATACATGGAGAGAAAATTCGAGATGCGAGACGGAGAAACTCACATCTCACTAAAAAAATAACTTGGTTGAACACATATGGCGTAAGTTTTGGCCTAATCGTCAAGTTGATTAAGTAACTTTTATTAGATTGCTTATGGTTTAAGTAATTTCAAATTTCATGTATTTGTGTGTGTTAAATTATCTATCTTTATGTATCAAATTATCATGTATTTGTGTGTTTTAAATTATCTATATTTATGTATCAAATTATCATGTATTTGTGTGTTTTAAATTATCTATCTTTATGTATCAAATTTCATGTATCTGTGTTTTTTAAATTATTTATCTTATGTAATGTGTTCGTTGTTTTTAATTTATAATGTCAAGTTAACGTAATTTAATTTAACGTAAGCTAATTAATACATAGTTACTATAATTTCAAGTTAACGCTAATTTAATTTAACGTAAGCTAATTAGCTTTTAACGTAATTTAATTTAACGTAATTTAATTAGCTTTTACTAATTTAGATCATCTATTTCATATAAAAATAAACATTGAGTAGGAGAGAGAGTATATGGTGGGGTATGGTAAAAGTAGGAGAGAGAAATAGAAAAACCAAGTAAGACCAACCAAACAATTGTGAGAAAAAAAAGATGAGTTGGTGGGAGTTTTAGTGGGATGTGAGGTATAATAAGGAGGAAAGGAGAGAGAAAAAAAAACTCCAAGACCAACCAAGACCAACTAGCCCATTGTACATGCTCTAAGGGTGGTTAGTTAGGAGGAAAGGGAAAAGTTTTGAGAAAGGGTTACAAAGAGAATAGAAAGTGTTACCCTTCAATTTTGTAAGTTGTTTGTTTAGATATATCAAAGTGAAACCCTAATATTTCCACCACCTCCAATTTTTCCCCTAAAAACACCACCAACCTTGCACTACAAAGTTCCACCTCCTCCTTTGCCGCCCTTCCACTCCTCTATCATCGCAACTCTTCCTCTCCCATGGCCGCCGCCCCCTTCTCCTTTCCTTCGTCGGTGACTCCCCCTCATCCTGAAGTTAATATTTTTCTCTCCTTCTCTCTTGTAGATCTAGTAGTTTTTGGAGGGAGGGAGGTGTTTTCGGTGGATGGTGGTGGTTTTCGGTTGGATGGTGGTTCTTTTTTTGGGTGGATGATTGTAGATACTTAATCGTGTCTCCCCATTTAAGGACCCAATGATGAAACATACCGCAGTCTTAATTGGTCCGACCCAATGGGAAAGCAGTCCGACGAGCCAGGCCCAAACTATTTTAAAGCATAAAGCCTATTTATTTGCATTAAAGATCCAAAATTCAATTTTAAGACCCAATTAATTATTCCCACAAATATAATATTTTGAGTCCAATCACTTGAAAAGTCCAATTAATTTTTCATGATAATTAATTGTATTTATTTATTATTTTAGTAAATTTTTTCATAAATAAATATTTTCAAAAATATTTGAAATCAGATTTTATCTCGTAAAATAGCTGGTTTTCGTATTTAAAGATGTTATTTAATAAAGATAGAAAAGAATTATAGAATACCGCGTTAAACAAAAAAAGGCTGGCCAGAATGACGTTGCGTCTGGCGCAGGCTGTGCGCTTGGCGCACAGGCTGGAATGCGCCGAGCGCACCAATCTGCGCCTGACACGTGTCTTTGCGCGTCATGCAAAGTCGTGCCCCCAACGCATTCTTTGCGCGACGTGCAATCTTCTTTCTTATCTTTTTTTTAAATATTTCCCTATAAATAAGCTAATGATTTTCGGATCTAAATACACTCTTACACCCGAATACTTGCGATCTCTTAAGGGGAAAATACTCTCATACTTTCATACTTTCCTACCCAAACACATAAACACATACTTTGACTTTGACCGATCTTCACAAGTTTTTGTTGGAAGGCTTCACGATTGCTCCTCCAGAAGGTTGTTATTCCCTCATACCAAGCCACGCCAGTATAATCTTTGAGGGTCCTTAAATCTTTCTTATTTATTTTATTGAAGTTACTAACGATTTCTTTCATGATGTAGATCTTTAATAAAAAAAAATCGTTCCTTTGTACATTTTAATCTCTACTCCTTCTTTCTTATTTTCTTATATATTTTTTATGATTGTCCTCTTATGCTTTCATCACCAACATGTTATTATTGTTAATCAAGACCTACGAAATTGTTCTAACGCCTAACCAGATAATTTGGACAACCTATTAGGAACCCAGTAATTTTGATTGTTTAATAACGTATCACTAAAAGTAGTCTTTTTTATATGTTTAAAAAACCAATCTAGAATTATTTTTTTAGGGTGTTTGAAAATATTATTTGGTTGTTCTTTGGCATAAACTTTGATATGAATCGATATTTAGTAGAGGCCAGCAATGAGCGAACGTGGTTCCTAAACGTGTTCGTACCCTCACCCCCGAACTCAATTTTTGGTTCATGACCATTAATGAAGTTATGATGGGGAAATCTACATTGGATAAGTTCCAAAGTTGTCCCTAAGTTTTTCCAATATCCAATTAGGTTTATGAGTATTCCTATAAATACTTGTTGCAGACTTCAAAAACGTTTTTAATAAAACCTTTACAATGGGGTAGTCAAATACGCGCTCACACCGCGTAGGCGAATGAATTCACGCCTACAATGGTGGTGGTTTTCGATTGGATGGTGGTTTTTTTGGATGGATGTGGTTGTTTTTCGAGTGGAGAGATAGGGTTTCGTGGGGTGGGGTTGTGGCTTCGGGTGCGATGGGTTGTTTCGGTTGGGGGTTCGGTTGTTTCGATTGGTGGGGGGGTTTCTCGACGGGGGTAGGGTTGTTTTGGGTAGGTTGTGGTTTTAGGTGGTGGAGTGGTGACGGGGTTGTTTAGATGATAGTGGAGTTGCTTCGGGTGGTGGTGGACTTGTGGTGGACTGGTGGTTTCAGGTGGGGTTGGTGGTTTCGAGATGGAGGGATGGTGATTTGGTGGCAAAGTAGTGGTGGTCGTAGTGACCATGGAGTTAAAGGAGAGAAATTAAAAGGTAAGTGGAACCCTTGGGGGAGGTGGGGAATCAAGGTGGAGGAGTTTGCGGGTAACAAAGGGGTTAAAGGAATAATTGAATGGACCAAACAAACAACAATTAAGGGAATCAACTTACTTGATTCCTTTCCCTTTCTTGTAACCCCCAACCAAATTTCCCCTAAGATTATTAGCTTTTGAGTAGCTTTTGTCAAAAGCTACTATTTTTGCATATTATTTACACATTAAAATTTTGTCAACAGTTATTCTTACCGACCACTTCTACTTTAGACAACTAGTTTCACAACTAAAATCTAACAGCTACCTCTACAGTTGAAAGCTCACAGCTCACAATTGAAAGCTCAAAACTTGCAGCTAACAACTATTTTTGCTGAACCGGCCCACATTTTTAGAAATTCTTTTTTGTGAGAAAATCATTTTTAGGAATATGATAGATGAACTCAACGAGCAAATAAAGTCATAAATTTAAACCACCGAAATAACTCAATCACTCTTCTCATTAATATGTTAAATTTATTTTAAAGCTGTTGTTCATTTGCTGTCTTTTCTATTGTCCTTCGAAAACCACGTGCCAAACAACTTGGTTGCAAGCGTTATAAATCAGAGAAAGTACAAAATATTTATGTTTAATTTGAAATTATCCGCCTGACTAGGTTGAAATTAAATCAGATGACTTGGTATTCAGATATAATTACAGGCTCAATATTTTTCCTTCGTTCTTTTTGCGAAAGACTAAAAAATAGGTAAAAGTTAATACTTCCTTTGTTCTTTTATGATTGCTACATGTAGAAGGAGCACAAGAACTAAGGAAAAAGGAAGAGAAGACCACATAAACTCGTGTTTTATGTCTAGTAGAAGAGAAAAGCAGAAAAGGGGGGCTACACAAACTTTCTAAAAGAGTATATGTAGCAATTATTATGAAATTTCCATAGTTGGAGAGTGTATCAATAATAAATGAATGAGGTAGTATATAAATAGTGTTTTATATCAACCATACATGAGCCATCAAATACCTTACACTTTGTTTTGATAGCAACATATAAGGGAAAGGCACACGAGCGGGAAGATGGAGCTCCATTTTTCCTCCAAATCTCTTCAATTTTAAAGGAAGGGTGTTTATTAAGGAGAGATAGAAAATGAATTCCTTCCTCTCCCTCCCTTCCCTTCCCTATCTGGCCAACCCCTTCTTCAAACAACGGAGCTTGTTCCTCTCCCTTATCCTTTGCTCCCTTTCTCACAATTTTTCTATCCAAACAAAGTGTTACTCTCTTGTTCCCACTCCTGTTTCATCTTCTTTCAAAAAATTCATCCCCTATCTTATGGTTATGCCAGTAAATCTTTCAATAAAAATTCTATTATCTGATGTTATTAATCCAACAATTGAGGGTACATCCAAGATCCAACTAAGTAGACATCTAATCAAATTTGTATTTGATAGGCTGTCGTACACCTGTCAAAAATAATTCCTAGCAGAACCTCCTAACAATGTAATAGGGTAAGTAGGGTTGAATTCACAGAGAGATGGTTGTTTTAGTCTAGCTTCTAACGTATGGGAAAACTAAACAAGATCAGAAATATGATAATTAATTCTAAACTAATAAAATACGAAAATCAAACTAAAAAGATTCAGGGTAATGGTTCACCAAATTCATATATATAATCTATCAAAATATCATCAATAGTTCAATTAATCAGATATCTAGAGCACAGGTTAATCCTACGGTTGGGTCTTAACGCTCTCAAATCAACATATGCAGTACGGTCGCTAACATAATCAGATTTGCTAATTGTAGCCTTGTAGGTAAGCCTCTAAGGAGTATTATCTCTCGATCTATGACTCTTTATTAGCAAGATTTAATCAGATAATTGATCAGGTTGCAAGATTAACAATAAAAACACTGATCAATTAGAAATATCAATGACTAATCAAACCATCAATAACATCAATCAAGATTAATAGCATATAAACATGGATTCTCAAACCCTAGAAACAAAAACTATTCAATCATGAAATAAAGAATAAAATCTAAATCTACAAAGGAAAACATAATTAGAAGAAATCAATGAAAGAAACTAATTGAACTCATGAATTAATTAATAACATGAAAAACTAGGGTTTAGTACTACAATTAGAGATAAAAAGAAGAAAAATAAACTAATGAATAAAATTACGTGAGAGAGATAGAGGAAGTGATTCATCATCTAATTAAAACTAGGTAACCTAATATAGATAAGAAAGTTAGTTACCTGATAAAGAAAGTCGAAATATTCATTAAATTGGCGGAATTAGTGATCCGTGCGTACGATAACAGATTCCAGCAGAAACAGTCCTAACTTCCGAAAGGCATAACTCCTTGACTAGAAGTCTCCTCGGGCGTGTCACCTAACGTTGGAAAGCTCTTGAAGTATGGTTTCCAAATCTACTGGAATTATTCAATTCCCATAATCACATCAAAAGTTATCGTCAGAAGAGTAGACGTGACTCCTTTTCCACATTTCTTCTAATGCTTTTCCGCTTCGTTTTCGCACAAACTCGTACTATAAGATGTCCAAACGATCCTTATGCAATGCATCTTCCTTCCATATGTTCCTAATCCTCAAGTTTAGCTAATTATACTCCAAATATATTCTCAATACCTGAAATGCATCAAAAACACGAAAACATACCGAATAGGAGTATAATAACAAAACTTAAGAATATAATGCAAATATGAACCTAAATATGAATCTAAATGCTCTAAAATGCAACCTAAATGCACCTAAAAACTATATATAAATATGACATATCAGTATTTACGACATATGCAAACCTCCGTAATTATATTTAGTGCAGCAAAGCAAAAACAAGAAACCTAGACTTGAAACGCATAAAAAATATCAAGCAAATATACAGGGTAAATTGTTATTAGTTCATCTTCATCAAATTTTTGTGGGAACTCTTCCATCACTATATATATTTTAGAAAAAGCACGTCACTTTTCAAACAATTGTTGACAAAAGTCTGTGGATTTCATGAATTTTGTTAGCAATGGTTAGAGGAAGACTCAATTTTCAAATAATGAAAAAAAGTAAAAGAAGTAATCCCTCCGTCCCATAATGTAGTGCTCACTTCTATATTTTATGAATAAGTAATAAGATTTTCCAAAAAATTATATTTAGGGTAGTGCTTTTAGTTACTTTTGTCTAGGAACTAAACTGTATTTTCTTTTTCCATTAAAAAAAACAAAAAGCAATAAATGTTCATTGGAATGGTGTAAAATAATAAATAGAGGCCTAAATTTTACAAGAAAGTAGGGGATTTTTTTGGAATGTTTGTGTAGAAATTAAGGATAATTTAGTCAAAAATTAAGGATAATTTAGTCAAAATAAATTGATAAAAAAGAAAATTAAGTAGAAGAAAGAACGGAAAGAAATCGAAGACGAGATTAAAGACAAGCAAAAATAAAAAACGAAAATTTGTCAATATTAGAATATCCTATGATAGGTGTAATTATTCATATGCATTAAAAAAAGTTGATATATATATACACAAGTGTTGGTGCTTGAAAATTTTATTAGAAATTTCAATCGCAGTTGAAATCTGATTTCACTTAAACACGCAATTAAAAGCTCACAACAAATCAGTGTATGACTATGCACTCTTTTCAAGCTTTTAATACACATGTTTATGATCTCATTTAAAATTATAAAACTACTAGGAATCAAACACATGACCTTTGAAATGAAATGTGAGAGTTTAACCACCAATCTATTACAATTTCAATGTTTAATGTTTCAAAACATGATAAAGTCTTATAATTATATGTAGATATAGAGACATAGACAACCTTTTTAATCTCTAACACTTTTATTAAGGTAATAACATTCTCTTATCCCAATTCCATTGACATTGTTATTTTTATCCTCAATTCCTTGGAAGTGTTTATTTTAAAACAACTTATCATGCCATAACGTTCATTTTTCAATTTCGCACTAGACAAAAAATTAGGAAAAACTAATAAAATCAACTATGAAACTTATGAATAATAATATATCGGTTAAAGCATTAAAGACTCCAACCCTTTTAAAAGTGGGAAGTTCCACACTATTCACTACAATAGTGAAATGGGTGAGTAAAGGTTGAAGTTTACTGTAGATAAGGAAAATAAGGAAAGGAGGGGGAGGTAACTAATCGAATGGCTCGCCTTCTTCTGATCGAATGGCTCTCATCTCTCTTCACCTCCAACTTGCTTTGTCCCACTTTACGTTTCTCGGTTTCCGATCCTCCTACACTGCTTTCTCTCACTCTCTCACACTCAATCTCCTAGGATTGCCTTACTTCTCCCTCTTCGCCTAGCTCTTTATCCACAGCCACATCTTTGTTCCTGTTTTTTTTTTTCCATTAATTCTCCCTTTTCTTCCATTCATCCTTAATTCATAATTCAAAACCCCCAAAAAAAGCCAAAATAAACAATCCGAAAAATTTAATTAAAATATGTGAGTTTAATCTTCCCATCTCACCTACTTCCAGGAAATCTGTCGTATAAACGGTTAATTATTTAAATTGGAGGAGGAAATTGGGAGAAATGGTGAGATGTTGAGATGGGCCTTTTGTTTTATGAAGTGGGTAATAATTATAAATGAGGGATCCAATGTAGGTGGATGATGCAAGTGCTCCATCAACTTGAAAACCTCTGCCGCGTGTTCATGAGGTTGTTGCTGCTCCGAAATGAAGGTGGGTTTAGTTTAGATTCCAAAGTTTTTGTTTAATTTCTTTGGATTTTTTTGTTGATCTTGTGGTTGAATTCTCCATTTTTTCGACTGTTTTTTGGGGAGGAATTTGTCATGAGCTGAAAATTTGGGAGACTTAGATGATGGGTTGTTTGAATTTTGGTGAATTCGATTTGGTTTGGAATATTTCGACTTAATTTCACAATTTCCATGTACTTTTTATTCTTGCTATGTGAATTCAATTATTGATTAGTTGGAATAACTAATTTTGTTTTTTATCAGAACTTTCATGCATCCTAATCCTAGGACCTATGATGAAGCTTCCATGGAATGTAGTAAAAACTTCGTCAAGGCTTTGCAGGTTCGCTATCTTTCTCTGTTTTGCTGGTGGTAGATCTTGATTTCATGCCTTTTGCTTCGTTTTATTTTGTTTGTGATGTTCTACTATCTTTTTTTAATTGGATTTTGTATTTGGGTGCTTGAATCCTGTGGTAGCCACCGGTAAGTAAAAATATAAAGTGAAATAGACGACATAATTTTGTTTTCTCCCAAACACATAATTACACAGAGAAATATGGTCTTTCATAGTTTTTCTCGTCTCTTTGTCTTCAATTTGCTATTACTAAAACTTAATCTTGTAATAGCTAGCAAAAAATAGGACGTAATTGTGAGAAAACTCTAGAATCGAAGGTGATTATTAGCAAATTAGTTGCAAAATCGATGTTGTAATCCATGATATCCATGTGCTTCGTCTGGTTCAGTTGTTATTTGGAGTTCTGAATTGATTTTCGTTGAGCTGAGTTTTGTTTGCTTTTGGACTAAATTTGAGGTATCATGTATTCAATTGTATTTATGTATCGGGTGTAGTAATATAGTTGTATGATTTTTTGACTCATATTTTTTGTTTACTTTTGATTTTTAGTGGTTGGATATCCTAAAAATTTACTTTGGAATTGTTGATTTTGTTCAACTTTTCACTGCTTCTTCCCTGTTCATTTGATCATTTTTGTGATTTTACTGCGAATAAAAAATCAACCTTCAAAAGTCGATAATTGTAACAAAAGTTAGATTTTTCTCTTCTTTGAAATATTGCTGGAAACCTTTACAATTATTTGATAGGAAGGAGAGAAATAGCAGAGTAGCAGAAATAGAATTAGCAGAGAAGGAGATGATGGTAATTTGGAGGCCTAATTCATCATTTTGGTGTTAAGTCCGAGCTCCATTCATGTTGAAACTGATCAATCACATGGTTAACACTTTCACGGTTTGTTGTTTTATCTTTTTGTTTAGTTTTGTACTTCTGTGTAATTACACTTTATGTTTTCCAGATTATGTTTATTTGTGGGTATTAGTCTACTATTCTTAGTTGACATTGATATTCTTGCATTTTTTGGCGGTCTCTTATGATTAAAATTGTCCCCTTTTTTCTCCTTATTTTAGTTGTGATCAAAGATATGGGTTATGTTGCCGTCAAAAAAAATATATATATGGGTTATGTTTGTTGATGGTTTTGCTTAAAGAAAGAATCTCAGATAAATCTAATGCAGAACTTAAGTCAACAATCGGTTGACGACTTGATTTCTTTGGCATTCGAAGTTAAATTCTTGTAATTATTTAATGGAAATGTACTTGTCCGTCATGATTATTACACCTTTCTTTTTTCCACATCGATTTGTTCGAAGCATTTTCGGGTGACTAATTACAAGCATGGGTTTCACTATTTTAGTTTGTCCTCCTCTCTTTAATTATTCCTTAGAAAATGGCATATAGTGATTCTCTCTATTCTTCAAATGCAATAGACATTACAAAGATCTCTTTCTTGGTAGAAAGAGTTTGGCAAGCTTTAATTACCTGCCAATTATATTGGATCCGGGTAATTTGTGAAGTGAGAAATGAACAAAATGATGTAAGAGTTCGGTTTTATTAAATCAAATATGTTTTTCTTTACATAATCATGAACAAAATAATGTAAGAGTTCGGTTTTTATTAAAGATATCTAACATATTGTAATTTGTAAGGAAATGAAAACGAGGATCTTAAGCATGAGTTCGGCATGTTCCGATAGGCTTCTTGCTTTGTACAATATGTGCGGATTTTGTCGGATTATATATTTATTTTTTCACAAACTTACATATTATGAGATAAATGAAAGTAGATATAGCCTAAGCCATATGTTTTACCTATGATGCTCATCTCTCTAATCTACTCTGCTCTCCCAGGTTGTTACTTTCTTGTCGTTGGCCTCTGAGTACCAGCCCTTGCCCCTTGTCGCGCGTAAAGTAAGTGCTTGCTAATGCTACAAGCTGCGATACAGATCTATTAATGAATACCAACTTTTGTTTTATCATTAATTCCCGTGATTAAGCGTTATAGCTTGTTTCCAATACCCAATGGCTTGATCGAACCAAGCCTCCGCAATTCTCAGAATCTCCGTGTTGAATGGCATGTGCTCCCCGGTCGGAATAGGAATAGGCAGGTCAATTCCTTCCCTCAGAACATCATTTTTGTCTCTTTTAGTTTTCAGTCTCTTTCACTCTCTCTCTGACTGCCATTGGTCTTTCTTCTCACACACACACACACACACACACACACTCTCTCTCTCTCTCTCTCCTCCCCTGTTTATTTTTGTTTTTGGGTTTTTGTTGTTTCACGTTAGAGAGAGATGCTCATGGGAGAAGATGATCGCCTTGTTTTCTTGCTCAGGCCGTGAAAATTATGTTTTTGTTAATGGCTCTCTTTCCCCATGTATATTGTTCTCTGGGAATTAGGACATTGTTTGTCTATAAACTTGTAATTAAAGTAGTGTATTAGGATTTTGGGTTTATTTTGATTTGACTTATAAGTTTTCGAGATACATTAGTGATGAGATGAAAGTATAATATCAAATTCTAACTATGAGTTACTCTACTTTATTGTAACACTACTTTTCATAATTGTGTTATAATATCAAACTATGAGTCAATTCTTAATATAGGGAATGGGAGCTTTGAGGAAAACTCTGGCCTTCTATGCTTGTCAATTCTTAATATATGTCTTTGGGTAAATGAGGATGACACAATTTTATTGTATAGAGAGGATCTTTGGTGATTTCCTTATAAGTGTTGGAGAATATCACTTGTTATAAACTTCCTTGAAATGTCTCGGTTTATGTCCCTTTGCTTGCTTTGGAAATGATGCAACCGACCGATTCTTATACATTTTTGTTCTTAATAGTGATGGTTCTACTCGAGCTTGCAAACTCAAAGTTATTGGTGGAGTTCATGTATCGGTGTCCTCCTTTTTGGTGACCTTGTTTTCAGCTAGAAAAACTGTTGAGGCCAAAGGAAAACATGGAAGTTAGAATTGAGGGAGCATTCTCTCGCTAGAGGTACAAAGTAAAAGAAGTCCTTTGAGAGACTTGGTGCATGTGAAGCCGATGAAGGAGATAGATAGCTAAGCTTATTAAGTCAACATTTCACATATTCTTTTTGACTTAATCTTGTATACTAATGGAGTTATTAAGTAATCATATAGATTCGAACGTTATGAGCAATATGTTTCTATCCAAAATACAAAAAGCGATGATATAAAAACCTTTTTCTTTTCTATTACAAGTGTGTATTGAAGGTTGTAAGTACTTAGAGCTAAATGATGATAAGAATGTCACAGACCTTTTTTTTTCAATCGTAGAATTATGAAGATTAACCTAAATCCTAGACTGCACCAAAGTCGGTACCCAAACTTTCAACTTCGAAAAGTCGGGAGATAAGGAAGACACATACAATTAAGAAAAAGGTAGAGCTACAATTACTTGTTTGCAAACGTACACACATATAGCAACGATCCGACAGGCTACTGGTGGTAAAGTATCCACAAGTAAAAGGAATGGATATGCTAAACTGAAAAAAAATCCTTACATATTATAGAACGCATAAATCTCGCGATATTAGCAAGAGTAAACTTTGGCTTGTATTATAACCAATACAACATTTTGTAGTAACGCGCGCATCTTATTATATAAATCATGTTTCTGAGTGTTAAATTGAAATGTTCAAGCATACAAATTTAGCTTTGTCAAAGCATTTTTGTATAATATGTGTACTTACGTGGGGCTTGTTTGGCATGTCCCATTTAAAAAAGAAAATTTGTTAAAATTTGGTATTATATATAAAAGGATTCTAAATATAATAATTTTTCACCTTGATAGTCTAAAGAAGATTCACTAGCAAAATAGACGAATAACATGGGGGGAAATGGCTATATGGAGTGAAAATGTGAGTGGGATATGAAATTTTATTGGCTGAAACTAAAAGTAGCAATATATATTACTAGATAAAGAAAAGGAAGTTATCCGAAGAAAAAAATGTGCTTCTCGTGACATATATTCGACAATTTTTATAATAACAAGAAATTATAGTAAGCCAGTTGACCGACATTGATGTCAATCTAGCTACTCTTACGCGCGCGGGCCAACCACTAGTATATACAAAAAGCATAAAAGAGCAAGACGTAAGGACTAAGGCATATGTTGACAATTGTGGTTGCCAAATTGAATCATGATTCATTAACTTCTAGAGAGTCCTAATAGCAAATTACTTACCAAACTATCAGATGGTGGCTAGCGGCTACATAAATGCATGACCAAATCCAACCCTTTTAAAAGTGGGAAGTTCCACACTATTCACTACAATAGTGAAATGGGTGAGTAAAGGTTGAAGTTTACTGTAGATAAGGAAAATAAGGAAAGGAGGGGGAGGTAACTGATCGAATGGCTCGCCTTCTTCTGATCGAATGGCTCTCATCTCTCTTCACCTCCAACTTGCTTTGTTCCACTTTACGTTTCTCGATTTCCGATCCTCCTACACTGCTTTCTCTCACTCTCTCACACTCAATCTCCTAGGATTGCTTTACTTCTCCCTCTTCGCCTAGCTCTTTATCCACAGCCACATCTTTGTTCCTGTTTTTTTTTTCCATTAATTCTCCCTTTTCTTCCATTCATCCTTAATTCATAATTCAAAACCCCCAAAAAAAGCCAAAATAAACAATCCGAAAAATTTAATTAAAATATGTGAGTTTAATCTTCCCATCTCACCTACTTCCAGGAAATCTGTCGTATAAACGGTTAATTATTTAAATTGGAGGAGGAAATTGGGAGAAATGGTGAGATGTTAAGATGGGCCTTTTGTTTTATGAAGTGGGTAATAATTATAAATGAGGGATCCAATGTAGGTGGATGATGCAAGTGCTCCATCAACTTGAAAACCTCTGCCGCGTGTTCATGAGGTTGTTGCTGCTCCGAAATGAAGGTGGGTTTAGTTTAGATTCCAAAGTTTTTGTTTAATTTCTTTGGATTTTTTTGTTGATCTTGTGGTTGAATTCTCCATTTTTTCGACTGTTTTTTGGGGAGGAATTTGTCATGAGCTGAAAATCTGGGAGACTTAGATGATGGGTTGTTTAAATTTTGGTGAATTCGATTTGGTTTGGAATATTTCGACTTAATTTCACAATTTCCATGTACTTTTTATTCTTGCTATGTGAATTCAATTATTGATTAGTTGGAATAACTAATTTTGTTTTTTATCAGAACTTTCATGCATCCTAATCCTAGGACCTATGATGAAGCTTCCATGGAATGTAGTAAAAACTTCGTCAAGGCTTTGCAGGTTCGCTATCTTTCTCTGTTTTGCTGGTGGTAGATCTTGATTTCATGCCTTTTGCTTCGTTTTATTTTGTTTGTGATGTTCTACTATCTTTTTTTAATTGGATTTTGAATTTGGGTGCTTGAATCCTGTGGTAGCCACCGGTAAGTAAAAATATAAAGTGAAATAGACGACATAATTTTGTTTTCTCCCAAACACATAATTACACAGAGAAATATGGTCTTTCATAGTTTTTCTCGTCTCTTTGTCTTCAATTTGCTATTACTAAAACTTAATCTTGTAATAGCTAGCAAAAAATAGGACGTAATTGTGAGAAAACTCTAGAATCGAAGGTGATTATTAGCAAATTAGTTGCAAAATCGATGTTGTAATCCATGATATCCATGTGCTTCGTCCGGTTCGGTTGTTATTTGGAGTTCCGAATTGATTTTCGTTGAGCTGAGTTTTGTTTGCTTTTGGACTAAATTTGAGGTATCATGTATTCAATTGTATTTATGTATCGGGTGTAGTAATATAGTTGTATGATTTTTTGACTCATATTTTTTGTTTACTTTTGATTTTTAGTGGTTGGATATCCTAAAAATTTACTTTGGAATTGTTGATTTTGTTCAACTTTTCACTGCTTCTTCCCTGTTCATTTGATCTTTTTTGTGATTTTACTGCGAATAAAAAATCAACCTTCAAAAGTCGATAATTGTAACAAAAGTTAGATTTTTCTCTTCTTTGAAATATTGCTGGAAACCTTTACAATTATTTGATAGGAAGGAGAGAAATAGCAGAGTAGCAGAAATAGAATAAGCAGAGAAGGAGATGATGGTAATTTGGAGGCCTAATTCATCATTTTGGTGTTAAGTCTGAGCTCCATTCATGTTGAAACTGATCAATCACATGGTTAACACTTTCACGGTTTGTTGTTTTATCTTTTTGTTTAGTTTTGTACTTCTGTGTAATTACACTTTATGTTTTCCAGATTATGTTTATTTGTGGGTATTAGTCTACTATTCTTAGTTGACATTGATATTCTTGCATTTTTTGGCGGTCTTTTATGATTAAAATTGTCCCCTTTTTTCTCCTTATTTTAGTTGTGATCAAAGATATGGGTTATGTTGCCGTCAAAAAAAATATATATATGGGTTATGTTTGTTGATGGTTTTGCTTAAAGAAAGAATCTCAGATAAATCTAATGCAGAACTTAAGTCAACAATCGGTTGACAGCTTGATTTCTTTGGCATTCAGAAGTTAAATTCTTGTAATTATTTAATGGAAATGTACTTGTCCGTCATGATTATTACACCTTTCTTTTTTTCCACATCGATTTGTTCAGCATTTTCAGGTGACTAATTACAAGCATGGGTTTCACTATTTTAGTTTGTCCTCCTCTCTTTAATTATTCCTTAGAAAATGGCATATAGTGATTCTCTCTATTCTTCAAATGCAATAGACATTACAAGGATCTCTTTCTTGGTAGAAAGAGTTTGGCAAGCTTTAATTACCTGCCAATTATATTGTATCTGGGTAATTTTGTGAAGTGAGAAATGAACAAATGATGTAAGAGTTCAGTTTTATTAAATCAAATATGTTTTTCTTTACATAATCATGAACAAAATAATGTAAGAGTTCAGTTTTATTAAAGATATCTAACATATTGTAATTTGTAAAGAAATGAAAACAGGATCTTAAGCATGAGTTCAGCATGTTCCAGTAGGCTTGCTGCTTTGTACAATATGTGCGGATTTTGTGAGATTATATATTTATTTTTTCACAAACTTACATATTATGAGATAAATGAAAGTAGATATAGCCTAAGCCATATGTTTTACCTATGATGCTCATCTCTCTAATCTACTCTACTCTCCAGGTTGTTACTTCCTTGTCGTTGGCCTCGAGAACCGGCCATTGCCCTTTGGCGGCGTAAAGTAAGTGCTTGCTAACGCTACAACTGCGATACAGTCTATTAATGAATACCAGCTTTTGTTTTATCATTAATTCCCAGGATTAAGCGTTATAGCTTGTTTCCAATACCCAATGGCTTGATCGAACCAAGCCTCCGCAATTTCAGAATCTCCGTGTTGAATGGCATGTGCTCCCCGGTCGGAATAGGAATAGGCAGGTCAATTCCTTCCCTCAGAACATCATTTTTGTCTCTTTTAGTTTTCGCCTCTTTCACTCTCTCTCCGACCGCCATTGGTCTTTCTTCTCACACACACACACACACACACACACACTCTCTCTCTCTCCTCCCCCCTTTTATTTTTGTTTTTGGGTTTTTGTTGTTTCACGTTAGAGAGAGATGCTCATGGGAGAAGATGATCGCCTTGTTTTCTTGCTCAGGCCGTGAAAATTATGGTTTTGTTAATGGCTCTCTTTCCCCATGTATATTGTTCTCTGGGAATTAGGACATTGTTTGTCTATAAACTTGTAATTAAAGTAGTGTATTAGGATTTTGGGTTTATTTTGATTTGACTTATAAGTTTTCGAGATACATTAGTGATGAGATGAAAGTATAATATCAAATTCTAACTATGAGTTACTCTACTTTATTGTAACACTACTTTTCATAATTGTGTTATAATATCAAACTATGAGTCAATTCTTAATATAGGGAATGGGAGCTTTAAGGAAAACTACGGCCTTCTATGCTTGTCAATTCTTAATATATGTGCGGGGTAAATGAGGATGACACAATTTTATTGTATAGAGAGGATGCTTTGGTGATTTCCTTATAAGTGTTGGAGAATATCACTTGTTATAAACTTCCTTGAAATGTCTCAGTTTATGTCCCTTTGCTTGCTGGAAATGATGCAACTGACCAGATTCTTATACATTTTTGTTCTTAATAGTGATGGTTCTACTCGAGCTTGCAAACTCAAAGTTATTGGTGGAGTTCATGTATCAGTAACCTCCTTTTGGTGACCTTGTTTTCAGCTAGAAAAACTGTTGAGGCCAAAGGAAAACATGGAAGTTAGAATTGAGGGAGCATTCTCTGCTAGAGGTACAAAGTAAAAGAAGTCCTTTGAGAGACTTGGTGCATGTGAAGCCAGTGAAGGAGATAGATAGCTAAGCTTATTAAGTCAACATTTCACATATTCTTTTTGACTTAATCTTGTATACTAATGGAGTTATTAAGTAATCATATAGATTCGAACGTTATGAGCAATATGTTTCTATCCAAAATACAAAAAGCGATGATATAAAAACCTTTTCCTTTTCTATTACAAGTGTGTATTGAAGTTTGTAAGTACTTAGAGCTAAATGATGATAAGAATGTCACAGACCTTTTTTTTCAATCGTAGAATTATGAAGATTAACCTAAATCCTAGACTGCACCAAAGTCGGTACCCAAACTTTCAACTTCAGAAAGCTGGAGATAAGGAAGACACAAACAATTAAGAAAAAGGTAGAGCTACAATTACTTGTTTGCAAACGTACACACATATAGCAACGATCCGACAGGCTACTGGTGGTAAAGTATCCACAAGTAAAAGGAATGGATATGCTAAACTGAAAAAAAATCCTTACATATTATAGAACGCATAAATCTCGCGATATTAGCAAGAGTAAACTTTGGCTTGTATTATAACCAATACAACATTTTGTAGTAACGCGCGCATCTTATTATATAAATCATGTTTCTGAGTGTTAAATTGAAATGTTCAAGCATACAAATTTAGCTTTGTCAAAGCATTTTTGTATAATATGTGTACTTACGTGGGGCTTGTTTGGCATGTTCCATTTAAAAAAGAAAATTTGTTAAAATTTGGTATTATATATAAAGGGATTCTAAATATAATAATTTTTCACCTTGATAGTCTAAAGAAGATTCACTAGCAAAATAGACGAATAACATGGGGGGAAATGGCTATATGGAGTGAAAATGTGAGTGGGATATGAAATTTTATTGGCTGAAACTAAAAGTAGCAATATATATTACTAGATAAAGAAAAGGAAGTTATCCGAAGAAAAAAATGTGCTTCTCGTGACATATATTCGACAATTTTTATAATAACAAGAAATTATAGTAAGCCAGTTGACCGACATTGATGTCAATCTAGCTACTTTTAGCTATGTGCGCGTAGCGCGCGGGCCAACCACTAGTATATGTAAAAGACTAAAGAGTGTTGTATGCATCCTATGCTAATATAGTAATATGTGACCTAGAGATCGGTTACTAATATTGACAAATAGACATTGAAAGAGACTCTTAGCTCAGCAATTGGTAAACCCTACTTTATGCCAAATTGCCAAGTAAAACCACCTCAGAGTTGGACTACACTATCAATTTGACTTTACGAATTAATGACATGCACAAAAACTGTTAAAACTTCTCTCTTCTTTTCAAAACAATAATAGTAATAATAATAACATATATACATATATATATAAATATAACGTCGTTTTCAAAATTATATGGATAGATAAAGCAGAAACTGGCTACTCGACGGCATCCAATACTTTCTAGATGCGAATAATTTATTTTTAAGTGGGCAAACTTTCTATTATTTTTACAACTTTTCTATTAGTAACATGGTGATTCATGTTGGTAAAGTTATTAATAAAGGCTGATGATAGATTGATGATGTGGATAAAAACTTAAATAAGAAAACCGCGTAAACTTTGTTGTGGCATGTGTGAATAAGATCAATAAGGTGTGGGGTAAAAACTAGTGGCTACTATAAAACTAATGGCTAGTGCATGTTATTTGCCCCAATCTTTGTGCTCTCCAACAAAACCAAAGGCGTAAGGGGGATGATATTGATACATATGACATATCATAATTCATACATTGTAACATCAAGAATATTATGATATACTAGTATGTCCCTTTAAATGCATGAATCAAGTTGATGTGGCAAGTTAACAACCCTACCAACTTGCTTTTCATCTTAAAGAAACATGTAATTAACAAGGGTGTTATTATTAGTAAGTTTGAGTTCAGTCGGTTATGCATGAAAGTTATTTGTCATCCATTGATTTATATCTTTCATCCTCAAATGTTTAGGATAGATGCAAATTGCAATAAGAAGTTCAAATTGACATGGCTAATCAAAACTGGCTTTATTAGGAGGAGTTTCAATATTTTTATTTGGTTCAACTAAAAATTATGTTTGTTTTGTGTAGTATTTTATATGTTGGAAAACTGTCCGTCATTTTTGTTAAATTTCGATCGATGATCACATTTAACATTGACATTAAAATTCTCCACAAATTCTCATCTCTTCTCATTAACGTTATCACAGTATTACAAGAATCCTAATCTTAGCCGCAAGCTCTAAATGCACGACCCATAATCCCATATTATCTACAAAATTATGATAAGGATAGCTATATAGAGTCCTAAATGTAATAGGATCATATCTCTAACATATATGAATTGGGCAACCCATGTATTACAAATGGTGCTCAATTACTATTTTTTTATATCAAAATTTACTATGACGAGAAGCTCTTATGAACTAGGAGAAAAATAGGGGGTGCTCAATGAAGTTTAGCGAAAACGTTTTATTAGTTCGATGTGCATAAACTAGTTCTCACAAATTAATAACTTAGTTTCTTCAGTTGGTCTTGTAAGAGACCACCTACTTTTAATCTAAAATTAGGCAACGGCTGAAGCCCAATATCAAGAAGAGAACCAGACCACCTTTCCGAATAGAGTGATTAGTTTAATTTATCTAGTGACCAATATAATAGATTTGGGGACCATTTTAATGCATTCAGTAATCACATTCTTGAATCCATTTATTGACTAGCTTAATCCATTTGGTAAGTCTGCCGGGTTATTTTTAAAAATTGTCTGCTATAGTTCGAGATTCAAAGGAAAACAAAGGAAGAAGAAGAGAAGGGACGACTAGGTTGGTGCGAGATATCTAGGGATAGTGTTGGGCCAAAGTGAGATGAAATGAGCTTGTTAGGACTTTAGGATAATGTAGGGCTTGCGTTTGTCTAATTTTATGTTAAAAGTAGTATGCCTATTCTAATAATTTGTGTAGTTTCTTAAGACTAAAACAGTTTGGAAACGTAACATGTGGAGATTCAAAACAGTTGGCTGATCCAAATTTTTTTAAGGAGGTTATTGTCTAGATATTAGTATAATCCATATGTTATTTATTTTTTAAAAGATTCATCATGCTATAGATTGTGTTTCTTAGTGGTTGTTTGGTATACATGAAATTATGTAGACAATAAAAATTCCCATGATTTTCATAGTTGGGTAGTTGTTTGGTTGACAGGAAGTGGGGAAAATGGGGGCAACGAAAATTCTCAAAAAACGTGGGAATTTATTCACAAACACCGACCTCCCTTGGTCATCAGAATTCCCACATCAATGTATGGGAAATGCAAATTCCTTTACTTCAACTAGAAGTGATCATGAAGCCCAAAAAAAGTGGCCCGTTGCGGGCCAAAGCCTCATGTCGGGCCGGGCTAGGCCAAGCCTTGGGAGGAAAATTCCGGGCCAAAACCCGCTAATTCGGGCCGGGCCATGCAAGATTTTCGGGCGGGGCCAAAAATTAGCCTAAATTTTCATATTCAAGTCCCCCGTGGCCCGGAATATTTGCCCAAAAAATCGGGACGGGCCCGGGTCGGACCCGACGCGGGCCGAAAAACCGTGCCCAAAACCCGCCCATTTTTGGGCCGCGCCCATGTTGATCACCTCTAACTTCAACCAATCTTATTAAGGTCATTTAATAAGAATTTCATAAGGGAAATAACTTACTATGAAATAGAACTTCCCATGAAAATCATATATACCAAATAACCACTTAGATTCAAAGAACCTATTAATTATTATCTACTAATTGAAATACAATAGTTATTATCTTAACTATTTTATTTATTAAAATAAGTCAAAATAAATTGAAGGAATTACAAATTTCCTTTTCTCAGAAAGGAAAGACCATCCAACAAGATAAGCACTCAAACCTACACATCTCCAAAATCACAAACCTACAATAGTGGCAATCCTCATTCAGCCACACTTACCAGATTACTATAACCCACCCATTGATATTTTTAGAAGCCAAATACAACCAAAAAACTTTGCGCCTTTTCTCGTTTTGTTTTTTATGGTACAAATGTACAATGACGAACAATGTGACCCATAACAAATTAAAATTCAAGACTTTTTCAGCACTTATAGTTTAACAAACCCAAAAAAAAAAAGAACTTTCATAATTCTCTCTCCTGTTGTCCAAAAAAAAAAAAAAAATTCTCCCTCTTGTACAAATAGTTCTACTAGATAAAGACTTTCTAGAGGCACAGAAAGCGACCTTCCACTACAACTCTCATCACCCTCATCAATCGCCAATCACCCACGTTTTCTACTTGTATATAATTATTCATTCATTTCTTTTTTTTCTTCGTTTCTATCTCATTGGAATCTTTCATCACATTAATCAAAGAAAACCAGATAAGACTGGTGGTTGTCTCAATTATTTTTTAGAAAAAAACCCATTTTTTATCATCCTCTTTTTCTTCATTGTTGTTGCTATAAACAGGTATTCAAAGTTTATTCCTTTTTTTTTTTTCTTTTTCCTGTTTAATTTTGATCTTAGTGTTTAAATTTCAAGTCTTTTACAGGTTTGATTTCTGGGTTATGGATCTTTTTGTTGATAAATTTTATTTGGGTAGTGTTTGTTTTTATTGATATGTGCTTTAATTTCTTAATTTTGGGGATTTTGGGTTTTGGGTTTTGAATTGAGTAATTGTTTCATGTATTAGGTTGATTGATTGTTGGGTATTGTTTTATTTGCGTATCAAAATTCAAACTTTGACACAATTTTTGATTTGCTTTAGTGGTGGATTTTTCTGCTTTTTGGGTTTTTTCTTTTTTTGTAGTTTGAATTTTGTTGTTGGGAATTAGAGGTTGTTCAAAATTAGAATTGTTGTTTAAATTTTATTTTCTCCTGTTGTCCTCTGTTTTACAGAAAATTAGCTGCTTTCTTGTACAACATGATTATTCTGTTGATGAGATTAATTATTGGTTTGTTTTAATTTCTGTGCTTCACGTTTCTTTCACTTTGTGTTGATTATTCATAGGTCAGGCAAATCTACGGAATTTCTAAATTTAGTTAGAAGATTATATTTGGAGACAGATTTTCAGTTTGGGTTTAAGAATTGTGAATTGGTATTAAGATTTCTGAATTGGGTTTAAGTGTATCTCATTGGTTTTTATATGTTTTCTCTTTAGGGTGTGATTGATTCTTTGCCTTGAGTTCACTTTGTAAAACTTCATGATGCTTAACACTTCCTGTACTTGGAATATTCCTGTTTAATTTTGCTTAAATTGGGTTTACAATATTCACTTGAGATTATCTTTTTTTAATATGAAGTGACACTTACTCAACATACATAAATAACACACTTTTTTTTCAATACTTGCTTTTTGCAAACATGTACTGATGTACATATGCTTATAGTTGCTCAGACTGGAGATCTGAAACAGTGCTCTCATTGCATATAGTTTGCGAATATTATGTTCTTAAGTTAAATTTATGTCTTCTGGTGCAGGTTGTTAATCATTGTAGTTCATATTGGTGGTTTATAGATTTGCTCAGTAGTATCTTGATTGTTGGATCATGGGTTCAGAAGGTCCTGCTCCATCACCAGTAACAGTTAACGTGACGGGTTTTAAGAAATTCCATGGAGTTGCTGAAAATCCAACTGAGACGATCGTGCGTAATTTGAAAGAGTACATGGAGAAGAAGGGTTTACCGAAAGGTCTGGCTCTAGGAAGCTGCAATATTCTCGAGACTGCTGGGCACGGGGCAGTTGTTCCTCTTTACCAGACGCTGCAATCTGCCATTAACGGGAATGATTCAGAATTACCAAATTCTGGGAAAGTTATCTGGGTCAGTTTCTCTATATTCTTCTTCATGGTTTGTCAAATACTGTTTGAGTTCTCACTTTTGTTCATCATATATGTGAAAAATTGTTAAGAGTTGTCATGAGTATGTGGAAGTCCATCCTTTTTGCTCCAGTAGAATTTCGATCATTTGATGCTACTATAAATTGTTGAGTTTGCCAACCGGGAATGCAGTTTGTATTCAGTTTGACTTGTGCACATTTGTTCTATCTTTTGATAAGTGGAAATCGTACTTTGAGATTTACTCAACCTTCTGAATAGGTTTTATGGTATTGTCAGTAGTCATTACTTATGGCGTGCTTAGACCATACAATGAGACATTATGCAGCCTGCGAGAATGAAAACCAAACCACCCTAGGATGAGTGGATCTTAGTGTATACCCCTTAAGTTTAGATGCATTACTCACTTACTGTGGCTAACTTTATTCTCATAGGAGTCATCCTTTAGAATATAGATCTTTGTTTGTCGCATATCTCCCCTCCCCCCTCCCCTCCTTCCCACCCTTACAGAAAGAAAGAATGAAAGGAAGGGCCCTGTTAGAAGTCTTTTATGGCGCATTAAAATATTTTGATTTTTTTGTTACAGGTGCATTTAGGAGTAAATAGTGGTGCTACCCGATTTGCCATTGAGAATCAGGCTTTCAATGAAGCCACTTTTCGTTGCCCTGATGAGATGGGATGGAAACCTCAGGTTACATGGACATCTGATTATGCTCCTTTTATTATAGCATTGATTGTTGTTTCTCCAGCGCCTAAATGCTTTTCTGATTACTTGCAGAAAGTCCATATTATCCCTGCAGATGGAGAGATCTCTAGAACAAGAAAGGTAATTTGGCTTTATTCATCCTTCCATTACTAATAATTTACTATGTCCGCGATCAATTTTCATATATATTCTTTAGTGCTGAAAACCACCTCAAGGTTTTGAATGATTGAGTTCTGTTTCTGGAAGTTGGAAAATTTATGTTATCTAGTGAATATATTTCACGACTTTGGTATCAAAAACACATGATGAAGATGAAGTCCCAGACTCCCAGTGCTATTTTAGAAAGCACTTTGAATTTACATTTCAATCCGTAATAGATAGAGAAAAGAAGAGCAACTGCAAAGTACAGGAATGATAGTAAACACAAACGGCAGTAGATTCTGTGCTATCTTATCTTTTAATGTCTGTTGATGTTTTAAGTCAATTCAAAGTCTTCATAACCGTGAGATGTAATGGGAAGAATGAAAAACTGGGGGGAGGGGGAGGGGGGGAGGGGGGAGGGGGGAGAACTAATTTGCTGGTTTCTTGTTACATATTTATTTACTCCACTGAAACTAATACTTTCCACACCTGTACAAAAAATAAACTACTTAGCCTGTTGATCGGCATTCTTTAATGGTTTCTGAATTTAGAAGTTTGAAGTTTAGAATAGGTGCTGGCTGGTAAATTCACAAACTAGACTCATCTCTGCCTCTGCTTCTGGTATTCCTTTTTTTTTTACTTTTTATCATATTGGCCACTTACTTGCCATACCACTTCTATTGTAGATAATATGATCTTTGTCCAAATGCCCTCTTAAAAAATTGTGTTAACTCCCCTTTCTTCTCCTTGCTGTTTGGTTTTAGTTATTGTCTGAATTATCTTAGGCAGCCAAAACGCAAACAAGTATACTAGAACATTCCTTGAATTAGTAAGTACTTCCTCCGTTCCAAAATAAGTGAAACACTTCACTCATTTATGTGAGAGCTTTTTGAGACAAGTGTTTCACTTATTTTGGAACGGAGGAAGTATGAAATATACGTGTGTTATATGCAATCGCGAGGTGAAAGATTGATATGTTTATAAGGAATTCATGTATAAAACAAAGAAAACTAATCCAATGTTTGCTAGTTTGTGAATATGATAGAATGTATAAAATAAGGAAGTCATGCCTCTGCATGTATTATATGCAATCATATGTTTATAAGGAATTCATATTGGCCACTTACTAGCCAACGCATTGTGGGTGATTTATGTACATTTTTGGTGAATTTCTTGTTCTTTAGGTTTGTCTTTGATATGCTGTTGTCACAACATAAACGAACAAATAATAGTCCATTGGTATTCTGATTGATGTATATTATGGAAAGAAGTAAATTAGGTGGAGAGACTTGTTTGTGCCGCCTTCAATGTCCTAATACTAGCTTCTCCATCTTGCATTTCATAAAGTTTTATCATCAGTACTATACCATTGTTAAAAGTGTTCTTTTTTTTCGAAAAATAATCCAGACTACGCTCCCGGTTGAGGAGATCACATCTGCTTTGACGAAGAAAGGTTATGAGGTGATGACATCGGATGATGCAGGACGCTTTGTTTGTAACTACGTGTATTACCATTCACTCTGGTTTGCGGAGCAAAACGGGACAATGTCCCTATTTGTACATGTACCTCTTTTCTCAACTATAAACGAGGAAACCCAGATGCAGTTTGTAGCTTCCCTATTGGAGGTACTTGCATCTTTGCCTTAGCACTCTAGTGAGCAACTCGCTCGACTTGTGTTGTGTCCACTACTTGTGTCAGTTTGTATTGGTTGGCTAATGGTATTCGGAGTGCCGGGCATGGACACATGTTTATTACATGCTGGAGTAAACCGTCTTAAATTGCTGAGATTACAAGTTGGGTTTTTCTCTTTTTCCTTCTCATTTGTCTCATTGTCTTTTACCTTGTGGATTCCATTGCTTTTGAGGAGTCCAGTTTTTTTTCCATGTGTATATTATCTGGAAATAATTGCAGTTTCTTTCATACTCCATTATGATGAATTGATGATAAAGAGTCTAAGAGATGGTTCAAGACAATATAATGAGATGAATATGATTTAAGATCATCATAAATAAATACTTCCTCTGTTTCACAATACATGCATCATTTCTCATATGAGCACTATTCATCAACCAACTTTGACAATCTCTCTCAAAATTATATAAGAAAAAAATATAGTCGAGTGGGGTCTTGTTGAAGTCGTCTCTATGCGAGGATTTCAAATATCATTTTATAATTTTTACCTATACACAATTAAAGATATTATTGTCGGAAGAAGAGCATTGGAGTGCGTGAAAAAACAAATGGTATATGTTTTGTGAAACGGATGTAGTATGCATTTGTGTCCAAGAGTTGGAGACAGCCTATAATTTACCGAAGACTTTTTAATGTTATTAGTTTGAATAGTATGGACAGAAGACTCTTTCAGTAATGGACATCAATTGTCCTGAACTGGTTTATCATTCCTGGAAAGTAGCTTGGGTGGCTAAACTATTACTGTCTACCAGTTGTACTCCCTCTGTTTTTTTTTATCTTTCTCACTTGAAATTTTGACATTATTCATATTTGGAGAGAATCTTCTTAATTTTTCTCAATTTATAAGAAAAAAATAACATGTGGTCTTGTTTGATTCGCCTCAATTAAGATCTTTATTAATATTCAATCATTATAATTTTTACTAATATATAATGAAAGATATTTGAGTTCAAAAAGGTGCATTGAGAGACGCGCACAGGAAAACTGAGAATGATAAAAAAAAAACAGAGGGAGTACTCTCCCTTTTTGCGAGACATATGTGTACTCTGTTTATTCAAGCTAGTTCTGCCGAATTTGAACAACCACAAAGTCGAACAACTCGAATTTGATCACCACAATTGTCCAACAATCTTATTATTTGATCCATCGCAGTCGAACAACTCGAATTTTACTCATAAATATAATTTTACATAATTTTTGTTTTACTTTAAGCATAAAGCTAAAATGATATGTGAATCCATTTCATTCATTAGATTTGCTAGCACTAATTTTTATTTATATTTTTTAATAGGCATCATTTTCTTATTTTTCATGGTCAATTTATAAAACTTATTGATAGAAATAGTTGAAGTTTAGTGAGCGCACTTGTAGGGGAGGTAGCAAAACTATGATTCTTTATGTCCTCAATTAATTGTCTTTTTCTGCCAAAAAAAAAAAAAAATTAATTGTCTTTTTAGATTTTGGACATGCGTATTAAGTAGGGGTGGATTTTTGCAATTATGTTACATGAGTGGCATTTCTCAACCTAGCCTCCTCCTCTCTCCTCTCTCATCTTCCTCCAAAAAAAACCCTAATTTTTTCTTCTAGTTTGGGGCTACCATTATCCTTTCGATGGTGGTAAGCCCCCAATTCTTCTTTTTTCTTCTAGTTTTTATTGTTTTTGTTATTAATTATATTCCATTATTTTTTTTTTAGAGTTTTCTACCCAATTTTTGGGTTCTTTCTCTCATCTTATGGGAATTTGGAGTTTAGTTTTAGTCTCTTCTCACGTGGAAGTTTAAAAATTGGTATGAGAGATTGTTCCTATTGGTTGAAGTTCAAGACCATCAACATCGAAGTATTGGAAATTCGGATGCGGTCAACCTGGTTAAATCAAGAATTTTCTTCCCCAAACTATGTCGAATGATAGACTTTCCCATCAATAAGCTGCGTGATTCGAGAAATACAAAGAGATACAGCATTTGTATTCTTCGATCCTGGTTCATTGTAGTTTCTTCGAAGATGAATTTGATTTGATCTTGTGTGATTATATCTTGTTTTTCTTTAATACTTATTGTAGATGTCGTTTGGCCTTCATTTAATGAAATTTCTCTTAAAAAAAAAAAAGTAGGAAATGTATTCTGTTTCAAAACTAAAGTCATAAATATTTGCAAGGTTCAAAATTGGAATAGCAATGCATTGAACCAGTTTCGGATATAAAAACTCGGACACAGTTGTAACCGGTTACCGTTACAAATCTCAATTTTTTGGACCTGATATCCAGTGGATATTACCATGCTGGATAGGTGTCGGAATTAACTTTTTTATTTTTACAAGAAAAGGAGCAGATTATTCATTCAATAAAGCCAAGTCTTTCATTACAGCACTATTTACCTCCTCAGGGTACTCCTCTAACCAGACTAATAGTAGTACATCTTCCACCTGATGACTAAGCTTGCTAAACTGTGAGCCACTCCATTTACCATCCCTTTTCACAAAAGAGAAACTACAAGAAGTACATGCTCTTTTCAAGGCTAAAATGTCTGCTATAATTTTCCCAAATAGGGTGGGTTCGCATTTAGAGCACCATTATTGATGAATGAAAAAAAGATCATCCTACTCTCTTTCTAATTTTCTCTCTCTAAAAAATTACATCCCACAATCTTTTCCCACTTTCTTCTTAACAATGAACCAAAAAATAGATCATTCCAACTACTTTTTTCTCTCTCTCTTACTTTTGACCCCACCCAATTACTTTTTCTCTCTCATCACTCAAGTTGTCTGTTTCTCGGAATTAATTATATGGTAGATCCAGTTTCAAAATCGAGTACTCAATCCCAAATATAGTAGAACCATAAATTTGTATATCAAAATGATATACTAACCTCTGTTTCTAAATAAGTGCAATAATTTGACTTTAACGCTTGCCAACACACAACTTTAACCATTAATATCTATAATTATATATTTGTAAAAGTTATAAAAAGTTGATATATAAAAATATTTATTGAAATACGTCCAACAAGATTTTATATGATCATTTTTGTTTTTATAAATACTAAAAACTATGGTTACTGTGAGGTGTGTGAATAGTGAAAAAGTCAATTTATTGCACTTAAAAAGAAATAGAGGAAGTATATGAGAATTAAGGAAAAAAAATTACAAAATTAAACATTATCAAGTAACTTACGTGAGATTTTAATAATAAAAACAAATTAGTATCGGAATTTTTTTCCCCGCTTTACCCTAAATAAAAAAAATTATGTATCCCCTCTTTTCCTTGTTGATGTTTCTAGTTTAACTTATACACTAATTGACTAATAATACATGTAATTACGTATTTGTAATAAAAAAAATCATAAAAAATTGGGTTAATTGGCTAGAACAAAGACAACCTTTCGGCCAAGTCAAGGCGAATAAAGACAACCTTAAACGGTTGAAAGCGTAGCACCAACTTAAACACGTGGTGCGAAAAATAAGATAAATGACACCGAAAGACGGGAGATTCCAGGCTAGGGAATCTCCATCATTTTAATATTTTCTTTTAATTCCCTCCCTTTTTTTTGTTAAAGTCACGTGCCTCCTCCATTTCTTTTCTATTTCCCTCTCTTCTCTTCTTCTTCTAACTGCCAACTCCATTTCTAATTAAAATCCCCAATTCTCAATTAACATGGTGAGATAATCTTGGTGAAATTAGTTCAATCCTACTCTTTTACTTTTTGACATGGTGGAAATCCTTTGAAGTATAGTATGCTTCTGCTGCCAAAAGAAGTTTAATTTGCTAGTAGTGCTTTCTGCTGATGGTGAAATATGTTGAAGAAATATCATGTTTTAGGGACTTGCTCTTATTAGGAACAGGTTTATGGCTTCTTAAACTGTAGAGGCCGCAAATTGCCGCTAGTGTTTTCAGGTTTCAATACCTCTCTTAGCTCTGTTTTCTGCATAGTAGCGTGGAGCATGTATTGTTTCGTACTGTTCTACAAATATCCCAATAATGTACATCCCCTCCTACATATTCTCATTTATCAGTCAAAACCCCTCCATGATTCAATTTGATACTGAACAGGGATGCCATCACCTACTTTGCAAAAAACACAAAAGCACAGTTTAAAAACACATTCACTGCAAGTACGAAATAGCAAAATCAAACACATTCATCACACACACAGAATAGACGATTTGCGTCGGATGCGAGGCGCCTATTTGCGTCGGACATGGGTCCGACGGCATAGGCCTCGACGCAGATCAAAATACAGGATCTGCGTCGGATAACGACGCGACGCAATTGATTAGCCATCTGCGTCGGACCGTACCTACCATGCGACGCAGATGACTCCTCGCCCCCTGTCACAAGTCACAACTCATCTGCGTCGCATGGTAGGTACGGTCCGACGCAGATGTCCAAGCCAGCAGCCCAGATCACTCATGTGCGTCGCACGTAGTACTACATGCGACGCAAATGAACTTCATCTGCGTCGCATGTAGTGTACATGCGACGCACATCACGCTTATCACCATGATATACGCTCTTTTGATCAAATCGCAAAAAGAAAAAAAAAAGAAAAAAACAAATTCAGTATCCACAAGAAAATCGAGAAAGAAAAGATGAAAGTAACTTAATTCCATTAAAAAAAATGTAATTTACACATATGGCTTACAAATTTTACCAGATCTAAAAAAAAATTGAAAGTAACTTACAACCACTAGTACAAAATCGACAAATTCGTATATAATACAAAGAATTCATAAACATAAATAATGCAACAAATTCGTGAAAACTAATATAATACAAAAATTCGTATACAACCTAACCCATTCATTTCTAGATTCAAGATTGATCTTCAAAAAAATGTAAAATTAAAACTGATGAACAATTCCATCTGAAAATAATGCAGCCGACGTTTTCCGATGAGCTCGAGGGAGACGACTTCGAGAAGAACCAATTCCAGATCTGAAAATGAAAAAAAGAATTTCAGAAAATTATAGATCTGAAAATAAACTATAAAAATGGCAAAAAAGTAAACAAAAAAATCAGTTTTTATTTTCAATTGGATGAATTAAGTCAGTTTTTATTTATGCCAAAAAAGTAAACAAAAAAAAATCACATATAAAAGTTTTTATTTTTCAGATCTGAAAATGAAAAAACTGAAAACTAAAATTATAAATCAGATCTTAAAATGAAAAAAAATGAAATTGAAAACTAACTTTTTTTTTCTTTTATGCAGGTTGAAGATGCTGAAAATTCGTTTGCCGGAAGGTCACCGCTCGCCGGAAATCTGAAAAGGGGCTCGACGGAGTTTATCAGATTACGTTGATGAATTGCAGATGATCTTCATGCAAAAATGGCGATTGTGAAGCAGGCGAAATGAAGTTTTGTGTGCGAATTTGGGGGAATTTGAAGAGAAACCAGAGATTTCTATTTGGGAGGGAGAGAGAGAGAGAGAGAGAGAGAGAGTGTGTGGTGTGGGGTTTGAAAAGAAACGGCTGAGAATTGAAAGGGTAGGTAGGTTTGAAAATGCGTGGGAGGCCTCAAACTAATATGAAACTCTATCTGCGTCGCATGGACCATAGGTCCGACGCACATGTGTATTTTCAAACGGGCCTCAAGCTATGTGCGTCACACTTGGGCTTCATGCGACGCGCATAGCTTCTGTTATGTGCGTCGCATTTTTGGCCCATCCGACGCACATGATGTTTGCGTCGCACGCTAGCTCAATACGACGCACATAGGTCTTCTTTTGCGTCGCCTCCCTGTTGCATGCGACGCAAATGAGTCTTCTGCGACGTTTGTCCTGTTGTGCGACGCAGATGAGGAGACGCAAATCGTCGTTTTTCTACTAGTGATTCACTTCAAGCATACACATTTATTTCAAGCAATCAACCAAACATCTTTCAAACAACCCTAATTTCATCTAACTAAACCCTAATTCTCGCATCGCATATTAGAGAATTAACGAAAAAAAAATTCAATTTAGGCAAACTAACCAAGTTCCAGTTCAGATTTTGATTCGCGCGCAGAGGTGGAATCTCTTCTTCTTCGCCTTCCTTGGCTCAAATGGAGAGATTGAAGTTGGAAGTTCAATTGAAGAAGAAGAAGAGAAGAGAGGGAAATAGAAAAGAAATGGGGGAGACACATGACTTAAAAAAAAGGCACAAATTATTAGAATAGGCGGTCTAATTTTAACGTAAAATTAGACAAACTCAAGCCTACATTTTTTTTAACAATCTCATTCATCTCATTCTAACCCAACGCTATCTCTAGACATTTTGCGCCAACTTAGTCGTCCCTTCTCTTCTCCTTCCTTTGTTTCCCATTGAATCTCGAACTACAATGAATAATTTCATAAATGAACCCGACAGTCTTACTGAATGGATTAAACTAGTTACTAAAGAGATTAAACTAGTCACTAAATGGATTAAAGAATGTGAAAACTAAATGGATTAAACTAATCACTAAATAGATTAAACTGGTCACCAAATAGATTAAACTAGTCACAATGATGGTCTGATATCTTCTTACTATTGGGCTTGGGCCATTGCCTAATTTTAAATTAAAAGTAGGCGGTCTCTTACAAGACCAACTGAAAAAAGGGAGGGAATTAAAAGAAAATATTAAAATAATGGAGATTCCCTAGCTCCGGCGGAATCTCCATGCTCCGGTGCCATTTATGCTATTTTTTGCACCACGTGTTTAAGTTGGTGCTACGCTTTGCACCCGTTTAAGGTTGTGCTGTTTCTTGCACTTGAGCCAAAGGTTGTGCTGTTCTAGCCAATTAACCCTAAAAATTTGATATTATTAATATACTATTTGAGACAAATCAAATAAGACCCACAATGACTATAATTTTTGTTATATATTGGAAAAAATTAAGAAGATTTTGTGTTATTCCAAATAGCGTTAAGATTTCAAATAGGAACATCAATAAGGAATAGAGGGAGTACAAAGAAATTTAGTAAGTTGACTAGGTACCTAGAACCGGAATTGATTCATTCCTCAAACCCAGTTTAACCAATTTTCATACCGGATACAATTTTTTTGATTAGGTACATGGTCTCGTTCACCACTAAATATTAAGAGCATACTTCCTCTATTTGGATTAATTTGGAACTTTGGGGAGACACATCAATGAAGATGAGGAGAGTGATAGGGAGGAATAAAAAGAGAATCATTCATCCATGTAATGAAGAGAGTGATAAGAAGGGATAAAAACGGTACCATGCGATGAGAAGAGAGATAGAAAGAAAGAATATCCAAAGTAGGTAATGTTAACATAATTGAAATATCCAAAAATAGAAAAATGTTGCAACTAAAAGAGAACAGAAGAAATAGTAGTGTGGATAGGTTACGTCGGTCGTGGGTAGATAGTTAAAATAATAATACAAATTTGATTTAGAGAGAAAAATGGTTTAGGGCTTCATATTACATGAGTAAAAAAGAGAATGCAATAGAGAAAGTTATTGGAGTGACCCACATTACATAAAGAGAGTAGTAGCGAATGATATATACTTTTTTTTTGTTTAAAGTAACAACAAGACAATTATTTGAGGACTGACCAAAATAGTATTTTATTGCAAGACGATATTATATATCCAATATGGAATTCTAGAATTCTACAGCTTTGAAAATATTGAAAATCATATAGTACATTTGCTGTTATACAAGGCAATATTTTTGGAATTAAAATATTGATAAAAAAATTTATACAAGTGAAAATGGTGAATTTTGATAATGTTAGAACTAGAAGAGTGACTTTTACAAGTCGATAGTTGTTTTTATAAAGGAGATCCATTTTTGTTGTAAAAAAAAAGGAGATCCATTTTCATTCCATTTTACTAGAAAAAAACACATACAAATTACAATTACAACCCCAAGTCCCAAGACGAAACGTGAAGAGCAGCTGGACAGTGAGGACTGAGGAGGAAGAAAGAGAGAAGACATTTTGATTTGCAAAGAAGACGACAATCATATCATATTATCATCACTTTAATTGCAGAAATTGCTCAACTTTTGATTTGAGCCTTGTATGGGTATAACCCCAAGTATGTTGGCGGACCCCAGTAATGGATCCGCGAACACTTTACCGGGCGCCAAATACTTTATGTCGCCCGCAGCTCTATCAAGTCAGTACATCAACATGGTCCGACAACATTGGCGGTCGCCTAACAAGACAAAATAAGGGAATCTTCCCAACTGTCAAAAGCACCGCAGCGTACACGTGTAAAAGGATTACGCACTCGTCGGGTGAATAGTACTTCTATAAATAGCCAAATAGTACTATTCTGCGTGCACATTCTCTCACACTCATAATTCTTATCTCTCTCTCTCTACTTTCTCTCTCTAAACCCTATTTGGGCACGTGCTGACTTGAGCGTCGGAGGGGGTTTCCTCGCATCCCCCCCGAGGGTAGTTCACGTTTGCTTCTTGTGCAGCTATTCACTAGCGGAGCTTACCCAAATCTTTGGCGGACTTCTCTCAAGACCGCCAACCGTTTCAACACCGAAACAACTTGGCGCTAGAAGGAGGGGACTTCCATCTTTGTGAACGCCGACATGGAAAGAGCAAACAATGACGGCCGTGATCCATCTGAGTTAGACGCTGGGAACGTCAACGAGCAGCAAACTCCAGGGAACAATGTGTCTCAGGTAAACACTGGAAGCGGATCATTTAACCTGGCTCAACTAAGTCAATTCTCCCCGAGCGCCTACAAACCGTAGCGTCTTTCATCCAGATGTTACAAGCGGGTACTCAGCCTAACAACACTCCCACTCCCAATGCAAGGGCAAGTCAGCTTCGTAGGCGTATGTCAACCATGAATGGTCGCAACGTCGATGGCACCCCCGTGAGAAGGATGCGGACCTTCAATCAGGAGGGACGCCAATTGGAAAGGCAAATTGAGGACCCAGAATATGAGGAAGTCATCCTAGAAACTGAGGATCTCAACAATTCTGAAGAGGATCAAAGTCGTTCTCGCCAGGAACACAGCATCAGTGGCGCAAGCAATTATTCTGCTGGCGGACACTTATTGATCAAGCCTAAGCAGTCTCCTTTCATTCCAGAGATCTTGAACCACCCCATGCCGCGAATCAAGATGCCGTCCTGTAAGTATGATGGCACCTCAGACCCAGACGATCATGTGGCCGCCTATGAGGGGCACATGTACTTATACACTCAGGTGGACGCCATCTGGTGTAAAGTTTTCCCATCTACTTTAACCGGGATCGCTCAGACGTGGTTTAAAAGCATCAGGGCTGGTAACGTTTCTAGTTTTTCTCAGCTTTCATCTATGTTCAGCACTCACTTCGTGAGTAACAGGCGCCGCGAGCGCACAACTGGCGAGTTGTTATCAATCAAGCAAAGGGAAAATGAGAGCCTGCGAGATTTCGTGGGCCGTTTTAATGCTGAGGCGGTCACCATTCCCCGCCTTCAGCAGGACGTGGCCGTGTTAGCTTTGATGACCGGGCTGAGGGAAGGGTCCGCATTTAGAAGTTATCTGGGCCGTAAAACCTTCACATCCCTTGAGCCGGTCTTAAGGAAGGCAAACGATTTCATCAGGGGGGAAGAGTTTGACAAGGCCGTAAGCAGCCAAAGTCGTGAGCAGGAAAAGAAGAAGGATGACAAGCAGAAGAGAGAAAAAGGTCGCGAAAATGACCGCGGTCGGGATGAAAGAAAGCAGGAATCAAATGTGGTCAAGAAGGGAAATGACCGCGAGAAGAATGACCGTGAAAGGTTCGAGTACAAAGATAAATTTGATACATATACGCAGCTCACGGCCTCAAGGGCTCAAATATATCAGATGAACAAGGACAGTGATAAATGGCAACGTCCTAAACAAATGTTTCATAAAAACCGTGACAAGAGCAAGTGGTGTGACTTTCACGGTGATCACGGTCACACTACCGAGAATTGCAGGCACTTGAAGGATAACCTAGAGGATCTGATAAGACGGGGTAACTTCACTCAATACGGGGGCACAATCAAAGGACGGAGACGTGGTAAAACCTAACAACGGAACGTGCAATCGCGGATTGCTGAGATTCACGTTATAAGTGGCGGTCCAATTCACGGCGGCAAGTCAATGGGGCCAAGGCAAGCCCGAAAGAATTCGAGCACCGGGTCAATTTCAATGAAAGCATGCAGTGGAGAAGGCCACCAGTAATGCCCGCCATGTCTTTCACGGTTGAAGATGCAAAGCATGTCGTCTACCCCCATGATGACCCTCTGGTGGTCACGCTGAAGGTGTCAAACTTGTTTGATCCACGAATCCTGGTAGACGGAGGAAGTTCCGCAAACATTCTGTATTTCTCAACTTTTGAAAAGTTAATGATTGGCCGGGAACATCTGAAGCCTGTGCGTTACCCAGTGATAGGTTTCACGGGGGCGTCGGTGATTCCAGAGGGCCTGATAACCTTACCGGTCAGAGTAGGGGAGGATGAGAACGCCAGGGATGTGATGGCGGAGTTTCTAGTGGTTGACGTGCCTGGAGCCTATAACGCAATTATCGGACGCCCTTTCATCCATGACGTCCAAGGAGTTGTGTCGACCTATCATTTGACTATGTTGTACGTTTCCAATCTCGGGACGACAATGAAAAGTTAAGAGGAAATCAAGAAATGGCGAAATCATGCTACCTAACAGCGCATTAAAGCAACCGGCAAGGAGAGTGCCGGTAGAAGAATTGAATCCGTCAACAAGGAAACAAAGGCGAGCCCAGAAGAGGGCTCTGGCGAATGAGGAAGGGCCCGAGAAAGGGGATGAGGAGATGGATGTTTTAATGGAAGAGCTGGAATCCAGGCCTGATGATACTCCAAGGCCCAAGCCGGATGGAGAAACAAAGCAGGAGATGCTGGCAGATGATCCGGCAAGGACAGTGGCTGTCGGAACAGACATGGACCCAAAGGTCGTGGTCAACTCCGTGACTCTCCTACGAGAAAACGCGGACGTCTTCGTGTTCTCAGCGGATGAGATGCCAGGAATTGACCCAGCCGTGATGGTACACCGTCTAAATGTTGACATCACTATCCGACCTGTCAAGCAGAAGAAGCGCAATTTTTCGGCTGAAAAGAACAAAGCCATTAAAGAGGAGGTTGATAAGCTATTGGCAATGACTTTATTGAGCCATGCGACTACCCGGAGTGGTTGGCCAATGTAGTCATGGTAAAGAAAACTAGCGTGAGTGGAGGATGTGTGTGGACTTCACAAACCTCAATAGAGCTTGCCCAAAAGATTGCTACCCGCTGCCGAGAATAGACCAGCTAGTAGACTCTACTAGCGGTCACGCATTGTTAAGCTTTATGGATGCCTTCTCGGGCTATCACCAGATCAGCTTGCTCGAGGCCGATAGGAAAAAAGCTGCGTTCATCACAGATTGCGGAGTATATAATTATAAGGCAATGTCGTTTGGGCTCCGTAATGCGGGGGCAACCTATCAAAAGCTAGTCGACAAAGTCTTCGCGGATCGAGAGGGGAGAAATATCGAAGCTTATGTTGACGACTCCATCGTCAAGAGTAAAACTGACCGTCAACATTTGGACGATCTGGAAGAGACCTTCAGAACTTTGAGGAAGTATAAGATGAAGCTCAACCCAAAGAAATGTGTTTTTGGGGTGAGAGCGGGAAAGTTCTTAGGCTTCTTGGTCAGCAAAAGGGGGATTGATGCAAACCCAGACAAAGTCCAAGCCATTGTCGACCCGCCCGAGCCTAGAAGCGTCAAGGATATTCGGCGGTTAACGAGGAGAATGGCGGCCCTCACTCGATTCATTTCAAAATCGCAGACAAAGCTTTGCCTTTCTTTGCCCCGCTAAGGGGGAATAAGAAGTTCGAGTGGGGAGAGGAGCAAAGCAAAGCATTCCTGGCGGTAAAAGAGCATTTAAAGAAGCTACCAACCATTACAAGGCCCGAGACCGGAGATGTATTACAACTGTATATCTCGGCTTCACCGAAGACAGTCGCGGCCGTGTTATTGGTAGAAAAAGAGAAGAGGCAGCAGCCAATCTATTTTATCAGCCATATTCTTAACGGTCCGGAGAGCCGTTATCAACTGGTAAAAAAAATGGCCTTGGCTGTGGTAATAGCCGCCGGAAGCTCGCGACCATACTTCGACCGCCATCCCATTCAAGTTTTAACCAACCAGCTAGAAAAAGCGTTGCGAAGATGGATAGTTCCTACGCTCTTTGAAATGGGCCGTCGAACTATCGGAGTATGAGATACAAGACAAGCCCGGGACCGCTATCAAAGCACGAGGCCCCGGACTTTATCGTGGAAGCCTCACATGAGGAGGAAGAAGGGGAGCAAAAGGAAGTCTGGCTGCTGGAGGTCGACGGATCATCCGCCGTTAGCGGATCTGGAGCGGGTATAGTGATGACCAGCCCTGAAGGAAATTCGTATCAGTACGCCATCAAGTTCGCCTTCCCGGCGTCAAACAACGAAGCAGAATATGAAGCGGCAATTGCCGGATTGAGAATGTGTTTGGCAGCGGGTGCTAAGAAAGTGTCTTTAAAAACGGACTCACAATTGGTGAGCGGCCGGCTGAAGGGAGAATTCGAAGTCAGAGAAGCCAACATGCAAAAATACGTTGAAAAGGCCAAGGAATTGATAGCTCAACTGCATCATTTTGAGATTCAAGCGATACCTAGGGCCGAGAACACAAAAGCGGACGCGTTGTCCAAGTTGGCAAGCTCTGACTCGTTTAGCATTGAAAGAACCGTCACGGTTGACATCTTGAAGGAAAAAAGCATCACAGAAAAGGTCGTAACCGTCAACAATATAAACCAGCAGGGAGAATGGTTTAGTGAGTTGGTGGCGTACAAATTGACAGGGACGCTTCCGAGTAATCCTTCGTCTGCTAAGAAATTGAAACGACAAGCAAGCCGGGTACGTCATATACCAAAATGAGCTATACAAGAAATCATTCGGTTTACCTCGCTTAAATGCGCAACCGCATGGGAATCTGCGAAGATCCTTGAAGAAATACATGAAGGTATATGCGGTAACCATATTGGCGGAAAGGCTCGGCACTAAAGGCATTGAGGGCGGGATTCTATTGGCCAAGTATGCTTTGGCGGATTCCCGAGCTATGTTAAGAGATGTGATAAGTGCCAGAGATACGCTCCCGTCATTAACAGGCCAGCCAACGATTTGCAGCCTATCCTATGCCCAATCCCGTTCGCACAGTGGGGAATGGACATCTTGGGACCGTTCACCACAAAGAACCGGGGGAGAAAGTTCCTAATAGTGGGAATTGATTACTTCACCAAGTGGATAGAGGCGGAGCCGACAAATAAAATCAAGGCAAATCGGAGTCAAGAAATTCATCCGGCGGAATATTATGACAAGATTTGGGATCCCCATGGCGATCGTCTTTGATCATGGCGTCCACTCGATTGTCGACCCGTACGGGCCTTCTTAACGAATTTCGGGTAAAATTTGCATACTCAGCCGTTTGCCACCCTCGAGCAACGGGCAAGCGGAGGCCGCGAACAAACGTGATCCTAAACGCCTTGAAGAAAAAGCTAGATGAATTCAAAGGGGGATGGGCCGATATGGTACCAGCGATACTATGGTCAAACAGAACAACAAGAAAGAAGCGACGGGAGAGAGCCCATTCAAGTTAGCCTTCGGCGCGGAGGCGGTGTTGCCGCGTAGAGGTGGGGTTACCCTCTTACCGGATCAAGCACCATGATCTCGCAAAGAAATGACCGGGCACTTAGGGAAGACCTAGACTTCTTGCCGAAACAAGGCTCATGGCGGAACCGAGAGCGGCCGCTACAAAGACGAATCAGCAAGGCTTACAATAAAAAGTCATGGAGAGGCCATTAAATGTTGGCGACCCGGTCCTTCGCAGAAACGGCCACTGGCAAAGCGCATGTTGAGGGAAAGCTGACTGCTAACTGGGAAGGCCCCTACATCGTAGCCAAGAAGATTGCTCTCGGTTCCTTCATTTTAAAGAGCATGGATGGCAAGGAGCTTAAAAATTGTTGGAATGCTAGCGTCCTAAAGAAATACTATGTTTGAGTTGCTAAATGTAATAGGCCGAGAGCCACCCTTAGTCGCTTAAATAATACAAATTTCTGTCAGCAGTCCATAAACTGCTATTATTTTCATGCGCATCAATCAAAAGCCATATGACAGGCTCAAAGTACGTAAACGGTCATATGACAGACCTAGTACGAATCAAAAGCCATATGACAGGCTCAAAGTACGTAAACGGTCATATGACGTACCTAAGACGAATCAAAAGCCATATGACAGGCTCAAAGTACGTAAACGGTCATATGACAGACCTAGTACGAATCCAAAGCCATGACAGGCTCAAAGTACGTAAACGGTCATATGACAGACCTAGTACGAATCAAAAGCCATATGACAGGCCCAAGATGCGTTAACGGTCACATAACAGACCAAGCACCAAAAACCAGCCATATGACAGGCCAAGGTGCGTTAACGGTCACATAACAGACCAACTACATTAAAAAAAAAAATATATATATATGACGGCCAATAACAGAAACGCAAAAGTACTTTCCATAGAATAAAAGCTACTGGCTTGGCGGCCAACTACAACAAAAAACAATGGCGGCCAATAAAAGGCTTTCAGTCGGAGTCAAGTACTTTCAGATTAAAAACACGAAATCAGTGTACATACGCCAAAATGGGCCGAATAAAGTGTTGATCAAAATACACAAAATAATACAAGCTATAAACTATTGGAAGAATACGAAGAGCTGAGAGAAGGCCGCCAAAAACTTCAAGAAGGGGGGGCATCTTGATCATCTTGCTCCGCCACATCACGAGGATCCGCATCCGCTATAGCATCCTCGTCGGCAAACTTGGGATCCCCCTCGAATGGCGACAAATGTTGGCCGGCAGCATGAGCCTCTTCAATCACATTCCAGTCAAACCCTGGAATGGTCTTGCACACGCACCTCATGGCGGCCGCCCAACCACCATCGTACCTCTTGTGGAGAACCGCCGCATAATCATCAGATTGCTGGAACTCAACGATAGCTCGAGCCCTTGATTGTGCCTTGGCGTCCAATACCGCAATCTCCTTCTCGAGTTAGCGGTCTCAAGAGCCTTGGTCAATGAGTTAACATTCTCCTCGGTCTCTTCCAATAAGGTGGCCCTAGATCTCGGCGTTGCCGCCTCATCCTCCAGGGCCGCAACTCTGTCGTCTTTGCCGACAACTTACCCTCTGTCTCCTTCAAGCAGATCTTGGCAAGTTTCCAAAGACTGCTTATAGGTGTCCGCCAACTTCTGATACTCAATATATTGCTCAATCAGCTCAATGGCAGCATTGTTGGCCTGCGAAGATGAAAATAGTGTCAAGACAAGAAAGCGACAGAAAGCGAAACGAATAAAAAAGTAACAAAATACATAAACGTACCACAAGTTGGTCGTGAGCCAACCTAGCAGCTGGAGTGATCAGGGACCCTGCCGGCCTATCAACGCGGTGCATGCCCCTTCGGAATGCGGTAGGCAAGGATGCCACCGTTCTCGGGGATGTCGGCATACGGCGACTCATCTTCCCCGACGTCCCCGGTCCGGCTGATAAATCTTGCCAGGAACGACAGGCCGATGGGCAAAGGAAGCCGCCATAGCTTCGCTCGGCGGTACCTCTTTTTTTCTCAATCCACTCACTAAAACCGAGAGAAAATACCGGGAGAAATGTTGGAGAAAGCTAGGCATGGTAATCGCTCCCGGATCTTTTCACGGATGGAAGAGTAAGAGCCCGACGCCAGAAGCGCCGCTCACGCGTCCGGAGAGCGAGAGGCGGGATAGCTTCGCTCCTGGACCTCCGGAACATCCGAGGCCGTAACCCCCACTCGAGCCGTGGGGCTGTGGGCAGAAGAAGCAGGGCCCTCCACAGCCTGCCTTTTGTTGGCAGATGTGTCCGCGGCGACTTGCTCGCGAGGCCGCCTTCTGTTTCCACCACCCCTGGCAACAGGCCGGGAAGTGGAAGACCTAATCGGGACGGCCGGGCGAAATCGGCCGCCGGGAGCGGCCACAGCAGCGGTAACATTTTTTGGGAAGGAACGCGAATAATATTCGCCCCCCAGCGACCGCGACGAATATTTTGAGGGCCGTGACGATTCCCTCCCGGCGGCCGTTAGTAATCCCGTGCATAGTCTCGTAGTCCCGTGGGGAGCAGGGGGTAAGTTGGTTAACGGTTTGAGGTTCCCGTCCACGCCTAGGACGTCGAGATCAAGAAAGTCAAAACCCGCAATTGACAAAAAGCACATTAAAAAAAAAAAAAAAAAAAAATCGGTTGGACCGGTCCGACATCAACACTCACCATTTTCATGAGTTAGGGCCGAGCGAGGGCGACAAGGGTTTGTTCCCAGGGATATACTTGGAATGAGGAATCCAATATTTAGGCTCTTTAACCCTCGCCTCCTTCCCGTCCTCATAGGTGACTAAATAGTCCTCTGTATCGAAGTAGTCGAAAGCCGCTAACTCTTCCTCAGTTAGCGGAGTAAGGGGTAAATGCTCCATACGCGGAAGAGGCTCAGTGAAATGACGACGCACTGGATAATCCTCAGGAACTCGTAACCAAAAAGAAAGCATCCTCGCCGCCCTTCAAACCAGATCATTTTTGGTCGAACCTGTCATCTTCTTGTCGGACGTCATTAACGACCACCAACCCGCCTGCCGGGAGGATCCATTCTTCTTCAGCCAGTGAATATGGCGGAATAAGTTCAAAGTTTGCGGAAAATCCAAGAAACGCACAACCCATATGTACGCGATCAAATTTCGGACCGCCAAAGGAGTTAACTGAGCCAAGCTCACGTTGAAAGCGTTTAAGATCTTCACCAAATAAGAATCCAGAGGGAAGCGGAGACCAAACTCGAAATGGTGAGTATATACGGCCACGTGACCGGGAGGACACTCCGTCACAATGGCCCCCTCTGGTGGAACTACCAACCGGTAACCCGACGGAAAACAATATAAATCCCGTGCAACTCTAGGGTAACCCAGATCAATGGCGTCCTGACGCCAAGGCAAATCAATCTCGACGCTGATAGGACCGGCACTGAAATCATCCGGCAGCCATAAAGCCTCAGAACCAGGTCCGGTCTCAATATCCTCCATCGGATTCGAACCGTCGACCCTTAATTCGGCAGCACGGGAAGATTCCCCGGCCGCGTGAGCATATAAAGGTACGTAAACGTCAATGTTTGCGTTCGACTGAGTCAACCGCATCCCCGAACGCGAACTCCGCAGGGTTAACAACGGCGCGACGATGATAAACGGTCTCTTGGCGAATCATAACGGTAGCAATGGAATCACTTTGTCGTCACCTAAATCAATAATATGAGGGTTAGGGGCCGCGGATCGTCATGAACGATCAAAAAAGTCGGTCGTTACCTCCACCCCAGCATCCGCTAAGCTATCCAGCCAAGCATGCTCTCTAAGTGGTACTACATCAAGGCCAGGAGCGGCATCAGCCGGAGGATGCCTAACGGATCGTCTAGCGAGAATTTGATGCCTAAGCTCCCTAAGAGTTTGCCGGGTCACCACTCGGCTAGCGGATAGATATCTCCTGGTCAGACTATGCTCCTCAGGGGTAGCAGGGTCGTTAAGGAACTTGGATCTCATCTCTTTTTCTCTTTCTATTAAGGGGAATGTCCGACAACAACCTAGTTCTTCCCACATGGTTAGAGCTGGAAGAAGGCTCGCTATCGGCCAGGGGAGAGGAAGGCTCACTTTCGGTCATAAATGCATCACTAGGGGTATTCTGGCTATCAGACTGGTCCGACATGATAAAAATATAAAAAGAAACTTTAAGCTTGGAAAAGAAATGGAGAAATACCTGGAGAAGTAAAATCGCCGGAGAGATGAAGGCAAGGGGCAAAAGGTCGCCGGAAAAAGGCGAACAAGAATTCCAAGGAATGAATTAGCGTGAAAAAGCCCGAGCCTGAGCGAAAAGACCACCGGAAATGAAGAACTGCCACCGGCGAAACTCAAACTTAAAATCTCAGAAAAAACCCAGAAAAACTTCTTCAAAAGAATGGCGAAATTCTTGGTACTGTAAAACCGGAAAGAAAAAACTAAGAAATTTGACAACTTTTCGAGGTAATTTGAGCACAGGAAAGGGGGTATCTAAGCAACTCGAGCTTCGGGTATGGAGGTTTCGTCAGAAGGAAAATGGAAAAGGAGAGAGAAAGCTTTGAGGATAAAGGTGAAGAAATCCAAAAAGGACAACTACTTCAGTATAAGGCATGAATGAACGGCTGAGACTGAAAGACCTCTCAACTCCCTCTCCCATTCGTGCCAAGTGTCACAACATGGTAAACCCTAACAAAGTAATGGGCGGGATTTTCGGAGGAGTAATCATTAACTTTTCAAACTCTTTCAACTCCCTACGACAACACGTGGCACCCAACGAATGAACTTCCCCAAAAAAGTAGAGCACGGCAACAATGATTCGCGTCTATTGACAACATCCTTAGCGGTCAAGACCCCAAAAGATGCTGGGGGGGCTAGTTGTATGGGTATAACCCCAAGTATGTTGGCGGACCCCGGTAATGGATCCGCGAACACTTTACCGGCGCCAAATACTTTATGTCGCCCGCAGCTCTATCAAGTCGAGACATCAACATGGTCCGACAACATTGGCGGTCGCCTAACAAGACAAAATAAGGGAATCTTCCCAACTCGTCAAAAGCACCGCATGCCGTACACGTGTAAAAGGATTACGCACCCTCGGGTGAATAGTACTTCTATAAATAGCCAAATAAGTACTTATTCTCGCAGTACATTCTCTCACACTCATAATTCTTATCTCTCTCTCTCTACTTTCTCTCTCTAAACCCTATTTGGGCACGTCTTGACTTGAGCGTCGGAGGGGTTTCCTCGCATCCCCCCCGAGGGTAGTTCACGTTTGCTTCTTGTGCAGCTATTCACTAGCGGAGCTTACCCAAATCTTTGGCGGACTTCTCTCAAGACCGCCAACCGTTTCAACACCGAAACAAGCCTAATCTTGTAAGTTTTAGTACTATCATTAATGGATATTGCAAGGCTAGAAACATTGACAAGGCCCTCAAGTTGTTCCAAGAAATACTTGAGAAAGGGATGACACTTGATGTTGTTACCTATAACACTCTCATTGATGGACTATGCAAAGCTAATAGACTCCCACTTGCGCGTAAATTGTTCAAGGATATGCAAGGTCATGAAATTACTCCTGATGTTGTTACATATGCTTCATTGCTTGACAACTTCTGCAAAAATGCGCTACTTGATGAGGGAATAGCATTACTTGAAGATATGGAATATAATGGTGTTAAGCCTGATATTGTCATCTACAATATCCTAATGGATAGTTTGTGTGAGGCTGGGAAACTTGAAGATGCAGCCAATTTCTTCTCTGATCTGGTATTGAAAGGTCTGCAACCTACTGTAAAAACATACAATATTATGATTAAAGGTTTATGCAAGAAAAGGCTCATGATCGAAGCTGTTGAATTGTTGAGGAAAATGGAGGAAGACGGTTGCTCCCCGAATGACTCTACGTATAATACACTTATTAAAGGATATATTGTAGATAATGACATACCAAATGCATTGTACTATCGTGATGTTATGGTTAGCAAGGGACTTGAAGTTGATAGTCACATTTTGTCCTTATTTGTTGGCCTCATGTCTTCTGGTAACTTAAGTGGCTCATCTAAGGATCTGCTTCTGAAGTTTCTTGAAATAAGGTGATCCCAACCATGGGATGGGGAGATTTTGGATCTATGATAGTCGACATTTCTGCTTCAGGTATCCTTATGATCTTTCTTTTCATGTAGATGTTCCTCCGTTATGCGTTTTTTTATTTTCCATGAGTCGATCTAAGAGTTAGGTGTCAAGTGAATGCTACTCTAGGCTGAAACTTTGTCTCTTGTCCACAATTTGGGTGTGAGCTTACTGGCATCTTATCCTATTGCTTTTTCTTCAGGTCTATTGGAATAATTTTGAGCATGTTAGTTCAACAGATTAGCTTTTGAAAGATGGCTCAATGTTTCTAAAAACTACTTGGCTACACTTTGTGAGAAATAGTCAATATCCACTCGAAGCTTTTTTTGCTTATCGAACTCTAATTTTTCGTCTGCTTGCACATTTTTAAAGATTCACATTGACGAATGACTAAATTTTGCTTGACATGCGTTGCAGATGATGTATTAGTTTTTGGTTCTTTTGTTTTTCAACTTCGATGAGGGACTAATATTATTCCTCTATTGGTCTTTGGTCCTTTGGTGACAGAATGTCGCTGCAATAGCTCATCAGTTGACATGAAGTTCAGAAAATTGTGTCCCAGGAAAATTTTGGGGCCAGGTTTCTTAATATTGAAGCAGTTCTTCAGCCTTCAGGTAATGTTCTCGTAGTTGCTCTAAAGTTGAGCTCTAGTTCTACCTCACAGTACATAGGGAGATTTCCTACTTATGGATATGGATGCTGAAGTCAAAATGTGATATGTGATGATGGAAGCTGGAGAGGAATTTTCCTACTTAATATGGATATGGATGCGACATAGTACTCCAGTTACGCCTGTGGCCCCCTGATGCTTACCTTTGGCCCTTTACAACAGGTTCTGTTTTTCCCCTGATGCACTTATCCAGCACTAGCTGCAAGCCTGCATCTGAAGTGAATACATTTGTTTCTAGCAGTTGGTAGATTAGATTATCCTGTCCGTCCATTCTTTCAATGTATTTTTGTTAAAACGTCTTTTGATGGAATTAGACTATAGTGTATTCTGTTAATTTGATCAGTAGGTAGATGGAATTATCCTACCCGTGAATTGCTGCATGAAACTAAAACAAGTAAACTCATCATTGCAACATATTTTGAGGTTGAGGTGGTGGAGTAGTAGCATCACTTCCCACCTCGCTTCATGTGTTCTTATTCTATTGACCTGTCTAATTATTTTTATTTTAGCTCTTGAAATGAAGTGAGTCTAGAAGTCTGGTACTCTGCCTTCGCATTATATGTTCCCGTTTTTGTAGATTTACTTGGTCTCTTGTCCATGGTTTTCGGTTAGTGATTCCTTCTGAAGTTGGTGTGAGGTTATTGGCAAGTGGCAACTTGTTTTACCAACACTTTGTCGGAGATCGAATTTCAGATCATATTCCAGTTTACATATTCCAGTTTATGATTTTACTAAAGAAATGAAACAGAATGGTTGATATGCTTTTGTTGTTTTAGAGTACTTTTTTTTTTTTGATTCGGTAATTTAGACTGAAAACTGGGGATTTATACCCAGAAGCAAATATCCACACAAACACCCTAAATATGAGGTTGATGAGAGTCGAACTCCCGACCATGAGGTTGGGAGGTGGGAGCTCCAACCATTGGGCTCCCACATGATTCTCTTGTTTTAGAGTACTTCTGAAGAACAAAAAAGCTATGGAAAACTCTTGGTAGATAATGCCTAGCATGTCAGTAGCAGTAGCAGTAGCAGTTGTTAAGTAAAACAACTTGGGAACACTGGCAGTTGCATCAGAGATCTCATGCAAGAGTACTTACTGCTTGAATATCTACATTTTTTAAGATCTTTTAGAAAACATGCGCTGATCTACAGTCAAGAGTCAAAAAACCGCAAACCTTGTTGCCATATTAAATTCCAGCGTATAATCTGTTGCTAGCACCAATATTTAGCCAAATCTTATTCTATGAATGAATCTAGGAGTTGAAAAATCTTTAATCATCTTTTGAAGAGAATTTACCTATGTTATTCCTATGATTTCTGAGGTCTCACAATGTCAATCTTGGAGCACTTTTAATTAATTAAAGTAATATATACTACATTAGTTTTATTATTATATTACGTACGGTAAGATTTAAGAAGTCATACAACAGCAAGACATGGAACAAGTTTGAAAATCATATTGTTACTATAAAATTGGAACTCATGTATAAATCAGCCAACTTTGAGCTATGTCGCTATGATAAAAAAAAGTTGGCACACACAATAATGAGAGAGATGAAATGAATGGGAAGTAAGGGAATTTAATATTTTTATATTTTAAGTGGACGTGATATAAGAAACTTAACTTACTCTTTTACACAAGTCATTTCAGTTGTCAATACTATGGCTAAGTACTAGATGGACTACACGATAAGTCAATAACCAAATTTAATCTTGAATCCCATAAACAAACAGATAGGTAGATTCGCAACTTCGAATTTCAGGAGACATTACATGCTAAGTTACTCATTTGAAAGATCCAAAAGTTTGATTGCTCCTGTCTTGGTGCATGATATTAAGAAAATTACAGTCGATCTGCATATATTTATGTAAAACATGGATATTTGAGACGAGTGCAGTATATAGGGGATCAAGCACATGAAAGCCTTGGCACACTCTTAAACATGTATATTGAAGTAAAGATTAGGCAGCTTGTACTGTTGTGAAACTAATTTACTGTTTTGCTTACCTTTTTTGAAGGAAGAGACAAAGATCCTTATCATTTATCACATACGGGATGTAGTGTTAGCTTCACCAATTTGTTTCCAGGAAATAGTAGTATGAAATGTTGCAGTTACCCACCTTCATTAGCACATTGCTGAGAACAAATGAAGGAGATTCCCTGCCTGATTACTTGAGAGAGTTCAGGAGCTTTGTTGTCTGGTTGGATAAATATTCTAGAGTAGAACGTCCCACAGGGAGGTGAATTTGGGTATCCAATTCGGCAGGGATTCGAAGACATTGAAAAGCCTCTATGGGCAGTGGCTTCCGCCAATTCACATTACCTTCAAAAAATTTCCTTAATTTGGTGGATGAAGATGAGACAAGATTGCTGCTAGTTGCCTTTGCTTCTTCATCCCCTGATTCCTCGCTAAGAGCTGTTATTATTTGTAGTCTTTCACAGGAATCACAAACCTCTAAGTCTTCCAAGATGGGACATAGCAGAATAGCTTCCAGTTTTGGGGAACTAGCTATTTTCATTGATTTCAACTGAGGAAGCAGTAATTCTATGTCGCTGCTGCTATCAGTAAGGAGATGATTTTTATCTCCCACCTCCATCTTTGAAATCCGCCATCCTTCTAATTTTGGCAGATTGCACAACTCAAGTTGCTCTAGGGAGGGAAACAATGATGATCTTTCCGCAGTCGATGTTGAAACTAATGTGGCACTATACTCAATTATGTACTCCAATTCCCTCAATGACTCGAGTTGAAGAGATTTTAGATGTGGAAGATTTCCGAGGCATGTCACATACTCAATCTTGATTTGTGAAAGTTTCAATCTATTGAGATTAGGGAGAAAGGTCTTTAAGTTATTTCCCCTTGCCCAACTTGGCAATCCAAAACAAAGAAATCCAGTCAACTCTAACTCCTTCAAATTAGAGTGAGGCTGCAACTCTTCCATTGATCTCAATACTTCCTTATCAAACTTGCTTCCACAAATCCAAATTTTAATGGCATTAAGATGTTCTTTGTTCCTCAAATATGTTCCTTCCCTTCCACCCATTTCCTTGCCTTCTGGATCATGCATGGGAAATTTGATCGCCATTTGAAGATTACCTTTCAAATTCTCAAGACCTTTAAGTTCTTCGAGTTCATCGAACAAATGCTTCCAACTTGATGAGTTCAATAAAAACAAGTTCAGCGTATGGAGGCAACTCATCTTACCCATGCCCCTAGGCATATGGTTCAGGTCATAACATCCATACAAATCCAATACCCTCAGTTTAACCAACTTGTTCAAATATTTCGGAAGCTCTTTCAATCTTGAACAATCGGTTAATTTCAAAGTCTGCATATTAAATAATTTTATAATTGATTTAGGGAGCACCTCCAACTCATCATTCATAGAAAGATCTAAATACCTCAAATGCAGTAATTCACCAATCGATTCTGGTAAATTTATTAATCCGGAGTTACTCAGATCCAATGCCCTCAAACAAATCCAATTTGCTACTAATGACTCTAAAGAAAGTTGGTGCATCTTAGCATCTTTAACCCATTCGCTAACGTTAAGAAACGACCGAATGTGGGTCTTAGTGAATGGGTGTTGTGCACATTTACCATTCTTAAAGGCTAGATGCCGAACTTTTTCATCCATGTTGATGACAGAATTTGTTACACATATCTCTTTTCCTGCTACTTTTTGAGCCATATCATGCATGAGATCGTGTATCTTACACGAAAAAATCTCACCATAATCATCACGTTTTACCTCTTGAAAAAAACATCTACGCAGCAAAATGAAAAAGTAATCCTCGGCCGCATCCTCCACTCTTTGAGTTTCATTGAACGGAACAATGAAACCTTGTGCCATCCATAAACTTATTAACAACTCCTTTTCTATCTCATAGTCTTTTGGAAACAATGCACAATACGTGAAACAACTCTTCAATGGTGGCTCAAGCTGATCGTAGCTAAGTTTCAATGTAGCCAAGATATCTGTTTGGCTATCTCTCAAGTTGGATAACCCAGTCTTCTGAAACGAAAGCCATTTGCTCTTATGTTGACCATACAAAAGGCTTCCTACCACTCTTATAGCAAGCGGGACTCCTGCACATTGTTCAATAATCTCTCGCCCAATCTCAACCAAATCCTCACAGGGAGTCGACTGTTCCGATCCGAATGCTGTCTTGTCAAACAAAAGTCGGGATCTTTCTCTCGACAAGCCTTGCAATTCATGCCGCATTCCACCTCCTACAATTCTTGTTGTCTCATACGAACGTGTTGTAACCACAATCCAACTTCCCCTATGACTTCCCAACAAGAATTCAATCAGCTTTTGCCACTGATTGCGATTCTCAGTCCACACATCATCCAAGACAAGCAAGCATTTGTTGCTTACAAGTTTTTCACGAAGTTCTCGTTGCACCAAATCCTTGGTGGATCCTTCATCCTTCTTACCAGTAGCTGAAGCTAGAATCTTACGTAGAATTCCTTCTACATCCAACTCGTCCTGGTCATGATCAGAGACACAAGTCCATAACCTTAATGGAAATGCACTTGTGACCCTCACATCATTAAACACAAGTTGCGCAAGAGCAGTTTTTCCCAACCCGCCAATTCCAACAATAGTCAAGAAAGAAACATCCTCTTGAATGTCAGAATCCAACAAGAGGCCTACGATTTTCTCCACATCATCCTCTCTCCCAATAATACTACCCTCATACACATAAGAACAAGTTTCCTCCCTTCTCTTCCTGATAGGCTGAGAGTCAACACTAAAGCCGAACTTACTGTGATTGCTGGCAACAGCGTCCAACTTCTTCCTAATCTTCTTAACCCCTCGAGACATATTGTAAGCAACAGCAAGAGGATTAAAACGAGAAAAGAAGAGGTGCACCTTTTTGGAAACTTTCCCACCTTCTTTGTGCTGCTTCAGCTCAGCGAGAGTGACGAACTCATCGAGCAAATCATCAGCATCATAAACAGCATCCTTGAGCTCCTGGATCCAAAGTCGTGCTTCATGTTTATGAGACAACTCATCCTTGTCCCCTGCATCAAGGAGCACAGCCTTAACCGTCTCGACGGTCTTTTGGAGATCATCAAGCTGAGATTTATAGCCTAAGAAGGAACACATTTCTCTGAGCTCCGAACATTGCAAGGAAGCAAACAAAGTTTGAGCAACAGACAACACTGTCCCGATTTCCATTTGCAGTTTTCAGAGATGAGGAGAGGATAGTAATAAGGGGTGTTTAAGTTTTTGTAATGGCAGATTAGAGAAGGAGATAAAGATTGAAAGTTGGTTTTGCTAGATGAATGATAGTGAACTGAAGTAGTGATAACTGATAAGGAACTCCTTGGTCATATAAGACATCTCAAATCTCAACTGTTGGCTTCCTTAAAAATAATAGTTAAGCTGTTGTCAAATTGTCAATATTTTAGAAAAAATAATAATAATCTAAACGAAAGTAAGGCACTTTTGCACTGCCTTATCCCCTAATATATGTTTAAGTATATGATTAATACAAATATTAGGTTTCTCGTGCTTGTTGCTTCGTAGTTTCCGTAGTTAGTGTGTACATCTGGTCGGTGGACTTTGAAGAATCCTATGAGGGGGTCAATTAGATAATTTAGGATGATGCTATACATAAGGCATATGCACAGTGCGTGGTTAGTGCGCTTTCATTGGCTAATTGATATGGGGTCTAAGCCTCTAAAGGGTATGTTTGGTTCAATTGTTGGGAACATAATGGAATGGAGTAGAGCTGACAGTCTCTGACACGACACTACAACACAACCGAAACCGACACGGCATGAACGCTAAGTTACCGAGAGAAAACATGAAGTCGACACGACACGAGACTAACCCGAACACGTTGAGATCAATTTGTCATATGATGCAATTATCAAATATTTTACATAGTTGTTGATAAATTTTGTAAACAACACGTACAAAATAAACATGATACCAAACAAGAACATGACCCGACACGACACATTTGCCACCTCTAGAGTGGAGTTAAGTAAAGGGTAAAAAGGAAAGTGATAATGATTACTCTATCAGTCTCATAATAGTGTGAAAACTTCTGAACATTTTTTATTGTCTCAAATTATTTTGAACACTTTCAAGTTTTCGCATGTTTAATTGTTATTATACTCCTTGAGAGGCTGAGACAGGAGTTTCACAAAGATTACTCACTTTCCTTTTTGATACATTTCACAAAAATTTACTCACTCACCTTTTTTTTTTTACAATTCTTTCATGAGTTTTCATACATTTTGTGAGTAGTTGCATTAACTTCATTTGCTATTACTTTTATTTAGTTTTTGGGTTTCCCATTTTTGAAATGTGGTTCTTGTGGGAAAATTCTCAAAATAAGATGGTTTTATTGTTGGACTGTCTCAATATTTATGTTAAAGGAGATCACTTATGTTTATGCTACATTTCAAATGACCCTTTGCGCTCGTAAATATGGTCTTTTTGTAGATCAATTATTTATGGTGTGTGTGTGTGTGACCTTAGAGCATAAGCAATGGGGTGAGTTTTGGTTGGTCTAGCAAAAAGCAAAGCTAGCTTTACTTGGTTTTACTACTGGAGCAATTGTCCCTTGGAGTTGGTTGGTCTGGAATGCTAGACCAACTATGCCTTGGATGGTGTGCATAGCAACGAATGGGGTGATGCCATGTGTATCAATATTGCTTTATTGTTGTTGTTTTTTTGTTTTGTACAAGATTGCTGTTTTGTTTTGAAGTAAATTTTAAAAAAATCAGCTTATATTTTTTTTAAAAGAAATTACATTAGAACTATAATTTTTTTTATCTATAAATTGAGCCTAAATTTGATATATTTTACCATATTTTTTCACAGCTTACTTTTCTTTCTAATAAATTTCTCCTACCTAAAATTATTAAATTGTATATAAAATTATTAATATATCACTAATTAAAACATGAATACAAATTATCTACTCTATATAAGAATAAAAATATTTTGGGTAGGAAAGAGAGCATATGATGAAGTATACCAAAAGTAAGAGAGAAATAGAAAAGCCAGAGTAGGACTTCACCCATCAGTTGTAAGAAAAAAACAATGAGTTGGTGGGAAGTTAGTGGGATGTGAGGTGTAAGAAGGAGGAAAGGAGAGAGAATGGAAAAAATACAAAGACCAACAAAAGCCAACCCACCCATTGTACATGCTCTTAGGGGTGACTCGAGTGTTCAGAAAACCCAACCCGGTTGACGCTACTCGTTGACTCGCCAAAAGAAAACTCGGGTAGTTTTTATAAATTTACAATTTTAATGGGATGAGTACTCTACCCGGAAAAAGAAGGTCGGATAATGGATCGCTTATTTTTGTCAACCAGGTACCCAGGAATTTTTTTTATTATTATTTAACTCACTACCTAGCTGGGCCTAGCCCAAATTTAATTCCTCTGCTCTCAGCCTCGAAATTTTCTCTCTCCTCAGTCGTCTCTATACAACTTGTTAATCGAGTTTTGGTTTGGCAGAGGTTTTACAGAGGATTGATGATGGGGAACAATCAAACACAGTTGAACACCCGTTGATTGTTTGTATGTGTTTTTCTGTTGTTGAAAGAAACCAACAAGTTAATTAAATAATTATTCAGCTAAATAAAGCTCAAAGATATAAGATGGAGAGTCTTCAACCCACATTCTAAACCCAACACTAATCAAGGTTGAAAGTGAGCATGGCATAGCCTATGTAAAACTAGCATTTTTTGCACGTTATACGTGCGTGTCATATTAACGTTTTTTTCCTCAATTAGTTGTTCATCAGTGTTACAAAAAATTTAACTCGAACATACATTATCTCTATTATGTTATAAGTGATGGGGGATGAGGATGGTGCCCCCCTTACAAAAAGTCTGATATATCTTTAATGAGTTTAAATTACCATATACACTAAATAATCTTTTCTTCTTCCTACTTGCCATATACATTGAATAAGTTAACAATGAAATTTAATTTGAAATTTCAATTAAATATTAAATTAAGGAAAAATGATTTCTTCTTCTTAAATTTGTGTGAAAAACTCCGATGAAAAATTAAATTGACAACATAACTTGATTGACACAATTAGAAGGAAAAAAAAATTGAATTACATTTTAATAATTATACTGATCGATAATATTCTAAAACCTAAATGTTGATTATTATTTTCTTAAATTTGTGTGAAAAACTCTGATGAAAAATTAAACTGACAATATAACTTGATTGACACAATTAGAAGGAAAAAAAATATTGAATTACATTTTAATAATTATACTGATCGATAATATTCTAAAACCTAAATGCTGATTATTATTTGGTAATCTCTATTATATAAATCAAACTCTTCCATTCTATTAATATTCGTCGATTGAACCTAATATACAAATTCTTTCATTTTATTTGAGCACACGCTTTCTTCTGCTTTATATTTCCTTCTCTCAATATTATATTTGAATAATGATGAACAAATAACTAAAAAAAACCAACGAAATATTGATTTAAGAAAAAACATTAATAGTTAAAAAATGCTTGTTGGAATCAAATTTTTTGTAACACTGATGAATAACTAATTGAGAAAAAAAACATTAATATAACACGCACGCATAGCGTGCAAAAAATACTAGTCCATGCTGGACATGACCCATATCCTATGACCACTATTCACTACATTTTATATAAGGAGAATACCGTGGAAGCTAGCCCACGAGGATTTTATACAAAATCTCATACCGTGTTACTATAAATTAAGATAAATAGGACCGAATCTAAAAGGGATTACTTATAGCAAAACACTAAAATTGGCTATATTATGATTAACATTTTTAGTTTCATGCAGGTAATACACAATTTTAGTCATTATAATCATTAACTATTAGTAAATATTTAAAATCGATATATTGAAAATATACATGGAGATAAATCCAACAACATTATACACTAATATTTATTTTCATAGTAAAAATTCTCTAAAAGAAAAGCCGGCTTATCTAATATCATTCCTCGAATAGTTGATAATTAAATGAGACTTTGCCTGCAACACAATATTACAATTGAATTTATGAAGGTTGGATTATTACAATAGTAAGTTTGTTAGGCATAGTAACACAATAAGACTAAGTCAAACATGTTTTAGGAGTTGGTCCGGATACACGTGGTAGATATTGAATTTAGTCATGATGATCAAAAGTACTTTTTGAAGGTAGAACATAGTACTCCCTCCGTCTTTTTTTATTTGCTACATTTTGCCATTTAGGTGTGTCTCTTATTATTTGCTACATTTGCCAACATTACTACAAATGATAATAAAACAAACATCCAAAAGTTCAGCCCAAAAAATTAGCCCACTTAATCAAATTCCCTAAACCTACCCAACCCACCTAACTCTATTTATTACCCCACTCCCTCCATTTAACCCTACCCCAACCCCCCTATAACTACTCCCTCCAAAACCCTAATCTCATAACTTCCGTCATTTTCTTCTCTCTCCTTCCGACTCTCTCTCCCTTCGACCGTCACATTCCTCTCTTCTTCTTCTTCAAACCCTCGGATCTAGGGTTTTTTACTCCAAAATTGTTGAAAAATACGGTAGATTAATTATCTACTCTTTTAGCGATCATTATAAACCTAGATTTTGTCATTTTGGAGTGATTTCGAAACGAGTCCCCTTGTTTCTTGGGTATTTTGAGTGATTTTGGGTATTTCATGGATGAGTTAACTCCGAAATCAAAGAAACGGCTCTTTGATTTGATGGACGAGTTAGATGCGGAGGCTAAAAATTCTAGGGTTGCAAAAAAATCCTTGGATTTTGGTTCGTTTTGTTGGTCTTGTGGCGCGCCTTCAAGAAAACCACCAGATCTTCAATTTGGTGGTGTATTTGAGGGCAAAAAACCTGAAAACTTGGAAGATCCACCTCCGGAAGGCTTTAAATCATGGCGAGCTTACCTCTCTTGGTATAAAAACCATCTCGAAATGGTTTCGGAGAGTCCCCTTTCAAATTTTGACTCAGATCGGTCCACTCCTTAACTTAAGTCTTTGTTTTTAAAATTTTAGGAAGTTTTTTTAACATGCTTTGCCTGTGGGGTTGCGTTTGATTAGATTGCATGTTTAGGTTTTTGTGTTTTTTTCATGTTTTAGCCTCGATTTGTTTATACGCATGTTGTTTATGCCTCGATCTGTTTAAAAACTTGTTTATTTTGCCTTGATTTGTTTAATTTCTGTTTATTTTGCCTTGATTTGTTAAAACTTGTTCATTTTAGCCTTGAGTTGTTCTGTTTATATGATATTTTCACTTGATCTGTTAAAACATGTACATCTAAGCCTTGAGTTGTTCTGTTTATATGATATTTTGCCTTGATTTGTTAAAACTTGTGCATTTTACCCTTGATTAGTTCTGTTTATATGATATTTTGTTATATATATGTTCATTTGCCTTTATTTGTGTGTGTGTTGGTGTGATCCTCTATGATGAAATAGGATGTTACATCCAAATTGTTACTCCATTTTGCATTTAATCAGTGGTAAAATGAATAGAATTGTAGTATAAAGAATTGATGAGGCATTTGTGTTATATTTTGGTTTTTGTTTGGCTGTCCAATTTAGTTTTAATGACATATAGAAAGTTTACATGAGAGGTGCACTATGTTCCTCAATGATGAATGAGGTCAGATGATTTATACTAAGGACATTATGCCTTTTAAGACCAGTATACTCATGTTGCCACCAATTTTTTGTGCTCTTCTTTTCAACTTTTCCTCTGTTTTAATAGCATGTGTTGAGTAATATGGATGAGTGGGGACTCCCGAGAGGAACTTAAATCATGCCTTGATCCGTGTTTTTTTAAATTGGCCTTCATTATCATTTTGTCTTAAATATGATTGAGAAAAAAATGAAATCTAATTGAATTTTTTGTCAAACAATGTTCAATTTGATTTTCTTTTTTTCTCAATCATTTGTTTGATACAATGATACCCTGTTTTTTTGTTCTTAACCTCACATGAACTTTTTATTTACCTAAACCCTAAACATACATTCTTGCACTACGGTTTTTGTAAACCTAACTAAACTTGAACTTTTATTTTTACTAACTGTTTTTTTTTATGGATGTTATATCAAGTGTTTTTCTTTTTTTAACTTAACATAACCCAACATGTTTACATATTATAAATGTAAGGTTTAGTACAAAATGTTTTTAACTACATATACAAAATGTTTAACAACCTATATATGTTGTATTTTACTTACAAAATGTTCTTGCACTCTAATGCCCAAAAAATTGGCCTTCAAATGCCCATTGCTTGCTGTTTTTGCTTTATATTATCCCAATACCATCATCCGAATCTTCATCCCCATAGTTTGCTTCTTCTTGATCATCTTCAAGATGACCTTCTTCCGCCCATTTTCTCGCTCTCTTCTACTAATTGTGGGCTAATGACAATACTTGTTGGTAACTCACCCCTCCTCTCAAGTGATTTCTTCCCCATATGTGGTATGTGGTAATTGTTGTTACCCTTAACTATTAGAGTCTCCTTCATCACTTGTTGTAGAGTTAACCAAATATGATTGCATAGCTTAGGATCATAGTTGTAAAATGCCTTGTTCACCTTGCCTTCACCAAGCTGTTTCACACTTCTAGGTGCTATTTGATCTTTTAAGGTTTGAATTGCATTAAAAAAACCAAGATCTAACACATTCATATCTGGTGACTGTCTTTGGTGATTGATTAATCGATATCAAAACCATCTTTTTGTGCTTCCAACATGAACCGCTCATCGGTACTTGCTATGTGTGGCCTTGCATTGTCTTGGACAATCCATATTTGCTTGCATCCATTATCGGCCACTTGTTTCTTATAGATGGCGGTATGTGCTTTATGAGTTTCTCCCTTATGACATCTTTTGTGATGCTTAATTGAGCTTTGGTTTCAATCACCCCGGCATCTCCGTTACAACTTGACCTCTTTCTTTGCCACCTCTTCTATGAATGGGAAGATTCCTATCTTCCCATCAAAACCGACCTCTCCACTTGGTGCTATGTGTGGCCTTGCTAGTGCGGCTATGAACATCACTTTGACAATGAACCTCTTGCTTTTGCATCTTCTATATGGCTCGCTTCACCGGGAGCTAGGTAGTACCTTTGAGAAATTTTGCTCATGCAAAACCATTTCTCATCCACATGCACCAAATTATACATGTTGCTTTGAATTTTGGTATTGTTTGGATAGTGTTTGGTATGATAGAACCCAAACACCACAACACCCTTGCAATTTTATGTCTTTGGAGTCGGGTGTGGTTTTATGGCATTAGTGTGTTTTTTGATTGCCCCCCCTTTTCACCAATCAGTGCAATGTAGACTGTGTATGCCTAGGGATCTTTGCTTGTTGCTCTTATAGTAGTCCTCTTTCTTAGAGGAATTGCCATTAACCTTTGAGGATCCAATTGAATTCGTTTTCTTCCTACCCTCCCTCGTTTTTACGTGATTCACATCTATTCTTGCATCTTCTTGAAGTTGTTGTCTTAAATTCTTCCATATTCTTCCAATTATCCACCTTGAAGTATTCAATTCAATGGCAATTTTTTTGATAGCCCCTTGAGGTATAGTGAATCGCCATTAAATTTTGTGTAAGCTACTTGTTGTAGCTCGTTTTGCAACATGACATCTTGAGTTGTTGTGCAAAAAATGTGTCTTGTTGACCACTATTTACGGATGTTCTTTGTTCTTCATGTTCTTCATGTTCTTCATGTTCTTCCTCCGATTCACTATCTGTCCAATTATATTCGAGACGTGTACATCCGAATCATCATCTAACCATTCGACCCACAAACTCTTCTTCATCATTCCCATGTTCCATTCTTTGAGAAGTTATTTTCTTCTTCTTCACTTGATGTTGCTTTGGTGCTCTGTTAAGATCAAAGGCCTCTTGTTGTGGTTGAACTTGTAAGTCCGGTAATGGTTGTGGTGCTGGTTGCAGTTACGGTTACGGCGAGTGGGTCATTCGAGATCAAAACTTGGGTAAGTTGGTGGTGAATTAAGAGGCGATGGGGATGGTGTTGAAGTGTTATCGAGTAGAAGCTGTCTAGGGGGCCCATAGCTAAGCTATGGATGCCGGACATGTTCAAGGTGAAAGCTTCCACACTTTCCTCAAGTGAAGCTATGAAATCGAAATGGCTTGTATAAAACTCTATGATGATTTTGCTCGAGAGTTAATCTACCCAAACCCCCCCCAAGGAAATGGCTACTGGTGGGTGCTTTTTATGGTGGTTTAAGGCTGTGGTTGGTGTCTTTGATGGTGGTGGTGGTCAGGTGCTTGGTTGGTCTCTTTGGTTATGTTGATGGAAGTGGTGAAAATAATAAATGCAAGTGTAAAAGTGGTTGTGTATATATAGTCCACAATTTCTTAGGATTTTTTTCATGTTTTTTGGGGGAAAATTCAATTCCCCCTTAAGTTCGAATTTTTGGGTAAAATTTCAATACCTGTTATGTAATTTACCTTTAAAATTTTGGAGGGAAAATTTTAGTTCCCTTTGGTTGTATAATTGTAACAGAATATTTTAGTTGTATTGCTTGTATAAAAATTTTGGAGGGAAATGAAATCCCTCTTTCTATAAAAGTGGCGCCTACCTTAAAGCAAATGTGGGCCAACTCTTTTTTTTGCCTTCTAATCTGCTTTTTCACAACTTAATTAACCACAATTACTTTTCTTCAAAACACCCACTGCACACCCACTGTACAGTGGTCCCCACCCTTTTCCTTGGTCTTTGTGAAAAAGTGCTTGTAGCAAATAAAAAAAGACAGAGGGAGTAGTATTTAAAGACATCATCTTTTTGCTAATCCGGTAGCTAGTTGTACAGAAAACTACTTGTTCTAAAAATTAGTTGATCAACAACCTTTAATAGCTAATATTGATGGGTAACAAAATAGTTAAAAAATAAAGAAACTAACACAATAACTATATTTGTCAGAAGATGACCTAACTATATTTTTTTGCTTTAGAGATAACCACAAGTGCAAATAATATTAACGGAATTTGATTCTAAGTCTTGGTACCATCTTCTAAGTCTTTAACCAAATAAACTAGTTGACATCCACTCATAACCTAACTATTGTACAAGAATTAAAGAATAGTTAGCAACACTTATAAAAGTTATGGAGATTGAAAGCAATTTATCATGGAAGTGGAGATAAGACCAGTTTAATAATGAGCGGGTGTCACTGCCCCATAGCATTATTGCAAGTTGCAACACATAAACATTATTCTTGTTAACTTAGTTAGGGGTTCATTAAGGTGAAACAACTGGTATAAATTATTAAGGACATTTCTATGGTAGTTATAATAAATATGATCATAAATAACTAATGGTTTAGAATTTTTTGGGGCGACCATCTAAAACTTATTTGAATAACTAGATTTACATGGTCGTATTTATCTATAACCACCATAAAATTATGAAATTATTAATAGGTTTTGTCACGATTGAAACGAATATTATGCACAATAGGTTATGTCAGCTTTTTTTTTTCTGACAGTGAGAAATACATGAAAAAATAATAAAACCCCCTACTTTTTCCTTGCTGCTACAGCAAGTAAATGAGCAGGATGGATCTTACTTCTAGAAACCTGAATTAAATTGACTGAATTAAACTTCTCTAGGAGTAAAAGGATATCTAAGATAATTGCTCTGATTTCAATTGCTGTATCTTCTGGTTGATTGCATCCCATCACAATTTCTTTTGCGTTTGACCATATTTCCAGATTGTGAATACCTCTTTTTTGCACTTCTTTAATTCCATTCAGAACCGCATATGCTTCTGCTTGTCTAGATGAGACAACACAAATCTTGTTTTTACCTTCTACTGTGACTATGCCTAATTCCATTAACACCCATCCAAAAGCCGCTATAGAGCCTTTACCTTCTTCTTTTGTATATTTCCAGGCTCCATCCACCATCAGAATGTTTCTAATACTACCTTCAGCCAGTTTTTCTTCCAAAAAATCTGGTTAGCTGTAAGTACAGAAAGAGGACCATTCTTGCCTTGAGACGGATTTTTTGAATCTATAGCAAGAATCCACCTTCCTTTCCATTGGTTAATCCAGGCAAAAACTATCTCAGGCCGTATTGAAGCAGACGGATTGAACGCACTTCTATTTCTCAAAAGCCAGATACTCCAGAGGATTGCTATAAACTCAAACGCTTTATTTTCCTCCTCTTTGCCAGCATGAATGAAGTACCACAACCAATTTCGCGACCATTTTTTAACTGATCTTTCTTTAGGATAATCTGAGATTATCCCTAAAGAAGAGCTTTTCCAAATTCTCATAGCTATTTCACACTCTTTGAACAAATGAGTTTCAGAATCTTCGTACTTTCCACATAATGGACAATGACTCTCGCTTAGGATTTTCCTTTTCCTAAGGTTAACTCTGGTGGCAAGAGCACCATTGTATAGCTTCCAATAGAAAAATTTCCATTTTGGCCAAATTTTTAGGTTCCAAAACTTCTTCCAAAACGTTGAAGCTGAAACTTTAGGACTTCTCCCTTCTAATAGAAACCAATAACCCGACTTGATTTTATAGTCGCCCTTTGGAGTAAGACGCCAAAAATATTCATCTTGTTTGTCTTCACTTGGAATATGGATAGCCTTGATGCTCTTCTTTGACATCGGATTAAACCAAATGTCTAGTAACTCATTATCCCATTCCCTCGAATCTTTTATAAGGTTAGCCACCCACACTGGTTTGGACTGATGAATGTTCTCTTCTACTTGTTTGAAAGTTAGCTGGTTAGAACCAACCCAATATGAATCAAGGATGCTTATCTTCTTACCATTTCCTAGCAAAGAGCCAACTCCTTCTTTCATACTGTACACACTTTTCATCGAAAGTCAAAATCTTCAACCACCTCACTTAATGACCCAGGTATTCTTTCTCCCATTCAAAGTTTCCTAGCTAAAGTTCCCTCCCAGTATAAAAATCCTAAAGCTCTAGTTTTTGAGTCAGTGGTCGTAAACGAGGAGACCATTTGGGAAGAAGTACAAATGGCATTTATATCACCTTGTGGTGTCACTGGAGTTCTCAAGTGTATTCCTCTGTCTGAACCTCAAACCTTCTTTATTCCCTCTTTATTCTATCATCGGACTCATCCACCTAATAACTTATTTGGCCAAAGTAGTATTAAAGTTTTTGACAACTCCTCCCCTTTTTCAAGGGATATCTATAATACTTTGACCTCATTTGGTATATACAATCCCTGTCTCTTATACCAGTCCCTGTTACACCTGAAAACACAAAAAATTTCCTTCCCAAAAATGGCTTTTCAAAATGATGAGGTGGATGAGTTTGAATTTGAAAATGGTGCTTTATGGATAACAATTTCTGAATTAGACAGGATCACGTTCCCAGTCAACCCTTTGTGTGACCTATTTATACCATTCCATCTTCGAAGGTCAGTTATGGACTCAAGAAATTTAGTGACCCAAAGGGTTAACCCTACACCACAAAATTCTCCAAACACAAGTCCTGTTGTTTCCCCAATGGTCCAAAGTGAAGAATCTTCTGATTCTTTTACTTTTCCAAGCCCTCCTTCAAATATTTGGACAAGCGGAATTTTTAAGGCCGAGTCTTCTTCTAACCAGATAGGCGACGGCCCAAAAATTTCCTCGTCTTCTGACAGCCCATCTAAAAAAATCTCAAGTGTTTTAGGGCCCATAATTCGTGTTTGGCCCAAAAAATTAGCTCCTGTGAATAATCATGCTTTCTCGGCCTACCCAGAACCACAAATAAGCCCACCAAAGGTTGAGGCCATCCCGCCAACTGAGGAGGAATTTTTCTCAGCTGAATCGGACTTGGGCTCCCTTGAACTGAACAAAATGGACCTGGATTCTTCACCTTATTCAGCGAACTTTCAGTCCAGTACTAACTTGTCCTCCCAAAGTACCTTGAGTGGGCCGAAACTGAAGCTAAAAAAGTCCCAAGTGAATATCAGGGCAGAGAGGAAGGTAAGAAGTGAGGTTTTGGGTAGGAGATTCAAAAAATGTTGCTGTACCTCTACTTTTTGGGGAGGTAAAAAAAATAAGACTAAAAGGGAAAAAAGGGAGGGGAAAGAACTAAATTTGGAGGGAAAATTTTTTGAAGAAGAAAGTAACTACTGGGTACCAGTTAAGAAGAAGAGCAAAATTCAAGAAATCTACTGTGGGAATCGGTCTATGAAATATGGTTTGAGTGAAGGGGACTCGTCCCTAGACAGTTCAGGAGAGCAGAAGGTTCAAGAGGGTATGGTGGTTGGCCCTGCACAGCCCCCAATCAAAATATGAAAGTTTGTGCATGGAATTGTCGGGGTTTTAAATCTGCAGACAACCCGGCTTTTCCCTACCTTTCATGGATCGTCGGCAGTCAAGCTTTAGATCTTCTTTTTCTGTCAGAAACAAAATGTTCAGTAGTTGAATTAGAATCTTATGTATATAAACTAGGATTCTCGGAGTATGTAGGTCATGATGCTATTGGCTTAGCAGGAGGATTAATTTTGTGTTGGTCTAGTAATAGAAGTGACTATCCTCTTTATTTCGCAGAACTATGTTTGTTGTAATATCAAAGATGAATGTAATATTTTATATTATGTGGTGTGTGTGTAAGGTGCTCCCGCCATGGGAGAAAGAAAGCAAGTGTGGGATACTCTTCGAGCTTTTATTTGGAGTTACTAGGTGATTTCAATCAAATAGAATGCTCTTCACAAAAAATGGGGGGTAATAGTATAATCCAAGGGCGAAAACAATTTATTGAATGGAAAGAAGAATGTAGTTTGTTAGATTTACATTTCCATGGAGTCCCTTTTACTTGGACAAATAACCAAAAAGATAGCCAACTAATCTTCGAAAGGTTGGATAGAGGTTATTGTAACAATGAGTGGCGAACTCTCTTTCCTCAAGCTCAAATAACAAACTATCCAATTTTTCTCTCTGATCACGGTCCCATTTTATTATCCTGCAATCCTGAGAAACCGAAAAGAAAGAGGAACTACAAGTTAGAGTCATGGTGTCTATCCTTTGATGAAATTGATGCACTAATAAAAGAAGAGTGGAGTAAACACTCCCAGGGTTCTTCTTTATTTGTAGTCCAAAGAAAGTTAGAAAGGATAAAAGCAAAATGCAAATCATGGTGCCTTGATTTCAAAAGAGAAATAAGGTGCATTGGGAAGACATAAACATGGAGCTTACGGAGCTCCAACAAAATGTTGACTCTCTTGAAGGTCAAGATAAGGAGGTAAAATCAAGAAAGCAAGCAAGAGCCGCCACTGACATTAAGTTGGAGTTTTGGAAAAAACGTGCTAAGTCAAGCTGGGATAAAATGGGAGATCAGCCTACGACTTATTTCTACAAAAGTGTCAAATCTAGACAAGGAAGAAATGAAATAAAGGCGATAAAAAACGATCAAGGTGTATGGATCTCTGAGCAAAGTGAGATTTCAACTGAATTTGTGAATTACTTCTCCAAATTATTTGATGGTAATCCGGGTCAAGGAGAGTTAGATCAGGAAATGTCTAATTGGGTTGAACCTATGGTTAGCCTCTCTGAAAGCCAAGAAAGCCACTTAAATAAATCGTTCACGATGAATGAAGTGGAATCTGCTATGAAAAGTATGAAAGCCCTTACTTCTCCGGGTCCAGATGGAATTCCTCCGGTCTTTATGCAAAAAGAATGGGATACATGTGGAGAAGATGTTAGTAAAGCAGCCCTTGATTTCCTCTCTGGAGGCTTCATGCTAAAAGAAGCGAATCAAACTCACATTGCTTTAATTCCCAAAGTGAATCGCCCGGATCAAGTAAGTCAGTTTCGGTCAATTAGTCTGTGTAATTCTACCTACAAGGTCATTGCAAAATGCCTAGTTCGTAGACTCCAACCTCTCATGAAGAACCTAATTGGTGAATTCCAAAGTGCTTTTGTTCCTGGCCGTTCCATAAATGATAATTGTATCATTGCTCACGAGATGCTGAGCTGTGTTAAGAGGAAGAAAAAAGGAAATAACTTTTCCTTAATCTTTAATTTGGACTTAAACAAAGCCTATGACAGAGTTAGTTGGAAGTTCATTGAGAAAATTCTAAGGAAGATTAAAATGCCTCCCCTTTGGATTCATCTCATCATGCAATGTATCTCCACGGTTTCTTATTCTGTTCTAGTGAATGGTGAGCCTTCGAGGAAAATTTTCCCAAAAGCAGGATTGCGTCAAGGTGATCCTCTCTCCCCGTATATTTTCATTCTCTGCATGGAATCGTTATCAAGACAGTTATTAGTTCAGCAAGGAGCTGGGATTATCAAAGGTTTAAAAGTAGCGCAAAAAGCTCCGGTAATCTCTCATCTCTTCTTTGCGGATGATGCACTATTTTTTCTCAAAGGCACAATAGATAATTGTTGGAATATAAATTCAATTCTGAGAAAGTTCTGTTTAGTCTCGGGTGAAATGGTGAACCAACAAAAATCATATGCTGTCTTTAGTAAGGATATGCCAAAGAAATTCATTCGGCTCCTGAAAAAAGGGCTTAAGGTTGACTCTAAGGAGAAGTTAGGGAAGTATCTAGGTTGCCCAATGGATGTTGATGGTCGCAACTCAAATGTGTTCCAAGATCTTCAACAAAAGGTAGACGCCACTATTTCGAGTTGGAAATTCTCTCATCTAAACTTGGCAGGTAAGCTTATCCTGATTAACAGTATTTTAATAGTGTATGCGTCGCATATGATGGCTACTTATATGCTGCCCAAGAAAGTGATTAATAGTATCTCCTCTTCCCTGTTACGATATTGGTGGAAATCAAGTAAGGCGAAGAAGCCAATTTATTGGAGAAAAAAGGAACTACTGGAAGATCATAAATACAAAGGAGGTGTAGGGATGAAAAATCTTTCTCTCATGAACCAGGCTATTCTTTTCAAGCAAGCGTGGAGGATTAACCAGAATGATAATCTTCTTGTAAGTAAAATTTTTTCAGCGAGGTACTCCTCCAATTGGTTCTCAAATAGCTTGAAGGGGAAAATTCCAAAGAGTTGTTCATGGAGTGGGCGTAGTTATGTCAGGGTTGAAACAAACATTTGTATACCACAGAGCTTCCACTTTTATTTCCTTTAAGCTATTCTATTAATCACATCATACATGAGTTACATTATACCCCATTCAACCAATCTATGCATTTTTTGTTCAAATAATAATAAAAGCTTGTATATTTAGTAATAAATGTAGTACATTTAATAAAAAAAATAGTAGTATATATTGGAACCAAAAACAATACTGCAATGCACTGATACCTATAATAAGGTCATATGTTGAATTTTTATATACTACGTTTTTTTAATAATTATAGTAATTTGTGTGATAAATATACCATTGTTTTTGTTAAATATACTTCCAAAAATTATTGTGAAAAAGAAATTTAGAACCCAGATTAAACTGAAAATTAAGCGTTATAACCCAGATTGAAAGTGTCTTTACAAAATCATGAGTATTAAAGCATAAAGTTTTTCCACACAACTCAAATTTTGGAGAAACAACAAAGAAGCCTCAGAGTAGAGCTGATAAAAAAATCCCAGCCCACGGGCCCGACCCGAATTTTGGGTAGATTTTTTTGGCCCGCGGTCGGCCCGACCTGATTTTTTTTGGACGGCCTTTGGGCAAGTCAAAAATGACTTTTTAGTCTATTTTTTAGCCGGTCCGATTTTGACCCGAAAAACCCGCCCTTTTTGGGCCAAAATAGCGGGCTTTGGACACAAAAATTCGGCTCGAATTTTGGCCCGGCCCGACCAACGGGTATTTTTTTTAGGCTTGGCCCGACTCGGCCCATGATCACCTCTACCTCAGAGTTGGGATTTTTTATTGCGATCTTTCATGGCGGAAATGTTAGTAACACAAAGGATTATCATAAAAGTAGAGTGAATTTCGGAGTTGTAGTCAGAGAAATCAGAGGATGAACATCAAATAAAATATTTTCCATTTAAGTTGTGGCAAAGACGACAATGATGCGCTTCTCAACTGGTACTAGATTTCTTCATTGTCTCTCTTCTTTTGATCCCCATTCCCCTTTGTTTTCTCTTTTTCGATTTCCATTTGTTTCTCGAAATTACTCTCATTTTGTACATGGAATTGATGATCGTCACCTCTTCCTTAACTATGTCAGAGAACAATGCAAATTAGGGTTTTCGAATCTCAATCACCCCCTTTCTCTCTTCCATCAATTGATTTCTTTGCGTCCCCTCCCTTCTATCATCGTTTTCACTCAACTCTTTACTGCCATGTCTAAATTGAAACGCCTTCACCCTCACTCCATCATTATCTCTCTCCTCAGATACCTTGAATTCTCTGGTATTCGACCCGATATGCTAACTATTGGTATTCTTGCCAATTGTTACTGTCATTTAGGCTGTATTAATTTCAGCTTCTCTATTCTGGGCAAAAGACTTAAGCTTGGTTACCCCCTTGATCGTGATTGTGTTATATTTAACACCTTAATTATCTTTGCTTTATCCACTCTGATAAGCTCCCTCAAGCTCTTCAATTGCTCGATAGAATTGATAAGCTAGGTTTCCAACCCAACATTGTTACCTATGGTGCTATCTTCAAAGGGCTTTGTCGGATTGGTGACAATGTTGCTGCCCTTCGCTTGCTTAAGAAGATGCAATATGGTCGTTGTAAACCTAACCTTGTTATATATAACTATTCTACGGTTCATGATTGAGAAAGGTTTGGCTCCAAACATCATTACTTATGGTGCATTGCTCGATGGTTATTGTTTGCGTGGTGAGATGAAAGATGCAGAAAAGCTACTTGATCTCATGGCCCAAAATGGCTGTGAGCCTAATATTGTAAGTTTTAACACTATAATTATTAATGGATATTGCAAGGCTAGAGCCATTGATGTTAGGGTTTTATTTTAATACCGCAAGTGTATGATGTTGTAGCACATACGGGTCGAACTCAGGGAGGTGCAAGATTAAACACTACTTGATTTTAGATTACGAAATAGTTACACAATCCAAATATATGAAGAATAGTCTATAAACTAAAGGCTAAACTAATGACGATTTATGGCAAACTATATGAATATGATGATTAAAACACTAGAATTAAGTATCACTACTAATATGAATTGATCAAAACACGACTCACATCCCAGTTATTCAATTATAGCTTAGACGAGATTGACATTCCCTTATGACTCAGTAATAAAGCACAGCTGCGAACCGAAACTAAATACTTTGTCACTCCTCAATACCTTGAGCTCACTTTCGTGATAGCAAAAGGCCTAACTAACATGCATGTCTCCTATTTTCATGGCTTACACACATAATTAGAAGCATTAAGAACCAATGTCAAATAATTCCCAATTCTAGTTCTCACCTATTTTCATGGGAGAATTCAAATCAATAACAAGATTATCTAAATTAAGACCCAACTTTCGTTGATGAACTCAATTAATAAAATAACAATTTAACATCAAATAAATATTCCTAATCTCAACTCCAACTTTAGTTGATAATATAAAACTAGGGCTAAATCAAGATGCAAAATTGACAATAAGAACAATCTTATCAAACCCTAAACATATAATTTAATAACATGGGAATTGGAGAATAATTTACATGATCAATCCATACTAGGGCTCAACTTAATCTTAGATAAAAAGACTACTCACTAATCATGGCAATAAAAGCAATAAACATAATGGAAAACATAATTAAAATAATAATAAAGAGAATAGGAGAGAATGAAACTTGATTGAATTGAAGATGAATATGAAAGCTTGAATCTTGAATCTCCAAAGTAGCAATAGAAAACAAACTAGGACATAAAACTAGAGAGAAAACTAGAAGAAGAATAACGTGATATTAGAAAAGTGAGTAATAGATGTCCTCCTCTAATTAGAAAACCAATAATATATAATTATAACTCCTAATACTAGTAGGGAACCAAATTCCAAGATTAGGAAGCCAAATAAATCATTAAATAGCCGAAATTATAAAAACCGCGTGCGCGTAAGAAGTTTCTGGCATACTGGGCCAACTTTCGATGCCCATATCTCTCAAAATACAACTCGCCTTGGGCCGTGCTACCTATCGTTGGAAAGCTCTTCAAGCCTAATTTCCACTTACGCTGGAATCAACCCAATATCGGCATCGAGTCAAAAGTTATGGATAAAAGAGTGAACATGACTCGATTTCCACAATTCTTTCAATGAATTCCAATTCCAATTTAGCTCCAGTTTGCACTCAAATACATCCAAAATGATCCTTATCAATGTAGCTTGCTTCCAATTGCTCCTAAATACTCAAGCTTGTCCAATAATACTCCAATTATGTTCTCGATACCTGAAATTCATCAAAGAATACCAAAAACGCATAAGAGGAGTAATATTTTGCAGATTAAGTAATAGCATGCAATTATGAACTACAATGCATCTAAATGCTCCTAGAATGCAACCTAAATGCAACTAAAACCTATATAAAAACACGACTTATCAAACTCCCCCAAGCTAAACCATTGCTGGTCCTCAAGCCATTAGACATAGACATTGGAAAAGAAAGACAACCTATTAAATGGGACTACGATAGGGCAAAGCACACAATTGAGAACATGAGAGATACAATTACTACACGAACCAAGCATAGAAACATTCTCAAGCAAAGCCGCATAGTACGTCATGTAATGCAATCAACTCTCCTAGCATACCACATACCGTCTCCCCCAAGCTGAACTTAACCAAACCTAAGAGACCTCACTTTAGTCATGTGCACACATACTCTCATGTGTTTATGGCATAATCAATGTCACTCAACCTTAACCATGTCGACTCAAATGAAACATTTACTCTTTAACTTTGACTATCGACTCATTTTCTACTCGAAATTATAACGCAAAAGGATCATGAGGACTTTCAAGGGTTGTAATGGGGCTGAGGTTATGGGTAGGAAATATATTTGAAAATGTGGTGGTAAAAGCCAACTAGTGGAGAAAACAACACTTTAACATCTATGGCCATTAGATGCAAACATCACAAAAACTTCTACTAAAAGTTCAACAACACAATACCATTAAATCAACATAGTACCCATCTTGATCAACTCCAACCAATTTCATTGACCTTTTATTCAATCTTTTCATTTTTTTCAGATTTACTTTTTTCACAACTTACTTTTTTCACAACTTTTTCATCATTCTTTTCATTTTGCACTCCTGCACTATTTCAGGCAACTTTCTTTCAACATATTTCCTTCTAATAATTACCACAAAACCACAAACACAAGCTCAAACATAAACTTTAATGCTACTCCACTTAGCAAGGCTTAGCTTGGGTAGAGAAATCATAAAAGGCTAAAGGCTTGTAATGTAGGAATTAATTCATAACAAAGTCAGGAAAAGCTCAGCGGGGCTAGAGAAAGGATAATATATATGAGAAGAAAATATCTCTGGGAGCTCAGAACAATAAAAAGAACGCCTCAATCATATCCAAATGCTTATAAAGCCAAGTGTCAAAGAGTACCAAGTCAAAGTCAAGATCCATGCAACAAATGAGGAACTAATCACACATGAAAGAACATAACTGACACAGATACGTCAGTTTATAGGCACAAAAGCTCACGTGGGTTAAGATATCGAAACAGTAAGGTTAAATCAAGCCAGAGAGAGATCAACCAATCTTTCCACAAGCAATCAATCACGATACAATCATGCTATGAAGAATCATGAATGAGATGAATTACGCTTAAGACCGTAGTAAGGATATCAACAAGGTTCTCAAATAGTGCTAGCAATAGTCCCATAGATGCAAATAAGATGAGATGAAATCTAATATGCTGATGCAACTAAGAAAGCAGTACAATTTTTTTGGTTACACGTAAAGGACTCCTAATGAGCGGTACAAACCGTGCAACAACCTAAGAAAGCGATAAAAACTACACTAGAAAGCAGTAAATGATATAATATTCCTCCCCCAAGCTAAAATTTGCAGTGTCCTCATTGCAACAAGCAAGATCAGAGAAGGAACCGAAAGCGACCCAATAATCACCGAATCATCAAGCACTCCCACAAACACCACAATCCACCAATATTGCCATACGCAATTCCCAACAATGAAAGAATTAAATCAAGGTTGTATAAAAATCCAACAAGTATAGCCACACAAACAAAAATCCAAGCAAAAATTGAAGGGAACATCAAGAGCATCGACGAGATAGAATAAAGAGGCTTACTACCCAATTTAATGGGAAAAAGAGTCGAATAAGCTCAAAATTTATATCGCAATGCTTCTTGAAAACCAACTTGAAACAATTTGTAGCCGACTTGCACGGATCCTGCAACAACCATCAATTAGAAGAGGGGAAAAGGAAAAGAAATTAGGTATTGAAGAGAAAAAGTAATAAGAAAAAGAAAAGGGAAAAAAAGAAAAAAGAAAAAGAAAGGAAAAGAGAGATAGGAAATCAGATTAATACAAAAATAAAAATAAAAGAAAAAGAAGAAATAAAAGAAAAAGGAGAACGAAAGAAGACATAAGAAAGAACAGAACAGAGGGGAAAAGTGCGTGAAAAAGGAGGCGGGAATTCCGAAGGTGCCGGTGTGAAGTCTGGTTGAACTGGAGAGAGTGGCGTGCAGTGCAGTGTGGAGGCAGACGCGACGGGAAGACAGAAGGGGATTGGGGAGAGAGGAGATGTGAAGTGGGGTGAGAGAGGAGAGATTGGTGGTGCTGTGGGTGCGGGGCTGCGGTGTAGAACTGGACGCGGCTGGTTGTGAGCAAGAGTGAGAGGGAGGTTGCACTGGTGGGCCGGCGAGAATTCAGTGGTGTGCTGGTCTGTGCGACGCAGGGGAGGAGAGAAGACATTGCGTTCAGCATATGGGGGTGAGAGAGTTGTGGTGAGGGAGGTCTGGTGGTGTTGCATGGTGTGACGGCGCTGTTGTGGGTGCTCGGAAACGGTGCTGGTGTAGAACTGTGTGCGCTAAGGGAGAGAGGAGGTCTGGAGTGGAGGAGAAAAACGAGGAGAGGAAACAGGGGAATGGGTTGTTCTTTGAATCTTTCAATCTCAAATAACGCGGGTTGCGTTTCATGTCGCGGGTCGCGGTATTTGCCGCGGGTCGCGGTATGCTCTCGGTATTTGTCCGCGAGCTGGGGAATTGTGCCGCGACTCGTGTTTTAGAAGGTCGTCTTCCAGCTTTTTTTTCTACGAATCTATAAACACACCAAAATCAAAACACAAAGACATCAATGTAATTAAAATCACACAAAAAGGAAAAATCAAAGAAAATGAAAATAAAAATAGGTTTAAACGCGGGTTGCCTCCCGAAAAGCGCTCGTTTAAAGTCAATGAGCTCGACTCCTTGAAGATCATGTGGCATTTGGTGGAAGTGATATCGCATCACCTTTGAAACTCCATTGCGGTGAGTCAACATCTCTACCCTCCATAGGTGACACATTTTCCCTTCTGTCAACGACATCAACGCGATAACAAGTATCTCCCAAAGAAGGAACATGCATAGCTTTATGGAGTTCAAACTCCGCCTTGTCTTTTCCCAAGTTGAGGGACAACTTACCGTGCTTCACATTAATCAAAGCTCCAACAGTAGCAATACATGGTCTACCTAGTATGATTAGGGTGTGCGCATCTTCAGGCATCTCCAGAACAAAGAAATCACATGGGATAGTTAACTTGCCAACTTGGAGGGGTACATCCTCTAAAACACCCAAAGGATATCTTATTGATCTGTCTGCTAGTTGCAAGGAGACACGAGTAGGGCGAAGATCACCAAAATTGAGCTTTTTGAAGATGGCATTAGGCATGAGACTTACACTGGCTCCAAGATCACAAAGTACCCTTTGAATAGTTACATCCCCAACGGAACATGGAATGGTGAAGCTTCAGGATCATTAAGCTTTGGAGGGAGCGTATTAAGAAGGATGACACTACACTCCTCGGGGAGCTCTACTGTAGTAGCTTCACAAATCTTCTACTTAGACAGAAGTTGCTTCAAGGACTTAGCATAGGCAGAGATTTCACAAATGGCCTCAAGGAACGGGATTTTAAGATGAACATCTTTCAATAACTCAAGAAACTTCCCGTACTTCTTCTCTATTCTAGCCTTTGCCAATCGATGAGGGAAAGGAGCCGGCTCTACATAAACTCTAGCAGGCTTTGTTGGAGCTTTCTCAACCTCTTCAGTAATGTCGTCTTTATCAACCTTCGATGATGTCACAATAGGCTTCATTGGTTCCTCTAAAGTATTTCCACACCTCAAAGTGATTGCACTTACATTGTGATGATTCTTAGGATTTGGTTCTAGCTGCCCTGAAAATTGGGGAGGTGCCTTCTGAAGCTGGGCTACCCATTGAGTTACATGAGACATTTGTTGGGCTAGTTGTGCAATATGGGTGTCAACTATCTTGCTGTGAGCATCAATTCTATCAAACTTCTTATTAGTTTCCTCACAGATTACTAAGAGTCTTTCTAGCAAGAAGTCGGTATATGACTTTTGAGGAGGTTGTTGAGAGGGTTGACCTTGTTGTCTCTGCTGGAATCCAGGGGGGTTGGGATTTCGTGGTGCTTGAGGTTGATTGTTGCTCCAAGAGAAGTTCTCATGATTCCTCCAACCTGGATTGAAGGTGTTTGAGTAAGAATCATTTTTAGGTCTAACATCACCATACACAGCGTTGGCTTGCTCTTGTTCCACAATACTCATATCTGGAGACATGAAATTTGCATTTTTCCCTTGGAAAGCATTCATCTCGACATTAGCACCAACTGATATACTCTTGATTTGTTGAGACAAAGCATCAACCTTACTAGAGAGCGAAGTTATTGCATCAACCTCATGCTTGCCGCCCTTCTTAGATGTAGATCGTTCACTAGACCAATGGTAGCTGTTAGCAGCCATCTCCTCAAGCATGACCTTGGCTTCAACAGCTGTCTTACCCATGAGAGCACCTCCGGCTGCAGCATCAATAGAAATTCGAACCTCATGAGCTAACCCATTATAGAATGTTTGGATAAGGAGCCATGTTGGGATCTCATGATGAGGACAATGCCTTTGTAGATCCTTGTACCTTTCCCAAGCTTCGTAGAGTGATTCACCATCTAACTGAGTGAAGGATGTGATTGCATTGCGTAGCTTGACCGTCTTCCCAGGAGGAAAGTACTTCTGACAAAAAGCAGTGGCTAGTGCAGTCCAACTTGTGAACTTGTTCGCTTCATGACTCTTCAACCATTCTTTTGCTTTGTCCCGCAAGGAGTAAGGGAACAAGCGGAGGCGAAGAGCTTCATCGGAGGCCCCATTAATCTTCATAGTATCACATTTCTCAAGAAAAGAATTGATATGTTCATTGGGATTCTCCATAGGGCTGCCACTGAACTGATCTTGTTGAATGAAGTGGATCAGTTGGATTTTGATCTCAAAGTTGTTGGCCTTTACAGCAGGCCTATCAATGCTAGATGTGGATGTGACATCCGACATATTATATTCTCGAAGAGGACGAGCCATTGGTTCTCTCCGAATATTTTCCTGCTCCCTTCTTCTTCTCTCAGCATTGAGTCTCCTAGCTGTGGCTTCTATCTCGGGATCAAAGACCACGTGATCTACAGATCGCGATCGCCTGCGCATTCGGAAACAACAATTAGTGAAGAAATGAACAAGAAATAAGGTAACAGGTGTAATCTAGCAAATCTATAATCAAAATAATTCTAATATGTGGCCTCCCCGGCAACGGCGCCAAAAACTTGTTAGGGTTTTATTTTAATACCGCAAGTGTACGGTATTGTAGCACATACGGGTCGAACTCAGGGAGGTGCAAGATTAAACACTACTTGATTTTTGATTACGAAATAGTTACACAATCCAAATATATGAAGAATAGTTTATAAACTAAAGGCTAAACTAATGACAATTTATGGCAAACTATATGAATATGATGATTAAAACACTAGAATTAAGTATCACCACTAATATGAATTGATCAAAACACGACTCACATCCCAGTTATTCAATTATAGCTTAGGCGAGATTGACATTCCCTTATGACTCAGTAATAAAGCACAGCTGCGAACTGAAACTAAATACTTTGTCACTCCTCAATACCTAGAGCTCACTTTCGTGATAGCAAAAGGCCTAACTAACATGCATGTCTCCTATTTTCATGGCTTACACACATAATTAGAAGCATAAAGAACCAATGTCAAATAATTCCCAATTCTAGTTCTCACCTATTTTCATGGGAGAATTCAAATCAATAACAAGATTATCTAAATTAAGACCCAACTTTCGTTGATGAACTCAATTAATAAAATAACAATTTAACATCAAATAAATATTCCTAATCTCAACTCCAACTTTCGTTGATAATATAAAACTAGGGCTAAATCAAGATGCAAAATTGACAATAAGAACAATCTTATCAAACCCTAAACATATAATTCAATAACATGGGAATTGGAGAATAATTTACATGATCAATCCATACTAGGGCTCAACTTAATCCTAGATAAAAAGACTACTCACTAATCATGGCAATAAAAGCAATAAACATAATGGAAAACATAATTAAAATAATAATAAAGAGAAGAGGAGAGAATGAAACTTGATTGAATTGAAGATGAATATGAAAGCTTGAATCTTGAATCTCCAAAGTAGCAATAGAAAACAAACTAGGACATAAAACTAGAGAGAAAACTAGAAGAAGAATAACGTGATATTAGAAAAGTGAGTAATAGATGTCCTCTAATTAGAAAATCTATAATATATAATTATAACTCCTAATACTAGTAGGGAACCAAATTCCAAGATAAGGAAGCCAAATAAATCATTAAATAGCCGAAATTATCAAAACCGCGTGCGCGTAAGAAGTTTCTGGCAGACTGGGCAAACTTTCGAAACCCATATCTCTCAAAATACAACTCTCCTTGAGCCGTGCGACCTATCGTTGGAAAGCTATTCAAGCCAACTTTCCAATGCCGCTGGAATAATCCCAATATCAGCATCGAGTCAAAAGTTATTGATAAAAGAGTGAACATGACTCGATTTCCACAATTCTTTCAATGAATTCCAACTCCAATTTAGCTTCAGTTTGCACTCAAATACATCCAAAATGATCTTTATCAATGTAGCTTGCTTCCAATTGCTCCTAAATACTCAAGCTTGTCCAATAATACTCCAATTATGTTCTCGATACCTGAAATTCATCAAAGAATACCAAAAACGCACATGAGGAGTAATATTTCGCAAATTAAGTAATAGCATGCAATTATGAACTACAATGCATCTAAATGCTCCTAGAATGCAACCTAAATGCAACTAAAACCTATATAAAAATACGACTCATCAATTGACAAGGCACTCAATTCATTCGAACAAATACTTCAGAAAGGGATGACACCTAATGCTGTTACCTATAACACTCTTATTGATGGACTATACAAAGTTAATAGACTCCCACTTGGTTGTAAATTGTTCAAGGATATGCAAGGTCACGGAATTGCTTCTGATGTTGTTACATATGCTTCATTGCTTGATGGCCTATGCAAACATATGCTGCTTGATGAGGCAATGGCACTACTTGAAGAAATGGAGGATAATGATGTTAAGCCTTATGTTTTCATCTAAACTATCCTAATGGACAGTTTGTGTGAGGCTGCGCAACTTGATTATGCAGCCAATTTCTTCTCTGATCTTGTATTGAAGGGTCTGCAGCCTGATGTTAAACCTTACACTGTTATGATTAAAGGTTTATGTAAGGAAGGGCTCATGGATGAAGCTATCCAATTGTTGAAAAAAATGGAGGAAAATGGCTGTTATCCTAATGATGTACATATAATATAATTATCAGAGGATATATTGTCAACAATGACTTATCAAATGCAATGTACTATTATGACCTTATGGTTAGCAAGGGATATGAAGCTGAAGCGGATACTTTCTCGTTATTTATTGGCCTCTTGTCTTCTGATAACTTAAGTGACTCGGCAAAGGACCAGCTAAGGAAGTTCATCAAATGACTTGAATAAAAACAATAGAGGATAATTATGACTAAATTTTGGAGATATGCAAGATCTCAGTATTGTGGAGATGTTCCTCCATGTTGTTTGTAATGTCTAAAACGATACGAGTCAGGCGTTAAATTACTTGTGCTTTGGCTTGACATTTTGCTTTTAGTTTCTTTGTCTACTTCATCTCATGTCCCTGATGACCGTCTTATTTTATGACCCATGTTTTTGGGCCTTGGGCTGTTTGTTTCTTCAGTGTATTAAGTTGGATGTTTGCTGATAATATATTGTGTTTCGTTTCTATCATAAAAGTAGCTGATGAAGCGTCCTTTTACTATGTTATTGTCGATTTCAGTTTCTCTCTTCTTGACATATCCAAGTTTGCTATTTCCCTCATTGTATCATGTTTACAACCTTAATCAATGGCTCTATCCACAGTGATGTCCTATCTCCTAACTGAGAACACACCCATATTATATTGAATTTCGGATTGATCACCTCTTTTAACTCATCAGTTTGCAGTGTCCTGGTTAGAAGCAACTAATCTTGTTCCTTCCCGGTGTAGCTATTAATTTATATCGTTGCTGTTAATTTTTTGTTTGAAAGAAGCTGATCATTTTGTTGGCAATCTGTCAGTTACTGTTCGATCTGGTGATCGGAAAAATTGTGGACAACATGTGACTCTTCCAACCTGTGATAATCTTCAGAAAAGGGGAGTCATGGTTAATGGTACACGCCTTCTGTAGTTATGTGTAACGAAGAAGTAGAATCACCTGAACAGATCATTGACGAGAACAAGTGATGGGGAAAGGCTGTTGTTCGAAGTGATCCAGCACCTGTTGTATCATTGGGAGGATGATGTGTTGTAACTCGTATGATTCTATCTTTAGTCATGGGGAGCACTGCAATATCACCATCGATGAATTTGGGGAGCAGCAGGTACAACATTGGCTCGTCTTAATTTTACAGTAACTCCTGCATTGTTTTTAGTGAAATGTGTAAGTCACTAAGTTGCAATATGAGGCAGTTGAAGATATCCTTACCATATGAAGTTAAAACATAACTTTGTTGGATTTTTGCATAAATGTAGAAATGAGGGAAGTGAGTGAAAAGACCAACAGTAGAGTTGCTCGGTTAAGTATTATGTCCCTTGGCGTGGGTATAGTGGCTTCACTATTCCAGGTGTGGCATCTGAAGCACTACTTCCAGAAAAAGAAACTTATATAGCTTCCTTATCGCATTTCTAAGTCTGATAGAATCAAGGACTGCCGAGAAGTTGACAAACAGAAGTGCCAATGTCTTGCTGTCTGAAAAGGAGGACAAGTGGTAGTTTTTGACCAAACAATAATTGTTTTAGCACAACAACCCCGAACAACAGCTCTGCAGTTTACCAAGTTAGTTATTTGATTGTTCTAGCTTGCCGGCTCTGGAGCCTGTTTTGACAGGAATTACATTTAGTTGTTTTACTACTCCATTATTCGTGGATATATTCTTAACAATGACTTATCAAATGAATTTTACTGTTGTCATCATATGGTTAGCAAGGGATTTGAAGCTAATGCTCACAGCCTCACACTCTCTCTTTGTTTGTTTGCCTCTTGTCTTTGGAAAGCTTAAGTGACTCATCAAAGAACCATCTACGGGATTTCATCAAGAATGACTTGAATAGGAAAAATAAATGTTTAACCATGGCTAGACATGGGATATGGTATAATCGAGAATTCCGCTTTAGGTATTGTGATGGTCACGGTATTCGAGATGTTTCCCCATTTTAGGTATAGCTTGAGGAGTCGGGTCTAATATGATGGTCTGCCACTGGAAGTGGGAGTGAAGTACTTCACTGCCAATATCCAGTTTATATTGGATGTGCATTTATTTGCAGCTCTGGAGGATATGCAATTGATAGATGTTGAGATTTCAGTTGTTTCCCCGAACTACATATTAGAAACAGTGAAAATTACAAATCAAGCATTTTGTGCGAGATGACATCTTATGAAGCAATGTCAATAACCCACGGCTTTTAGGTTGTTTCGTTTTCCTTCTGTGGTGTTAGTTGGTGAACTTATCAAAACAGAGACCGATTGCTCTAAGTACATACGTCTTGATTTTGGGTTCCCATGTACCAACTTTGGGGTTATTTTTTTTTAAAATTGTGCTTGTAAAGTTTCCTAAAAACTGTTATTATGATACTGTACCTTTGTTTGGTTGTCAACTATTATGAATTACTTCAGTCGAAGGAGACAAAAGAACTATAATGATTTGTATTCTTTGCAAAATCTGAATCACAACTAGAAAGTCTGTAATCCAAAATAATGCTTCTGGTATCATATATTCCTATTAAAGTTTTAAAGTTTCTATTATGGAGAAGTTCCTCCATTGTGGTTCTTGTTTACCATAATAACTTGGGAGTTGGGCCTTTTTGATGGTTTTCTGGTGTTCACTTTATGTTTCAGCTCTTGCGTATATACTTGGTTGTTTATATGCATCATTCCTGGTTAGCTTTTCCTTTCTTAAGCTGATGCCTGATGTGAGGTCTCTGGCATCTGATTATGTTACCTTTGTTGCTGGTGCTTGGATATTCGTTCTGATCATTCTATTCAAGTTGGGAGATCAGATTTTGAAATATGGCTTAGTGTTTCTGGAACACTGAGCTTTTCTGTTCAGACTTCAGATAATAGTATTTGATTTCCAGTTTCAGCTGCGGATGATATAGCAATTTTTGGTTCACACAGGTTTATTGGATGTCACGTTTATCATGCAAACCACACTAGTTGTTGGACGTTAGGTTCATGGAAACTGTTGGGCTTTTGTGGAGATTGTGCCAACAATCTCGTGAAGCCTCGGCCCAAACTTTGTGACGCCTCAGCCCAAACAGCAGCGTGAAGACTCAAGCAGGAGACCCAGCCCGGGCGGGCAGACATGGGCCCGGGCGGGCTAAGGAAAGCTCGGGCGGGCTCAATCATTGAGCTGGGTTCTGCCTTGGAAGGCAGAATGATGTACATCCCCCTACACCGGGCGAGCTACCTTTCGGCCCGGGCGGGCATGTGGGCCCGGGCGGGCATGTGGGCCCGGGCGAGCGTTTCTTCGAGCTCGCCCGGGCAACTCAGATCTGTCGGGATTTTTTGCGATTTCAAGCTTTAATCTCGACCCTTGATTTGTATTAACCCCCTAAAAGTATATAAACCCCCCTTTTTCATGTTTTAGGTTACTATTCACAAAAAGAGAGATCAACCTAGGGTTTAGTGAAAGAGGAGAGAGAAAATAGCATTAAATCCTCCATTAATGCTTGTATTGTTCATCCATTTTCTTCATTAATCAAAGGTGCTTGCTTGGTGGGTTTTTTCTCCCGGTGCTCGGGTTTTCCCACGTTAATCGGTGTGCTTTTCATTGCTTTCTTATTTGTTCTTAGTTTCATTACTTTCCATTGATTGTTGATTAGCGGTGATTACAAGTAATTAGTTGGTTTGCTTAATCTAATACTCAACAATTGGTATCAGAGCTAAGGTTTACCTTGGGAAAAGTATTTGAATTAGATTTGTATGCAAAACTAGTTACTTGGTGATTGGAGTTCAAAGTTTTTTGCTTTGTTGATATAAAGTTGTGATTTTAGAACTTGGGTTGTTCTCAACAATGGAGGATGGAAAGGTGAGACTTGAAAAGTTTGATGGGAAAGATTTTGGCTTTTGGAAGATGCAAATAGAGGACTATTTGTACCAAAAGAATCTCTTCCTACCACTTGAAGGCACAAGGCCAAGTGGTATGAAGGAGGATGATTGGAAAGTGCTTGACCGACAAGCTCTTGGTGTAGTGAGATTGACATTGGCCCGGAGTGTGGCTTTCAATGTCAAGGAGACGAAAACAACGGCGGAGTTGATGCAAACTCTATCAAATATGTATGAGAAGCCCTCGGCAATTAACAAGGTGTATTTGATGCGTCGGTTGTTTAATCTTGAGATGGTTGATGGAGGTTCGGCCGCCGAACACATAAATGAGTTCAGTTCGATTATTAGCCAATTGTCTTCGGTTGATATCAAGTTTGAAGATAAAGTGAGGGCATTGATTTTGATGTCTTCTTTGCCTATGTCATGGGATACGGTGGTTTCCGCTATTAGCAACTCTTCGGGGAAGGAGAAGTTGGTATGTGACAGTGTGAGGGATCTTATCTTGAGTGAGAGCACTCGGAGAAAGGAGTCCGGTGAATCATTGGGCGGAGCTTATCATAGTGGTAATAGGGGAAGGGGAAGACAACAAAAGGGCAATGCCAAGCACAGGAGATCGAAGTCTAAGGGGCGAAGTAAGTCGAAGGGAGGTGCTCATCTTGTGTGTTGGGGTTGCGGTGTGAAGGGGCACACTAAAAGAGAGTGTCCCAATCCCAAGAAGAACGGTGGTGTGAATCATAAGAATCGGGATGATGCAAGTTCATCCGTTAGTGTTGCATCCGATGAACTTGGTGATGCTTTGATCTTGAGTGTTGATAGCCCAATTGAGTCTTGGATCCTTGATTCGGGAGCTTCATTTCATTCCTCTCCATGCAAGGAGCTATTTCGCAACTTCAAGGGTGGGAAGTTGGGGAAGGTTTATCTAGCCGATGATGAACCTTTGGATATAATGGGGAAAGGGGAAGTTATGATCAAGACTTCAAGTGGGAGCCTATGGAAACTTCAAGATGTTAGGTTTATACCTAAGTTGAAAAAGAATTTGATTTCGGTGGGTCAATTGGACTCATGTGGTTATAGAACCATGTTTGGTGACGGTGTTTGGAAAGTAACCAAGGGAGCTATGGTGGTGGCTCGTGGCTCTAAAACCGGCACACTTTACACTACCATAGGGTGTAAGAGCATGATTGCTACAACCATGGAATGTGACACCAAGCTATGGCATACTAGGCTTGGGCACATGAGTGAGAAAGGGATGAAGATTCTAGCTTCAAAGGGTAAGTTGTCGAGTTTGAAATCAATCGACATGGAATTTTGTGAGAGTTGTGTCTTTGGGAAGCAAAAGAAAGTGTCATTCACAAAAACCAAGAAGTCTTTGAAAGATGAGAAGCTAGAGCTAGTGCACACGGATGTATGGGGACCTTCCCCCATCAATTCCCTTGGTGGCTCACAGTATTTTGTGACCTTCATTGATGACTTTAGCCGGAAAGTATGGATTTACTTTATGAAGCACCAGTCCGAGGTGTATGAAACCTTCAAGGTTTGGAAGGCTGAAGTTGAGAATCAATCGGGCAAGAAGATAAAGAGTATCAAATCCGATAATGGAGGTGAGTATGAGTTGGAAGCTTACAAGAAGCTTTGTCAAGAGCATGGCATTGTTTTGGTGAGGACCATTCCGGGGAAACCTCGCCAAAATGGGGTAGCGGAGAGGATGAATAGAACACTACTTGAGAGGGCAAGGAGCATGAGGATCCACGCGGGTCTTCCCAAGTGCTTTTGGGCCGATGCCGTTAGCACCGCGGCATACTTGATCAATAGGGGACCTAGCGTCCCCTTGAAGTTCAAGATTCCGGAGGAAGTTTGGAGTGGTAAAGAGGTATGTCTTTCACACTTGAGAACTTTTGGTTGTGCTGTCTATGTTCAATCCGAAAAGCGTGATAAGCTTGACCCAAAGGCCATTAAATGCTACTTCATAGGATATGGTTGTGAAAAATATGGGTATCGTATTTGGGATCCTAAGAACCGTGTGGTGATTAGGCATTGTGATGTGACCTTTGATGAGAAATCCTTGTATAAGGATAACTTTGGTGGAGATTCAATTGAGAGAGGGTGGATTGGAGAAGAGCGAGAAATAGTTGAGGTAGATGATGTTCAAGCTCCCAATGTTGATGAATCTATTGAATTAGAGTATGATCCTCTTGATGACATGGATGATGAGGTTCAAGGTGAACCAAGCACTCCACAAGCTAGCTCCACTCCTCAAGTGAGGAGATCTTCAAGGTCTATCAAGCCACCGAATCGATACTCTCCCTCATTGCATTACTTGTTGTTAACCGATGCGGGTGAACCGGAGTACTATGGTGAAGCAATGAAGTCTAGTGAATCGTCTAAGTGGGAGCAAGCCATGAAAGATGAGATGGACTCATTGGCGAAGAACAAGACTTGGGTGTTGTGTGAACTACCCAAGGGAAAGAGAGCACTATTGAACAAGTGGATCTTTCGTAAGAAGGATGAACCGGATGGCACAATCCGTTTCAAGGCAAGGCTTGTGGTAAAAGGGTTTTCACAAAAAGAAGGGGTTGATTATCAAGAGATTTTTACTCCGGTTGTGAAGCTCACCACTATTAGAATCTTGTTGGCAATAGTGGCTTCCGAAAATCTCTTTCTTGAGCAAATGGATGTGAAAACCGCGTTTTTACATGGGGATTTGGAAGAGGATCTCTACATGAAGCAACCGGAAGGGTTTCAAGTTTCGGGTAAAGGGAACTTGGTGTGCAAGCTCATGAGGAGCTTATATGGGTTGAAGCAAGCTCCAAGACAATGGTACAAGAAGTTTGACATGTTCATGCTAGGAAATGGATTTGTGAGATCGGATGGCGATCATTGTTGCTACTTTCAAAGGTACGCAAATGGTTGTGTTTATTTGCTTCTCTATGTTGATGACATGCTTATTGCGGGTTCTAGTATGGATCTTGTGAACAAGTTGAAAGAAAATTTGTCAAAGAAGTTTGAGATGAAGGACTTGGGTGAGGCGAAGCAAATACTTGGCATGAGAATCTTGAGAGATAGATCGACGGGTTTATTGAGGTTATCTCAAGAGGAGTATGTCAAGAAAGTGCTAAAGAGGTTCAACATGGTTGATGCGAAGCCTCGAAGTTCTCCTCTTTCTATTGACCTCAAGTTGTCAAAGGAGGATTCACCCAAAACGGATGAAGAAAAGGAGCAAATGGCCATTGTTCCTTATGCTTCGACCGTTGGTAGCATGATGTATGATATGGTGTGCACAAGGCCCGACATCGCTCATGCAGTGGGAGTTGTGAGTAGGTTCATGGCAAATCCGGGTGAGCAACATTGGGAAGCCGTGAAATGGCTCATGAGGTACTTGCAAGGTACTTCTTCTATGGCTCTTTGCTTTGGGAGAAAAGGAGTGATCTTGGAAGGGTTTGTTGATGCTGATTTTGGAGGATGTGTTGATTCAAGCAAGAGCACTTCGGGGTATGTTTTCACTATTGGTGGCACGGCCATTAGTTGGATGTCCAAGCTCCAAAAGTGTGTCTCCATGTCTACTACGGAGTCCGAGTATGTGGCTATGTCGGAGGCGGGAAAGGAGATGGAATGGTTGAAGAACTTTCTTGATGAAATGGGCATGAAGCAACAACAATGTGTGTTGCATAGTGATAGCCAAAGTGCGGTTCAATTGGCTAAAAATCCTATGTTTCACTACCGAACCAAGCACATAAAGAGGCATACCACTACACTAGGAGTTTGGTGGATGATGGTGTCTTGGTTTTGAGGAAGATTGCCGGTTCAAAGAATCCGGCGGACATGCTCACTAAGGTGGTTCCTAGTGAGAAATTGAGGTTGTGTAGGACCTCAATTGGTCTCCATTGCTAGATGGAGGGGAGTAAGCATCTTTGGTGATAGTGAGTTTGGATGATGTTTTTTTTGGGTTTGTATATGGTTTGTATATGGGGGTTGCATTAGAGGTTTGAAACCTTGTTGGCCCAAATCTCCAAGTGGGAGATTGTTGGGCTTTTGTGGAGATTGTGCCAACAATCTCGTGAAGCCTCGGCCCAAACTTTGTGACGCCTCAGCCCAAACAGCAGCGTGAAGACTCAAGCCGGAGACCCAGCCCGGGCGGGCAAACATGGGCCCGGGCGGGCGAGGGAGCCCGGGCGGGCTAAGGAAAGCTCGGGCGGGCTCAATCATTGAGCTGGGTTCTGCCTTGGAAGGCAGAATGATGTACATCCCCCTGCACCGGGCGAGCTACCTTTCGGCCTGGGCGGGCATGTGGGCCCGGGCGGGCTGGTCTTGGGCCCGGGCGGGCGGATTGGCCCGGGCGAGCGTTTCTTAGAGCTCGCCCGGGCAACTCAGATCTGTCGGGATTTTTTGCGATTTCAAGCTTTAATCTCGACCCTTGATTTGTATTAACCCCCTAAAAGTATATAAACCCCCATCTTTCATGTTTTAGGTTACTATTCACACAAAGAGAGATCAACCTAGGGTTTAGTGAAAGAGGAGAGAGAAAATAGCATTAAATCCTCCATTAATGCTTGTATTGTTCATCCATTTTCTTTATTAATCAAAGGTGCTTGCTTGGTGGGTTTTTTCTCCCGGTGCTCGGGTTTTCCCACGTTAATCGGTGTGCTTTTCATTGCTTTCTTATTTGTTCTTAGTTTCATTACTTTCCATTGATTGTTGCCGGATTCTTCACTTGGAAAGTTGGAACTAGCCAACCATCTGATGGTTGGCCTATATCTGTGATCAAATTTATTGATCGTACATCCGCTTTGTTGGATTTGCAGCTCTATCGATATATATTATGTTGTTTTGGGGGGAGGTGAGGGAAATTCTTTGCTGCTGGTTTAGAGCTGCTGGTTGAAACAGACAAATTGACTGCAAATTCAGCTCTTGCTAATTCATCAGCTCTTGCTAATTCAGCTCGAAAATTCGGGGTCTAACCGTCTAATAATCTGAATAATGGCATTGAAATTTAAGTTGATTAGAGGGCTTGATGGTGCTGACTGCTGACCAAGGAAATGGAAATTAAAAACACTATCAATGACTATCACTGTAACAAGTGTGTATTGCTATGGTGTATTTGTCTTTAATGTTCTTTACTGGAAAGATAATTTTGGGCATCATATTTTGCTTTAGCATTTTTATACCAGTTGGTTTTGGGGCTAAATTACTGGCTTTGTTTAGTAGAATTATGTATTTTCTTCTCTGTCCATATCTAAGGAACAATTCTTTTTTTTAAATAAATTATAGACCTGTTGTTTTGTTGCACTTAAATTGCTTTAATTTACCTATCAAACAGAACCAATAGATCTGTTTACTTACTTTCGTTGGATAACTTCTTGTCAATATTGAAGATGTTCAGGTACGAATTTTATGATGCTATGAAACGGGTTTCTGTATAAATTTTTTTTTTTGCTTTATTAAAAACGCCTTATAGAAGCACTACTTCTACAACAAAAGTTACATTAAAATTACTTTCTCATTTATTAGAGTTTTGACTTAGTCTTGCGTGGACCTGGTCCATAATAATATTATTGTGGACCAAAACCAATTATTTAACATAGTGACCCCTTTTTTCCATATAGTAACCTTATAAAATCTTAAGTTACACTACACAGTTACTATCTACCATAGTGACCATTTTTTTTTAATATAGTCACTCTTTCTTACATTAGTTTATCATAATAAAATTTTCACTTTGTGAGATATAGTAACCCTTTTTTTTCACATAGTCAAACTTTACAATCTATATTTACTCATCTTTCTATCTATTTTTTATATAGTAACTTTTTTTTATAAAAACATGAATTAGCAATAAGTCCACACTAATTTAGTGTGGACCAGGTCCATATAAATTTTTTACCTTGGTTAAACTGATAAGGTAGCTGAAACTGACAAGGTATAGCTGAAACTGATAAGGTAATTGATTAGTTTAACGGTTTGGCAGAACTAGTTGCATAAGTTGATTAATTGTTCAGAATTTTGTAATTTTTTATTATATTATATTTCACCACTAATTTTTTACAAACCAAGTTTTTTTGAGTGTTTGACCAGTTGAAAAAGCCAAAACTGAAAAGTCACTCAAAAGCCATTTGTGATTTAATAAGGGTTGATTGCATAAGCCTTCGAGTTAATTTTGCTTCCCCCTCAATTTTTTTCTCTTAGAAGCTACCCCCCATAAAGTTTCTATGATATAAAAAGAAATGGGATATTATCTCAGGTAACCCTGACATATAAGCCTTTTTTCCAATATAACCCCGACTTTGACAGCCCTGTCTCCGATAACCCTGAACTTGGTTTTTGTCATTAAATTGGACGGAATTAGAGACGGCGTTAATGCTATGTTTAGTTCACCTGAAATTTTCTGATCTGAACTTATCTGATCTGATCTGAACTATTTTTTCGATCGATCGATGCGATCGATCACGATCTGGCCGATCGATCGATCGATCGACCGTCGATCGATCGATCCGATCCGATCGATCGATCGATCCGATCCGATCGATCGTCGATCGATCCGATCGATCGATCCGATCAACTTATCTTTTACATAACATATTATTACTAATATTATTATTACTTTGTATTTCATTACTAGTATTATTATTACTATCATTTTATTACTATGCACAACTTTCAATAATAATAATAATAATAATAATAATAATAATAATTTTATAATAATAATATAAAATAATAATATAAATAATATAATAACAATAATAACAACAACAACAACAATAATAATAATAATAATAATAATAATAATAATAATTATTATTATTATTATTATTATTATTATTATTATTATTATTATTATTATAGCATAATTAGTTTTTTTTTTTGAAAAAGAACACATTAGTATATGAACATACAATTAAAAATAAAAGACTAAGGACTCATGGGTCCAATGGTATGGCTTCTTACCTCCCACATGAGAGACCAATGTTCAAATCTTGGTGGAAGCATATATTTCAATATTGTTGTGGGTGGGGGAGGGGGGTTGGGGCTTGTTGGGTCTCTAGGTGAGTGACCACGTGCGAGGCGGCCAGAGAAAATTCATCTTACCACGGGGTTCTCGAAAGGGGCTCAAAAAATTAAAAATAAAAGAACACACATTTTAGGTAAAAAAAACATATTATTCATGGTAAGAAAACATATTGTTCATGTTCAAGGTCCGTTAATAATAAGAATTTAGGTAGTAATGAAAAGAACATATAATGATATTAAAAAAAGAACATATACTGTAAGAGCATAGAAGATCTATTTAAAGAACACATTTTAAAAATAAAAGATAGATGTTATTTTTATATTGATGACATATTTGGATTTAACTAACAACATGTTCTTTGTTATATCAATAAATTATTCTTTTTTATTATAAATAAACCTATAAATATATATAATCATAAGATCTTGAACAAAATGGTTAAATATTCTTCTTATATAGTTGTCTTGTTCTATATAAACTTTGTTTTTAAAGATAAGTTGAAATTTGAAATCATTTGTAGGGAAAATTTTGAACGTGATGACAACACCATTAGGTTATCCTATGCTACTCATGTTTTATATAAACTAGTAATATATAATTTATATTATTCTACCAAAATTGTTTTAAAAAATAAACATCATATACTATTGTCATGTTCGTTACATGTACAACATCAAAAAGAACATCATATATCAGAATTATTAATTAGAACAAATATAAAAAAGAACACGTACAAATGCTAAAAGAACATTCTTCTTCTTGAACACAAATAGCTTCAAATAGTGATATCAATGACATTTATAAGAATAGCAACGACATTTACCAATATTAATAATTAATAAGTACAATAACGACAATAATAATAATCTTTTTGAATAAATGTACTAGTAAATAGTAATATTAATAGTAATAATAATAATAATAATAATAATAATAATAATAATAATAATAATAATAATAATAATAATAATAATAATAATAATAATAATAATAATAATAGCATTAGTAATACTAATAATCATAATAATCATGATAATAATAACAATAATAATAAGTTTTTAAATATAAGCAAAATCTGAACTGATCTGATCTGATCTGGACTTATCTGATCTGAACTTATCTGATCTGAACTTATCTGATCTGATCTGATCTGAACTTATTTTTTCTGATCTGATATGATCTGATCTGATCTGAAATAAGCAAAAATAAGGTAAACTGAACATAGCCTAAGTACTCTCTAATTTTGTTTGACTTTTGCGAAATTCATCTCTTTCTCTCTCTTGTTCTTCATCTCTTCTCAAGCCCATCATTCTCTTTTTTTTTTCTCAATCAATTCTCAAAATCAAAACTTTAATCTAGGATCTCGCCGGAGTTCAGGCGCCGCATTTCGTTCTCCGGCGAGTCTTCCTCCTCAATTTTAATTTCCTTTTTATTTTTCAAGCTTTTGTTTACAAGCTAAGCTCATTTTTTGTGAGCACTCTCAAGGTACGAAATTGATGGAGGTTTTCATAGAAAGGAAAAAACGGTTTCTTTGTGTAGATCTGAGCGTCTCGGGTTAGCTCTTCCACCGAAATTTTTTGGGAATTCGATATCTTTTGGGGATTTGGATTGAAAATTTGGGGGTTTTTTATTCGAAATTTTCTTGGTTTTTCTTGTTGTTTATGCTCGAAAATTTGGGTTTATTCTTGATATTTTGGGTTCATAAGTTGTTGGTTGGGATTCTCACAAGCTTTTCTTTGCTTTTGCAGTTTTTCCTCAATCAAATACTGATGTAAGTTTCAATTTCTTTTCTTGTTTTTCCTTCTATGCACACCATGTGCTTGCTAAAATGCTTGTGTGAACTGTATCTCTCTAGTTCATGATTCACCAAAAGATTTCTATAATATTGTAACATTATCTTAATGACTTATAACTACTTATAAACAATGGATTGATTTGGAAGGCTTATTATGAAGATTGCAGTGTTTAGTTCTAATGTATGTACCCCATAGTTCTAATTCAGATTTTATTTTTGTTATTGTCGTACTTTCTTTTTGTTGGGAAATATTGTATTGTCATGATTGTGGAATGTGGATATTAACTTGGATTATCCAAATTTTTAGTCTTGCAGATTTGGTGTCACATTGGAGTCAAAATCGTGGAAGAATAGTTTGGCATGTGAAGATTCTTCTCTTTTGCAGTTTCATGGAGTTGTTTGGGTCATAATTTTAATTTGCTTGATGACTCACTGCCAATGCTCACCATCTATCTAGAACATTATTATGTGGATCTAGTGCTCTAGAGATGTAGTAATATAATGTGTAATACCTTACATAAAATGTATATTTTAGAAAGTTCTTTTCTACTATGTATTGTGAATTGTGAATCTTTGTAATTATATTCACATTGATGGAATATAAATATTATGAGTTTGGGAAAAATTGACGAAGAGATGAAAAACAAGAGAGAGAAGAGATGAAAAACAAGAGAGAGAAAGAGATGAATTTAGCAAAAGTCAAACCTAGTTAACGGCGTTACAAATTCCGTCCAGTTTAATGACAAAAACCAAGTTCAGGGTTATCGGAGACAGGGCTGCCAAAGTTAATAGGGTTATCTAAGATAATATCCCAAAAGAAATTTGCTCGAAGAAATCTACTAATGATTTTCCAAAAAAAAATCTACTTGAAATTTCTTAAAAGATGAAAAAGTAGTACTCATTTGTACTGTACAAAATACAATTACTACATCTTGACAAGCTAATAGATGGTAGGTCTCTTTTGCTGAAAATGCTGGTTCTCCATGCGAACTAATCATACTCTGTTAAAAAACCTAAGAACAGAACTGACGCAAGACCTACATAAAGTAAAATGAAGATCAATGACAGCAAAGTAGAAATCTTCCACCCAGAAACCTTCACAATCTTCCTAGTTTGAATTGGACCTCCCTGGCACATTTAATAGAGAAGCCTAATAACACGAAGAATTCCTTTAACTGAAAAGATGCAGTAAATTTGAGAAAAAATGAAGTACATGGATCGAAGACCATCACTGCAATAGAGAAGCATTATGAGAGAATGAGATAGAAACGTTAAAATCTGAGATAAGTTAAAAAGATATTTGAAGATTTTAGGTACCTGATTTGAAACGTTATTATTTTTACCTTGTCAATTTTAGTCACTTTAGCACTTGAAAATTTACTTTAGATAATTCCCAAACACCGCTAATTCATTTTAGCACCTAAATGTTTTTGGAACTTATCATTTTAGGCACCTAAAATACCTCCCCAAATAGAGTAAATATCTGATCGCTAACAAATAGTAAAATGAATAACAACTATCACAATTGCTATTTATGTCGAACAAGTTATTGTGGAAGTGGAAAGAAGACCATCTCAATAGTGAGAGGGTGTGACTCCCCTATAACATCACAACACATGGTACTCCCTCCGTTTTTTTTAGATGTAACATTGGACTTTTCACATTTGTCGAGACACAACTTTGACCCATAATATCTCTAATTGTATAAAAGTAAAAAATATAAAAAGTATACTTCCTCCGTTCCATAATAAGTGAAACATAGGGATTTGGCACAAGATTTAATAAACATCACTTTCAAAAGCCAAAAAGTCATAAAATACCCTTTTCATTATCAAAAGGAGGAGAGAGAAAAGCAAACCACACAAGTTTGTGATGGGTACTCTTGTCATTTTGTCACTTTCTTTTTTCCATTTAAGGTATGTTTCACTTATTTTGAAATGTTCTAAAATAGTAAGTGTTTCACTTATTATGGAATGGAGGAAGTATATTTGGAAAGTGTATACCGTGACGAATAAAACAAGATCATACATGACTATATTTTTTCTTATGTATAAATAACAATTAATGGTCAAAGTGTATTGGATGAATAGTGCCCAAAGTCAATATGTTACATCTAAAAAAATGGAGGGAGTATTAGTTTTACTGTTAACTTATTAATTACTAATTCATTAAGGTTAAATAATTATTCTCAAATTGTCAATAGGTTTTGTCACGGGTGAAACAACATATATGATGAAGCTACTCTATTCCCTTAAAACTACTCCATTAATGATTAATCACATCATACTTAGCTTTCCATTAAACTTAGCAATTAGCATCATATCCCAAATTGAAGGCGCCTTTACATTTTACACTTACTCCACAAAGGAAATCATGAGCACCAGTTCCATTAAACGACAGCAGATCCTTATAATCCCAAACTTAATGCTTCAGGGGGTCACAAAGGGGGAAATACTTGGGGAGCCCAAAACAAAGCTTATAATCCCACCTTACCCATAACCCAGTCAAACCAAAATCCTTCTTATCCAAACAAAAACTGGGGAAGCACCCTGACTCAGACAACCACTTCGGGAGGAGCGTATCCCTCACCCAAACCCACGAGAGAAATCAGGAGGTTAATTGAACGGGAATTGCAGGAGAAGAAAGAGAAAGGTTTGTGCTTTCGATGTGATGACAAGTGGACCATTGGCCACCGTTGCCGGAAGAAAGAATTAAGTGTTCTACTCACCTATGAAGGGGAGAAGGACGAGGAAGAGTTCGGCGAAGTGGGAGTTGGAGACACGCCGGTGGAGGAGGACTCGCCTACTGCCGAAGTCTCCCTTAATTCGGTGGTGGGGTTGACTAACCCGAAAACTATGAAGGTCATGGGCGGTGAATGGGAAACCGGTTGTGGTTATGGTTGACCCGGGGGCAACCCATAACTTCGTGTCAAGGGAGGTGGTGGACAAGTTGGGCTTAACGGTGTCGGAATCAAGGCAGTTTGAAGTTTCTTTGGGAAACGGGGACTCTATCCAGGGGATTGGTGAGTGTAAGGGAGTGAAGGTGAGGTTAGCGGAGCTGGAAATCAGTGAGAATTTCTTGCCCTTGAAATTGGGTAACTCGGACCTCATTTTGGGGGTGCAATGGCTGGAGAAATTAGGCGCGGTGGTGATAAATTGGAAGGAGCAAACCATGAGATTTAGCCACGAAGGAAAAATGGTTACTGTGAGGGGCGACCCCGCTCTAAACCGGTCATGTATCTCCCTTAAAGCTATGATTCGAACCATTCGAAAAGAAGGTGGGGGAATCTTGGTTGAGATGGGGCAGATGGAGGGGGACACAACCACCAGTGCTCGAGGGGAAGAATTAAAAGGAAGAGTGCCTGCCTATTTGGAGCAAGTGATGAAGCAATACCAGGGAGTTTTTCAAGCACCTTCAGGACTTCCCCCGAATAGAGGACACGAGCATCAGATAGTTCTCAAGCAGGGCAATAATCCGGTGGGGGTGCGTCCTTATAGGTACCCCCAATACCAGAAGGATGAAATTGAACGCTTGATCACAGAAATGTTAGAGGCCATAATCATTAGGCCATCTACGAGTCCCTTTTCGAGCCCCGTGCTACTGGTGCGCAAGAAGGATGGGTCTTGGCGTTTTTGCGTCGACTACCGAGCTCTCAACAAGGAAACGGTACTAGACAAGTACCCGATCCCGGTAATTGACGAGCTCCTTGACGAGCTCCACGGGTTCAAGGTGTTCACCAAGTTGAACCTCAAATCGGGATATCATCAAATTTTGCTCAAACCAGAAGACACTCACAAGACCGCCTTCCGCACCCACGAAGGACATTACGAGTTCTTAGTAATGCCCTTCGGGCTAACTAATGCTCCGGCAACGTTCCAATCTCTGATGAACGAGGTATTCCGCCCCTTCCTTCGCAAATTTGTACTTGTCTTTTTTGACGATATTCTTGTTTATAGTGCCAATGAGAAAGAACATGAGGTTCACTTGGCTATGGTGCTGCAAACGCTAGAAGAAAATCAATTGTTTGTGAATCTTAAGAAGTGTGAGATAGGGCTTCCAGAGGTGGCCTACTTGGGACACAAGGTGTCCGGAGAAGGAGTTGCTGCAGATTTTGAGAAAATCAGAGCCATGGTGGATTGGGCACCCCCGAAAAATCTGAGGGAGCTGCGCGGGTTTATTGGACTCACAGGATATTACAGAAAATTCGTGGCTCAGTACGCACAGATTGCGCAACCCCTCACAGCTCAGTTGAAGAAAGATTGTTTCGGGTGGGCAGAGGAAGCCAACGTGGCATTCCAAGCATTGAAGACAGCCATGACTAATACCCCAGTCCTGGCTCTGCCCAATTTTAAGGTGTCGTTCATACTAGAGACGGATGCCTCAGGCTACGGGGTGGGGGCGGTGTTGATGCAAGACCAACACCCCATAGCCTTCTACAGTAAGTTATTGGGCCCACGCTCACAAGCAAGATCGATCTACGAGAAGGAGCTAATGGCAATGTGTCTAGCCATTCAAAAATGGCGACATTACCTTCTGGGAAGACACTTTATTGTGCGGACTGACCAGCAAAGTTTGAGGTTTATTATGCAACAAAGGGAGGTGGGAGCTCAGTATCTACGATGGGTAAGCAAATTGATGGGACTGGACTTCGAGATACAATACAAACCAGGGCCTTCCAATAGAGTGGCGGATGCGCTATCTCGGAAAACTCAAGGGGAAATTGAATTGGGAGTTGCTGTGTGTACGCAAGAGGTGAATTGGGAAGAGTTACAAAAGGAAATTGAGCAGGAGCAAACTTTGCAACAAATGATGGCCGAGTTACGAAATGACCAGAATGCTCACCCCTATTTTTCACTCGTGGAAGGCAGGTTGCTGTACAAAGGCCGGGTAGTTATTTCTAAGTCCTCCGTTTTTGTGCAGCGTTTATTGGAGGCCCACCATGACTCACCAATTGGCGGGCACTCAGGAGATCTCAAAACCTATCTCAGGTTAGCAACAAACTGGTACTGGGTAGGCATGAGGGGAGATGTCACAAACTACGTGATGAAGTGCGGAATTTGCCAACAATTCAAGGCTACTAATCTCAGTCCATCAGGCCTCCTACAACCACTACCCCTCCCTAAAATGGTGTGGGATGAGATCACGATGGATTTCATCGAAGGTCTCCCTCGCTCTAAAGGTTGTGACACCGTGTTCGTGATAGTGGACCGTCTCACAAAGTACGCACATTTCATACCTCTCAAGCACCCTTTTACGGCCTATACAGTAGCTGGGCTATTCATCAAGGAAGTGGTAAAGCTACATGGATTTCCATCGTCCATTGTGCCGGATCGGGACCGAATATTTATGAGCCTCTTTTGGAAAGAGTTGTTCCGCCTTCAAGGAACGCAATTGAAGCATAGCACGGCCTATCACCCGCAAACGGATGGTCAAACGGAGGTGGTTAACAAATGTTTGGAGACCTACCTTCGGTGTTTCACTTCCGGGCAGCCAAGGAATTGGGGGGCGTGGCTTCATTGAATTCTGGTATAACTCATCACCACACCTATCTACAAAAATCACTCCTTTCAAAGCACTCTATGGGAGGGACCCACCCCAATTATTACGATTGGGGAGAGGGCACACTGCTGTGGATAGTTTGGAAAATTTGCTGCTGGAAAAGGAGGCCATACTTGATGATCTTCGACTTAACCTCATTAAGGCACAACAGCGCATGTCAAAATATGCTAATCAGCGAAGGCGGAATGAGTCCTTCGAAGTTGGGGATCAGGTGTACCTCAAATTACAACCTTACCGTCAACAAACCTTGGCGCGTCGTCCCTTTGAGAAGCTAGCACCTCGATTTTATGGACCCTTCACCATTGTGCAACGCATTGGCGTAGTGGCGTACAAGTTGGAGTTACCAGAGCACAGCAAAATCCATCCTGTTTTTCACGTGTCTCAGTTGAAGAAAGCCATAGGGGAAACCAGAGCTATGGTTGAGATTCCCAGCCTCATCTCTCCTGATTTAGAATGGTTGGCTGAACCAGAAACGGTGCTAGATGTGCGCACAGTGGGCTCTCCATCATCCCCACGCACGGAAGTGCTCATCAAATGGCAGCAGTCATCAGTCTTTGAAGCAACTTGGGAAGAGTTCCATTCAATCCAACTTCGCTTTCCTCACTTCCACCTTGAGGACAAGGTGAGTGTTTGGGCCCGGGGTAATGTAACAACTCCACATCGCCCTCCCATAGTGGTGACGTATCAGAGACGTGGCAAGAGGAACCTTCTAGGAAAACAGGAGGGACAACGGTCACCTGCAATGACAAAGAGAATCGAGAGAATGGCAGGGGGTAATCATGGAATATCAGAGGATACTCTGAAAGCACAGAATTAAATGAGCTGTATGATGAGGTGGCTTGTAGGAGGAGAAAAAAGGGGAATTTAGCTAGCTATAAATAAGAGAGGTAAAAAAAGGTTAAGGCATCCAGAAATTGAGTAATTGCATTAGTGTAATTGGGAGAGATCTTGGCCTCTCGAAAGCCTTGACTTATCTTGTAAACCTTTGTCTTCATTAATCAAAAAATCATCAGCTTCCAGCGATTATCCTAACCCTTCTATTTTTGCTTGGTTTGTTCTTGTTGTGGATTGAGAGTGAAAGTGCAGATCCTAGTTTGTTACAAGCTAATAGATGGTAGGTCTCTTTTGCTGAAAATGCTGGTTCTCCATGTGAACTAATCATACTCTGTTAAAAAAAAAATCTAAGAGCACCCTTAATGATGAGTAGAAAAAAAAAAGATCAAGTACTTGATCTTAAAAGGGTGCTCTTAACAATGAGTGAGAAAAAGATTGAGTGGTGATTGGAAAAAAAAATGGCATGGAGTGAGTGAAAAGTTGATCAGGCGTGGGAGTGGGACCCACGGCATGATCTGGCGAAAATTAATTTTTTTTGCTTTTCTTCCAGTCAAAACGCAGCGTTTTGGCTGGAGATTAGCCAAAACGCAGCGTTTTGGCTGGAAAAAAAGCAAAAAAAAAACAAATTTGCCAGATTTCTGACGCGCGCGTCAGAATTTGACACTTGTCAAATTTTCATAGGAGAGAGAAATAATGCAATTACAAATATTAAAAATGCAATTACAAGTATTTATTTAATTAATTTTTATTATCAATTAGTAATGAATATTTTAAATTATTAAAAAGTAAATAATAAAAATATTGTAATAGTGGTGGGGTGATGAGAGAGAAAAAATAGTTGGGTAGAGTTAAAAAGTAGTTGGGTAGGCAAAAGTAGTTGGGATGATCTTTTTTTGGTTCATTGTTAAGAAGAAAGTGTGAAAAGATTGTGGGATGTAATTTTTTAGAGAGAGAAAGTTAGAAAGAAAGTGGGATGATCTTATTTTTCAATCATCAATAATGATGTTCTAAGTGGGAACTAAGTTCATTCTGCTCACCTAAGAACAGAACTGACGCAAGACCTACATAAAGTAAAATGAAGATCAATGACAGCAAAGTAGAAATCTTCCGCCCAGAAACCTTCACAATCTTCCTAGTTTGAATTGGACCTCCCTGGCACATTTAAAAGAGAAGCCTAATAACACGAAGAATTCCTTTAACTGAAAAGATGCAGTAAATTTGAGAAAAAATGAAGTAGATGGATCGAAGACCAGCACTGCAATAGAGAAGCATTATGAGAGAATGAGATAGAAACGTTAAAATTTGAGATAAGTTAAAAAGATATTTGAAAATTTTAGGTACCTGATTTGAAACGTTATTATTTTTACCTTTTCAATTTCAGTCACTTTAGCACTTGAAATTTTACTTTAGATAATTCCCAAACACCACTAATTCATTTTAGCACCTAAATGTTTTTGGAACTTATCATTTTAGGCACCTAAAATACCTCCCCAAATAGAGTAAATATCTGATCGCTAACAAATAGTAAAATGAATAACTATCACAATTGCTATTTATGTCGAACAAGTTATTGTGGAAGTGGAAAGAAGACCATCTCAATAGTGAGAGGGTGTGACTCCCCTATAACAACACAACACATGGTACTCCCTCCCTTTTATTTAGATGTAACATTGGACTTTTCACATTTGTCGAGACACAACTTTGACCCATAATATCTCTAATTGCATAAAAGTAAAAATTATAAAAAGTATACTTCCTCCGTTCCATAATAAGTGAAACATAGGGATTTGGCACAAGATTTAATAAACATCACTTTCAAAAGCCAAAAAGTCATAAAATACCCTTTTCATTATCAAAAGGAGGAGAGAGAAAAGCAAACCACACAAATTTGTGATGGGTACTCTTATCATTTTGTCACTTTCTTTTTTCCATTTAAGGTATGTTTCACTTATTTTGAAATGTTCTAAAATAGTAAGTGTTTCACTTATTATGGAATGGAAAAAGTATATTTGGAAAGTGTATACCGTGACGAATCAAACAAGATCCCACATGACTATATTTTTTCTTAGGTATAAATAACAACTAGGTTTGAAGCCCGTGCGTTGCACGGGTTGTTGTTTATTTTATTTTATTGTATAGTTTTTGTTAATATTATTGTTGATTTTGTGTTGTTGTAAAATGAGATTTTTCAAGATCATTGTATTTACATACTTCCTCCGTTCTTTTTCTATTACAACAATTACCACTTTAGATAGTTTCATCTTTTGGGTCCATTCCACTTTTGGTAAAAAAAGAAACTATAGTTGACAATATTACCTTTACTTTATGTTAATAAAACCATCATTAATTACCCGAATTGCCTTATAAAGTTGCGTTTACTTTAATAAGGATTTATTTGTCCCATATTTTAGTTAACTAAAGAGGTACCTCTATGCTAAACTACCCATTTTTTATTTCCTTAAAAACCATGTTTAAACCAATTGTTGAAGTAGAAAAAAACGGAGAAAGTATTTGTCATTATACTATAATTTCTAGATTTGTTATTTTGATATATAAATTTTATAATTTTTAATATTCAATTGAATATTGAAGCTAAGTCAATTATTAAATGGTATCCCAATAACAGGTATGACTAACAATAGCTAATACAGTTTTAACATGAATAATACGCTAATGATACTTTAAGAAAGTAGAGGGTAATAATTTAATAGATGCAGGACAGAAAGAATACTTTTTTAAAAATTGATAAGAATGACATGGCATGCTTAGGTGGAGCTCTTTATAATATTCTAAGGCTGTTTTATTTAAATCAAACTCTAATTTTTACATAATCCAAAACTCTAATTATATATATGTAACTTTATCGCTATAGATTTTAGTCAATAAATTTTGTTGCAATACTATATTGTTTTAGTTTGGTTGAATAAGGTTGAGTCTTTGAAAGATAATATGTTTAATCCTGTAAATTGGACCTATAATCAAATGTTATAATCACATATAATACACTATACTTAATACTTATAGCCATTTTTATATTTATCTAAAAAAAAGACTAAATAATGTCCTACAATGCATCTAATTTAATATATTTTCATGAGTTGTAAAACTATATTGTAAATAGATCCTATTTTGAAGCATATTTCAAGCACTCTCCAATGGTAAAAAAATTATAATGTTTTAAATTAGGTAGCAAAAGTTAAATTCAATTTACATAATATAATAATTTAGGTTGTTTATTCAAAACGCAACTCTAATTTCCCCCTATCCAAAACTCTTTTATGTATTTAAAAATATGTAGATTTCTATTTTTTTTCAAATATTTTAAAAAAAAACTAAATGACATGACAATCTTAAGTGGCGCTCTCTATTTCATAAATTGTAGAACTATATTGTAAATGGATCTTATTTCAAAGCATATTTCGAGCACTATTTAATGGTACAAAAATTATAATATTCTGAATTAGGTAGCAAAAGTTATACACAATTTACATAATATAATAATTTAGGTTGTTCATTCAAAACGAAACTCTAATTTTTGCTTATCCAAGACTCCTTATATGTATTTAAATCTATGTAGAACTCTATTTTTAGAAAAAAAAATAAAAAGAAAAATTGATGACATGACAATCCTACATGGCGCTCTATATTTCATAAGTTGTACAACTATATTGTAAATGGATCTTATTTCGAAGCATATTTCGAATGCTCTCCAATGATACAAAAATTATAATATTCCGAATTATGTAGCAAAAGTTATACACAATTTTCATGATATAATAATTTAGGTTGTTGATTCAAATTCAAACTCTGATTTTCGCTTATCCAAATCTCTTTATATGTATTTAAATCATGTAGAACGGTTGTTGTTTATTTTATTTTATTGCAAATTTTTTGTTAAAATTATTGTTGATTTTGTGTTGTTGTAAAATGAGATTTTTCAAGGTCATTGTATTTGCATACTTCCTCCGTTCTTTTTCAAGTACAACAATTACCACTTTAGGTAGTTTCATCTTTTGGAACCATTCCACTTTTGGTAAAAAAAGAAACTACAATTGACAATATTACCTTTACTTTATGTTAATAAAACCATCATTAATTACTCGAATTGCCTTATAAAATTGCGTTTACTTTAATAAGGATTTATTTGTCCCCTACTCTAGTTAACTAAAGAGGTACATCTATGCTAAACTACCCATTTTTTATTTCCTTAAAAACCATGTCCAACCCAATTGTTGAAGTAACAAAAAAACGGAGAAAGTATTTGTCATTATACTGTAATTTCTAGATTTGTTATTGTGATATATAAATTTTATAATTTTTAATATTCAATTGAATATTGTAGCTAAGTTTATCATTCAATGGTATCCCAATAATAGGCATGACTAACAATGGCTAATACAGTTTTAACATGAATAATACCCGAATGATATTTTAAGAAAGTAGAGGGTAATAATTTAATTGATGCATGACAGAAATAATACTTTCTTAAAAATTGATAAGAATGACATGGCATGTTTAGTTGGAGCTCTTTATAATATTCTAAGGATGTTTTATTTAAATAAAATTCTAAAAACCAATTGTTGAAGTAAAAGAAAAACGGAGAAAGTATTTGTCATTATACTGTAATTTCTAGATTTGTTATTATGATATATAAATTTTATAATTTTTAATATTCAATTGAATATTGTAGCTAAGTCTATCATTAAATGGTATCCCAATAATAGGTATGACTAATAATAGCTAATACAGTTTTAACATAAATAATACCCGAATGATACTTTAAGAAAGTAGAGAGTAATAATTTAATTGATGCAGGACATAAATAATACTTTCTTAAAAATTGATAAGGATGACATGGCATGCTTAGTTGGAGCTCTTTATAATATTCTAAGGATGTTTTATTTAAATAAAACTCTAATTTTAACATAATCCAAAACTCTAATATGTAACTTTATCGCTATAGATTTTAGTTAATAAATTTTGTTGCAATACTATATTGTTTTTGTTTAGTTGAGTAAGGCTGAGGCTTTGAAAGATAATATGTTTAATCCTGTAAATTGGACCTATAATCAAATGTTATAATCACATATAATACACTATACTTAATAATTATAGCCATTATTATATTTATCTAAAAAAAAGACTAAATAATGTCCTACAATGCATCTAATTTAATATATTTTCATGAGTTGTAAAACTATATTGTAAGTAGATCATATTTTGAAGCATATTTCAAGCACTCTTCAATGGTAAAAAAATTATAATGTTTTGAATTAGGTAGCAAAAGTTAAATTCAATTTACATAATATAATAATTTAGGTTGTTTATTCAAAACGCAACTCTAATTTCCCCCTATCCAAAACTCTTTTATGTATTTAAATATATGTAGAATTCTATTTTTTTCAAATATTTAAAATAAAAACTAATGACATGACAATCTTAAGTAACGCTCTCTATTTCATAAATTGTAGAACTATATTGTAAATTGATCTTATTTCGAATCATATTTCGAGCACTATCTAATGGTATAAAAATTATAATATTCTGAATTAGGTAGCAAAAGTTATACACAATTTACATAATATAATAATTTAGGTTGTTCATTCAAAACGAAACTCTAATTTCTGCTTATCCAAGACTCCTTATATGTATTTAAATCTATTGAGAACTCTTATACACAATTTACATAATATAATAATTTAGGTTGTTCATTCAAAACGAAACTCTAATTTCTGCTTATCCAAGACTCCTTATATGTACTTAAATCTATGTAGAACTCTAATTTTAGAAAAAAAGAAAAATAAAAATTGATGACATGGCAATCCTACATGGCGCTCTATATTTCATGAGTTGTACAACTATATTATAAATGGATCTTATTTCGAAGCATATTTCGAGCACTCTCCAATGGTACAAAAATTATAATATTCCGAATTACGTAGCAAAAGTTATACGCAATTTACATAATATAATAATTTAGGTTGTTGATTCAAATCCAAACTCTAATTTTCGCTTATCCAAACCTCCTTATATGTATTTAAATCATCTAGAACTCTATTTTTGTAAAAAAATAAAAATATAAATTGATGACGTGGCAATCCTACGTGGCGCGCTCTATGAGCTCGAAATCTTGAGGAGCTCCCTATGCTCCCGAAAAGTTCCTCCTTTATATATATATATATTGATTGATTAATGGTCAAAGTGTATTGGATGAATAGTGCCCAAAGTCAATATGTTACATCTAAAAAAACGGAGGGAGTATTAGTTTACTGTTAACTTATTAATTACTAATTCATTAAGGTTAAATAACTATTCTCAAATTGTGAATAGGTTTTGTCACGGGTGAAACAACATATATGCTGAAGCTACTCTATTCCCTTAAAACTACTTCATTAATGATTAATCACATCATACTTAGATTTCCATTAAACTTAGCAATTAGCATCATATCCCAAAATGAAGGCGCCTTTACATTTTACAATTACTCCACAAAGGAAATCATGAGCACCAGTTCCATTAAACGGCAGCAGATCCTTAAAACTTAAAACTACTCTCATTTCTCCCAAAGGAACAGTTGCAGTCTTGCAGAGCATAGAGCTTTTCCAGTTTCCACACAATCATTATTTGAACAACCCTAACAATTATGATTTTTTGTTGCAGAGTTGCTGCTTCCTTTGCAATCTTTCATGGCGGAAAAGGTACTTTGATTTCCCCTTTTCAATTTCGTTTCCGAAATTACTCTCATTTCTCCAATGCAAGAGATGCTGTTAAACAAAATCGTCAGTTGTTTCTCAAATCTGTTAGAGAGCATTGCAAATTAGAGTTTTTCAATCTCAATTTCCCCCTTTCTCTCTTCCATCAATTGGTCTCTTTGCGCCCTCTTCATTGGGCATCCTCGCCAATTGTTACTGCCATTTCGGCCATGTCGATTTCTGCCCCTCTCAAGCTCTTCAATTGCTCGATCAAATTGTAAACCTGGCCTTGTCATATATAGCACCATTATTGATAGTCTTTATAAGGATAGGCTATTAAAAGAGGCCCTTGACTGGTTCACCACTATGAAACGTGAGGGCATTATACCTGACGTTGTCACTTATAACTCCTTGATTAGAGGTCTTTACAGCTCCGGCTCCAAGGTCGAGGCTAAAGATATGCTAGCTGAGATGTTGGAGTGTAACATAGCACCAGATGTTACCACCTTCAACATGCTTGTTGACATGTTTTGCAACGACGGGAATGTTGATGAAGCACAAGCTATTCTAGATTACATGATTGAGAGAGGTGAGGTTCCAGATGTCATTACTTACAGTGCTTTACTTGATGGTTATTGTTTGTGTGGTCAGATGGAGGATGCAGAAAAGCTACTTGATCTCATGGTCCAAAATGGTTGTGAGCCTGATATTGTAAGTTTTAGTACTATGATTAATGGATATTGCAAGGCTAGAAACACTAACAAGGCACTCTACTTATTCCAAGAAATACTTGAGAAAGGGATGACACCTAATGTTATTACCTATACCACTCTCATTGATGGACTATGCAAAGTTAATAGACTCCCACTTGGGTGTAAATTGTTCAAGGATATGCAAGGTCACGGAATTACTCCTGATGTTGTTACATATGCTTCATTGCTTGATGGCCTATGCAAACATATGCTGCTTGATGGGGCAGTGGCACTACTTGAAGAAATGGAGGATGATGATGTTAAGCCTAATGTTGTCATCTACAATATCCTAATGGACAGTTTGTGTGAGGCTGGGCAACTTGAAGATGCAGCCAATTTCTTCTCTGATCTTGTATTGAAGGGTCTGCACCCTGATGTTAAAACATACAACATATTGATTAAAGGTTTTTGCAAGAAAAGGCTCATGATTGAAGCTGTTGAATTGTTGAGGAAAATGGAGGAAGACGGTTGCTCCCCCGATGCTTCTACCTATAATACACTTATTAAGGGATATATTGTAGATAATGACATACCAAATGCATTGTACTGTTGTGATGTTATGATTAGCAAGGGACTTGAAGTTGATAGTCACATTTTGTCCTTATTTGTTGGCCTCATGTCTTCTGGTAACTTAAGTGGCTCGTCTAAGGATCTGCTTCGGAAGTTTCTTGAAATAAGGTGACCCCCCCAAACATGGGGATGGGGAGATTTTGGATCTATGATAACCGAGATTTCTGCTTCAGGTATCCTTATGATCTATCTTTTCATGTAGACTTTCCTCCATTATGCGTTTTTATTTTTCATGAGTCGATTTAAGAGTTAGGTGTCAAGTGAATGGCACTCTAGGCTCCCTTTTTGTTTTATTACTTGGTCTCTTGTCCATGATTTGAGTGTGAGCTTACTGACATCTTATTTTATTACTTTTTCTACTGGTCTCTTGGATTAATTTTGATCATGTTCGTTCAAAACATTAGCTTTTGAAAGATGGCTCAATGTTTCTAATATCTATTTGACTTCACTTTGTGAGAAATAGTCAACATCCAATAGAGGTTTTTTTGGCTTATCAAACTAATTTTTTGTGTGCTTGCACATTTTAAACACTCACTTTGATGCACAAGACTACATTTTGCTGGACATGTGTTGCAGATGATGTACTGGTTTTTGGTTCTTTTGTTATCAGCTTCGATGAGGGACTAATATTCTTTTATTGGTCTTTTGTCCTGTGCTGACAGGGTGTTGCTGCAAAATGACATCAGTTGACATGGAGTTCAGAAAATTGTGTCCCTGGAAAATTTTGGGGCCAGTTTTCTCAATATTGAAGCAGTTCTTCAGCCTTCAGGTAATGTTCTAGTAATTGCTCTACAGTTGAGCTGTAGTTCTACCACACAGTAAAAACTAAGTATTATATTAGATTGATGTTTAATTTCTTTAATCTACTGCTTAGTTCTCATTGAATCATATATTTAGATTCATGTCTTACTCAAATGGCACCCTTAGCTTTGAAACAATTGTTTCCGAGTTGTCTCTTAGTTATAGGATTATGCCAAAAAATAGGTGATACTGAAGTCACAATGTGATATGTGATGATGGAAGCTGGAGGCAGAACATATGTAGGAAAATTTCCTACTTATGGATATGGATGCAACAGGATTCGTAGCACTCCCCTTAGGCCTGTGCCTCGTGATGCTCTCCTTTGGCCCTTTACAGAAGGTTATGTTTTTCCCCTCGATGCACTTACCCCGCCCTAGCTGCAAGCCTGCATCTGAAGAGAACGCCTTCGTTTCCAGCAGTTGGTAGATGGAATTATCCTATCCGTCCATTCTTTTGATGTAGTTAGACTGTGTAGTATATTCTGTTGATTTGATTAGTAGGTAGATGGAATTATCCGACCCATGAATTGCTGCACGAATCTAAAATGAGTTAACATATGGAATGTTAGAAAACAATTCTTATTTCCTAGAATATAAATGGTAGAAGATGATCCAGTATATAATTTCATTTTATTATTATATAGTAGTAATATGTCCTCACATCATTTGCATAAAGGGAGCACAAACTTTCTCACTTAGTACTTGATTAACAAAGACATTCTTGAATTTAGATTTCTAGTAGAGTTGGCTAGATCCTATGAATACAGTGATATATAGTTGAATCACTTTCGTTATGCCTTTTCCATCTTGCTTCAAGAAAAGGAATGTGCATACTTTAAACATCCTTTTTTTTTTAGACAACTTCACTTTCTGTACAATTTGCTTACTAAACCATGAGCCTAGCACTGTCCAATATCACTGCCTGATACATCTAAATATGGCAAACCCTCCAACAAACAATAGACAGGGGGAGTAGTCATATCTCCTAAGCTACGCCCATAAACATTCCAACAGAAGGGCTGCAATTTATGCTTCTGACTCGTTACCGGACTCGTGGGCACCGCGGGTAGGAGCTCCAAACCCGAGAGGGTGATGTTGGTGCAGGCAACCGAGTCGCTGCATGCCAAGCGAACGGGTGGTGTCCGCGGGTCATAAGTGCCCTTGATATTGGAATAGGAAATGATGTTGATGGAAATAGCTGAGGTCTGGTTAGAGCAGTTCGAGGAGAGGCAATAGTATTGGTCTATGATAATCGGGTTTCGGACCGTGTCCATATGGATCGCTTCGAAGGTCACAGCGGATACTGATCCAGATCCGCCTTGCCATGTCTTGATTCGGACCCCGTTATCTGAGTGCTTGATCAAACAGTTGGTAACTGTGATGTTGGATACACAGGCCTTGGAATTATGGATTCCTAGGCTCCCAATGCTGCAGGGTAAATCAAAATTGAATGTCCAAGTCAGCACATTAGCTCATTAGAAAACTAAGTACATGTTTTCTTTTCTTTTTTTCTTTTCAAATTTTTGATAATTAACTAATTAAGTACGTATTTCATTCAGAAAATACGAAAGGGTTTTAGGCTTAATAAGTCCGGAAAACATAAAGGCTCGAATCACCCAAAACCGAATTCTTGAGGAAAAAAAAACAACCCAACTCAAAAACCAAAAACAAAACACCTAGGCCTTAGTCATCTAAATCTTCCTACATATACATTCAATTGATTTTCTTTTGCCGATTAAAACTAAGTTCTATTGATTGAGATGTATATGATTAGGTCATTTTTCTATATGGATTAATATTGATTTTTACTAGATAAACCTAATTTTTACTAATTGAAACTTGTTCTGCTAATACATTTACTAATGGAAGTGGACATGATTCTTTGCTAAATAGTAGTAGATTTTTAAGTTGAAGTGGACATGATCTTAAAGTCCGTCATAACACGATTGATGCTACACACTGTAGAGTGTTGATAAAACTATTGCATACATCCATTAAATTTACTGCATTATTTACAGGTTTTTATTAATCTATGTACAGAAATATTACAATACTTATATTAGAAAACATATAATTTTGTTTTACAAATCGAATTTCTTTAGAGAAGAAATCGAGTTATTCTATTTGGGGAACAAAAATAATAGCCTACTAATTTAAACTACTATAAATATAGAAAAGTGTAGAGTTTCTCTAGTTATTCTAGGATAATTAAAAAAATTACGTTGTATGATACCTTATCCCATGACCAGGACCACAAGTAATATTCCTGATATCTAAATTATGACTACCAGCTCCAATTGAAATACAGTCATCACCTGCATTAACAAAAACAAAACAATTCGCCAACCGTCAACATATGTAGATAATATTTTCACATCAAAAATATAAGAACCACCATAAGAATCCATTTTTAGTGGTTCTCAACATAAGAGGGTTTTCACTAGAACCCAACCCTATATATATATATATATATATAATAGAGAAATAAATTAGAATATAATTTTGGTCCAATAAGAAAAAATTACCATTGGATATGATTGAATTGTGAATCATCACATCATTTGTATTCTCTACATGAATCCCATCAGTGTTAGGACTGTTAGCGGGTGACTTAATGACAATAGAATCCACCCTAACATTTTCACAAACGTCAAAACGAATATGGAATTGAGGACTATTTATGACTTTTATCCCTCTCATGGTTAAATTTGTGCTCCCAAAGAACCTTATGGCCTGCCCAACAAAAAAAATTTGAGAAATGGGGTTAGTCCATATTCTAATTTGCATGCTGATTTCATAGACACACACTCACACACTCTTCGCGGAGAGATGTTTTAACCATATTAATTTAGTTACTATAGATGGAGGGAAACTGAAAAAATTATCACTTACGACTGGGCTGTCACAAGGACCATGCATGGTATTTCCATTGATCCCCTGTACCAAATTAGAAAATAGTATAAAGAATTTGTTAGTGCATGGTTGTAGCTCTTTTTAAAAAAAAAAAAAAAAAAAAACCAGTTATTTGTTGGGCGGTTGTCAATATAAATATGATTAGAATTAGTATGATTACTCTATATAAGTAATATAACCTATATCATATATTTTTTAAAAGTTTCAACCATAAGTGGAAACTTATAAGTGATGCAGATTGAGCCCAAAAATTAGGAAGTTGTGAACAAGTGATCCCTAGCTCTTCACAATCAGTAGTCCTGGATATTATTCTGGATAATTGGAAGTTCTTTATCATGTTCCCTAAAATAATACTCCTTTCGTTCTTTTAGATGTAACATATTGACTTTGGGCATTATTCATCCAATACACTTTGACCATTCATTGTTATTTATACATAAAAAAAAAATATAGTCATGTGGGACGATCTTGTTTGATTCGTCACGCTATACACTTTCCAAATATATATTTTTTATAATTTTTACTTTTATACAATTAGAGATATTATCGGTCAAAGTTGTGTCTCGACAAATGTGAAAAGTCTAATTTTACATCTAAAAAAACGGAAGGAGTAATGATATATGATTAACTTCTCAATATACCACTAACTTTTTTTTTTTGACATCGAGAAAATTTACATTAATAAAAACACGACATACAACCTATGTTAAACAACAAAAACATAAGAACACTAAACTGAGCGTTACTTGCTCTTACAAACCAAACTTAGTTAAAACTAACACTATAGAGGTTGATCTGCTTGATATAGGGGCTAGCGTTGTTCGGTACTTGATACATAACTCGACTGGAAGTGGTTGACAATATACACTAAACTGAGCGTTACTTGCTCTTACAAACCAAACTAAGTTAAAACTAATACTATAGAGGTTGATCTGCTTGATATAGGGGTTAGCGTTGTTCGGTACTTGATACATAACTCGACTGGAAGTGGTTGACAATATACCATTAACTTAATGGAGTATATAATGTAGCATATGATATATGACATATAGAATAATCCACACAACTAATACAATTTTTTTTACGGGAAATCATGTCATATTCGTAATTATTATGGGAAATCATGTTATATTCTTAATTATTACAAGCTTTAGTCATGTGAACTACTTTAAGACGAATAGAGAGTTAATCGATGAGAGAAAAAGAAGGAAAATGTTTGAGTAACCCTCAGGGTTGACAACCCTCCTAAACACATTAGAATAAAATATTGATATGTATGTAATAAATGAAGGGAGAAGTGACATAAAAATAATGTTTTAATGTATTCCTAACCAATGAAGATTCAATAATAAGAGGGTTGGCAACCCTTAGGGCCACTCAATCACTCCCCGAAAAAGAAAATAAGAATGAGTTGGATTATACTTGATTAAACTAACCTTGTGAGGTTTACAAGGTAGATTCCACCACTTTTCTCCTCTACCATCAATAAGGCCACCACCTTGGAGTGTCAATCCATGAATTCTATAAAAGATTATCCATTGTCTTTTGCTGCTATTTTTAGGCCATGACTCCGGTCCGTCTGGTGGCATAATAGTTCCTTCAATCTTCACAAGAAAATAGATGCAATTAATCAAAATTATTGCTCAAATATAATAATACTCATCAGTCATCACGTACCTCTCTGCTGGTCAACTAGTTTGTGGAACTATATAATATGATATCTGACTGAGGATAAAATTCCTTTTCACTAAGTTAAGACTTAAAACTTCAACTATACTTTGTCTTTTAGCTTTCTTCACTTTTCAGCTTTTCTTCCCCTTTTAGTAAGAAGATTATGTATTTAGTAATATGTCAAAGTATGAGGAAAATTGAAATTTCAGTCCAAAACCGTTTTTTGTCGGATCAATTGATTGTTTATTTATTTTTCGTAATTTTTTAAAATTTTTATTTAATACTATTTTAAGTATCTAAATTAGACTGACATAAGATTATACAGCTCGTGTAAAGAGCTTAATGAGAATCCCAACTTTTGCCAGAGAATCCATTTTGATTTGTTTAAACAACTAGACAAGTTCATATTAGTCCCTTATACTGGACCACCTGTCTCAGATATGACTCCAACCCAATTCGTGGATTGAATTAAGCAAGGAATAAACTCCCACTTTTTATATACTATGACAAGTGTTTCATACACTACTTTACTATATAAATGTGTTATTTAAGCCATTGGTATAGTATTATCAATATCCAATTATCCATTATTTCAACCACTTGACTAAAACTAAGTCTTACTCTCATTTTGCAAAAATAATAATAATAAAATGTATCTGATACCCTATTTTTTAGATAATTTTTTAATGACAATAATATTTGAATAGAGCTTGCTTAGTGAAGACGGTAGAGTTGGAAGTTAATTACCTGAAACACAACACCAACACTGCAAGGCCCAGTGAAAATCAAAGGTTGAAGCAAGAAAGAATGCCCTTTAGGCACAACAATCTTTGCATTCTCTACTTGGCAAGCAGCATCCCAAGCTGATTTGAATGCAGTTGTATCATCTGTTAATCCATCACCAGTAGCACCAAACGATCGAACATCGAAGATATTCTCATGAACATTACTAGTACTAGCATTACTATTATCAATACTAGGTGCAGGAGCAGGACTATAATGCTCAACATTATGTTCATAGCTAGGGTTAGTATTAGCATTTGGAGCCTGAGAAGGCGGCATCGAAATTTCGGAGTACTTAAGATTGCCATGCATAGGCGTTAACGTTAAAAATCTTCCTTGGATTGAGCTAATGGCAAAACACAATGAAAATATAGTAAAAAACATGTACCTATAATAATTAGCCATAATTGAAAAAAGAACCTTTTTTGTTTCTTTTGCTTAGGAAATTGGGTTAGCTTAGGTTTGTGATGGATTATAGTTTAAAAAATATCCTTGAATTTGACCTATTTATAGAGAAACAAAAGAAGTAAAAAGTTAAAAGAGACCAAGCTAATATTATAGCTAGCCCTAGAGTAGGGTAAAGAGAGGGTAACCCTTAAGAGTATAGGGCAATGGAAGTAGTTTTAGTAGACTATCCCCCCCACAATTTCGGAGGCAAGAAAATTTGGCAAGTTTTATGTATGATTTGAGCAAGTTGGAGCACGAGGAATACAAGTTGGTAGAGTACTATGTAGGATATTTATATTGTCAAAAAAGTTAACAAATTGCACTAAGGAAAATAAATTTAATGTTAAAAGTGGGTTTTTGAGTAAGAATATATGTCATGCATGTGAGATAGTGGAACATATATACTCTTATATTATTGGTCGGTTTTTGTAGTTCAAATTATAACCACAAAGTTTTATAAAAATGGTTGAAATATAAGCATGAACCGACCACAACTAAAGTTTGCAGGATGAATTTGTGGTTGGGGAAGGTTGATGATCATATTACTTCTCAACGAAATTTTATTTTTTTTCCTTTCTTTTGCTTGATTGGGTGGAAGCTTGCCTGAATATACTGTATTAGCTCAAAGTTCCTAGAACTCTTAAAAAGGTTAAAGGTCTTAGCTAGGGAAGAAGAATAATACTTGAACCGGCTAAATTATTCGACCTTGTTCTCTTCACCTAATATTTAGGAGTTAGGTTCCATTTAACTAAAACTTATGATAGTAACATGTCAAATGTCATTTATGTAGAGCGGCGGGGTGATAGCTGCAGTGGTGTTGGGCTAGCTCCGATCCCGAAGATCACGGGATCGAGTCTCCACCCACTTAGGAGAGATCCCCATTCCCCCTTGCGAGTCTTAAAAAAAAAAAAAAAAAAAAAAAAAAAGTCATTTATGTATAGAGGTAAACCTAGAGTTGGGGACTCGGGGTTGTCCTTGATTTTTCCATGAAAACTTTTACTTAATTCTATTCCTTTCTTATATCCGTTTGAGTAAATATATTTTCTCTCAAATTATTTCAATATGTTGTTTTTACTTTTAAAAACGAATAAGGTATGGAGACTCATGAATATTCTGCTTGTACTTAGATACATGCAGATTAAAATTCTGCCTTATCTATATACACCTTTTTTAATTTTTTTACCCTAGCGATTGTCAGATTCTGGTGAGTTGCTTGGATGTATGTTTAGGTGATTTGTGAAATTGGGATGAAAGTTTAAGAAGGGATCAGAGCTAATCAGCTAAGTGAGATATGAGTATAATAGCATTATATCATAGAGGTATTAAGTGCATAAAGCTTGTAGAAAACAGGTCTGACATGTAGCTCCTCAGTTCTCCAAGCTCCTTGGGTATCACTATAGAATACTTCTATAATACACTTTGATTCTCACATCCAAAAATATGAGGAATGAACATTCCTCAAATCCATCCTAGGTCCCAATGTCCCATCAGGCATCAAGGATCCCCTTCGGTCCCAAAGTAAAGTTTTTAACATAAAAACAAAAGGAAAATATGGTTTTAATATATACAATTTGAAGTCATAAATTATATTAGAATAATCTGAACATTTTCCTAGGCATCATATTTGACAATAAGAGTTGTTGCACTAGATATTAGCTGTTGTGTATATGAACCGCTCGATAATAGATGGCGCAATTGTTAGTCAAAAAATTGATTGTTCAATTTAAAACTAGTTGGGTTAGTAAATAAATAAACTACTTTCAATTCAAAGCTTTCTCTAACTCCCAAAAGCAATAAACAAATTATTGTCTACCTCCAAATCTTTCTCTAATTCCCAAAAAGCTACTCTTTTTATTTAGTTTTTCCAAAACATTACTAAAACTACTAAAAGTTGCATGAAAACATTACGCCATAATCAAATACTACTTTCAAACTTCAACATTTTATCGTGATTTGACAATCAAAACGCTAATAGCTAATTGAAGACCTATTGTCGAACAAAGCCTAATCCCTAATCTTGTTTTCCAAGGTTAATCCTGACAATTTGTAAGCCCAGGGTGAAATAATCAATTACGGCCTCTTTTAAGTACTACCTCGATTTTTCATTAGTTTTGCACCTATTTATATACAAACTTTGACCAATAATTTATGATTAGTATATAAAAAGATGATAGGTGGTAAGATGTTGGATTTATTTCATATATATTTACGAAAATAACAACTTTGTATAATTTTCGATGGTAAAACATAATAAATATTAATTGTTAAGATTGTTTTGGGAAACATGAAAATCAAAATGTTGTGACTAATTAAAATGGAGAAAGTATATTCTAGAAGCATAAGTTTATAGATATACTCTATATAAAAAAAATGAAGCGCAAATTTCCATGCAGATTGATAATTCTTACTTTTGGATTATTTTTGTGATAACATGAACTCAATATAATACATATACACGAGATTTACTATAAAGGATGGAATTTAAACTGTTAACTGACTTACACTTGTTTTCTACCTTCTTAATTAGTTTATATCGTTCATGTTCCTACCTAAAAAGTATTGTAAAGTTTTGTGCAATTTGGAATGGAGGCAAGATGTGGTCCTACAGCGCAAAGGCTACACATACACTGGGTGTATGTGGACCACACATACATTGGGTATATGTGTTACTACTTAAACTTATACCTTGTGTATGTGTTACTACTAAAATATATAATATTACTAAAAATATTACAAACTTACAATATTTCGACAGATAATTTTGTTTTTAATGATTTGTTCTTTATCTTTGTTTAAAAAATCTGTATTATGAAATTTTCTTTGTTTAGATTTGTATGAATTCTTTGTTTAAAACTAAAAAAAGAATTGTAATTTTTTTTAGATTATTCATATATTAGCTTCATCTTATTCATCTTCACCATTTTTCTATTATTGATTTTCTACTAAATTTTCCTGTCATTTTCAATTATTTAATTTGTTTGTAGAAAAATAATGTTATATTTTCATCCCTACCATGTAATAAAATTCAATTCAAAATATAGTATTTCAATCGTTTATGTATTATGTAAATTCAAATATCGTTGAATAACAAAACAGGTTCAAATGATTGTAAGTTTATAATTTTTTTAGTAGCAGTATACATTTTAGTAGTAACACATACATCCAGTGTATGTGTGACCCACATACACCGAGTGTATGTGTATCATCTCTCGGTCCTACAGAAGGGAAGGGAATGGACACAAATAGAGGAGGGGAATGGCAACAAATATGGTTATCTTTATTAAATGTTTGGTTCAAATCAAGGAATGAAAATGAATGGTAATCATTACCACCAAGTATTGGTTTTTGTTACTTGAGAGGAGGGGAGGTAATGAATTAGGGGTAATGGATTGATGAGGGGTTAAACCAAACAAAACCAAGGGAATGGTAATTGATTCCATTTCTTGGAGCCCAAATATAATGAACGAAACAACCCCTAAAATGTTTGTTGGCTAGCTAGAACATACTTTTTGATTCCCCACTAGATCAAAAAATCTAGTACTAGTAAATTTGACGGAGATAACGCAAGTTGGGAGGAATGATCTAATTTCATCTTATCTGCTTTCATTCTATTAAGAGTAAGTAATGTTTTCCTGAAATGGTAAATTGAATGGAGTTTAGACAAGGACAATTTTATCTTCAAGGAAATGTTAATGGATGATAAGTCAAGTTCTTAAGTGGACACTAAAAGATGCAGGAAAATGAAAGTTTTCTTATAGGAGAAATGATTATTTTCATGCAAGTTAAGCTGCTATTGAGTATTGACCACAAATTCTTAAGAGAAAAAAAAATAGTGAACAAGTGGGGGTGGCATGAATGGCAGAGCACTCACTCAGTTCAACTTACTTTCACTAAAAATGGCAGTGGCGAGCGCCGACTCCAAAGATGATTTGCACTATATATAAATTTTTTTTACCACCATTTCTTTGGCAGAATGCACTTGCTTTCTTTCTTGCTAATACCTTGTTTGGATAAGATTTTGTGAAGGGGTAAAGCCATTGAGGGAAGGGAGAAGAAGGGAAGGGACACTATTTAGATAATTAGATATTTTGGTATGATATGGTCTTATTGCAAAACCACTACCTTAAACTTAGTCAACTTTCCCAATAATAAATCGATGCATAATAGTAATTCCGTCCATAGGATATACCAGTAAATGGAAAAAACTTTGTCTACCCGTGGATAATCTACCCACCATAACTAGACATTAATAATTGATGGAGTCCAACTCAGAAGAATTAATTATTTTTTAAATATTTATTTCTAGTGGGTAGATATATCAATTTTCCCAATAAATTACCATTGTACATATAATAACAAAATTTTAGATGACACTTCGTCAAAGGAGCTATTTCAAATTTTCAATTTCTGACCGTTATAAATTTATAACATGGGGTTTTGCTACATTTACTATCAACAAACTCGACACTTTTCAACTTTTTGAACCACAGAAAGATTTCCAATTAACAACATTTGAAAGATATTGTTAAGAGTGTGTCTTGGATGTAACATATTACACCATCACTTATTATGTAACAATATCTCACACGTACATAATGACTTAGACTCCAGCAAAAATGACATGGACTATACAAATGACATGAATTTGATGTCATTTTGTCGTTTATTATGTCATTTTAGTTTTTTACAAAAAAAAAGCGGTCGGTTTTGGGTTGTTACATCATAAGTTATGGTGTAACAGTTACACCCAATAAGTTGTGTATTATCAAATAGAATTACAGTAAGGAAAACATGCTGAACCAAATATAAAACATTTACTTTAGGGAAAAAAAGTTACATTTTCTCCATAAATTGAACCCATAAAACAGATTTGTATCAATTCTGATTGATTGTAAACAGAATCTGAAAACAAAAGGAAATACAAACCAATTAAACTTTCTTCTACCGATTAATGATTTAATTCGGTAGATGATGAGGGGAATGCACGAAAACAAAGAGGGGGAGAGGGGGTAGAGGAAAAAGAAAGTGAAGATATGAATGGCTGATTGTCTAGTGAGGATGGAGAAAGTTCAGGCTTTGTTCTTCTTCAATTATTAATATAAGATTCAGCAAAAAAAAAAATATTTTAGGTTCACTAAAAATAAGTTTCAACAAAAACCATGTTTAAGATGACCAAAAATAAGTAACATTCAGCCAAAAAATGTTACAATTAATTAAGGAAACAAAATCTTCTCCATTTCCTCATTTTTCTCCCCTCCATTTCCTTCACCCCACATAAAATTCTTTTTTTTGGATTAGAGAGAACCACAGGCGCAAACGAACCACAGCCTATTTATCAAAACATTTTTGTTGAATTAAGAATTTGTAGTTTGACACTTAATTGACCAGAATATGATTTTAAATCATCCACCAAGATAGTACTTTTTTTTCATACTTGAAATCTTGACACTATTTACAATTAGAGGAAATCTTCTAAATTATTTTCATGATATAAGAAAAAGTATAGTCATACGGGGTCTTGTTTGATTCGTCTCAAAAATTACTTTATTAATATACAATCATTATAATTTTTACTAATATGTAATGAAATGTATTCAAGGTCAAAGAGGTGTATTGACAAGTACACACAGTTAAAGTAGGAAGAACAAAAAAATACAAAGGGAGTAATTTCCAAAATTGTACTTTTGGTCGATAAAAATAAGTAAGAAACCAAGAGCCTAATCCAAAAAAAAGGGGAAAAAAACTCAATAGTACAGTTACTCTAAGAACAATGTCTTAAACTAGTGTACAATGGTAATTTGAAAAAAAAAAATAGGACAAGGTGATTATTTGCAAAATTCAATACTTCCTCCGTTTTTTAATTACTTGCAACATCGAAACATGGTATCAAGAATTTAGGAGAGGAGAGAAAAAGAGACCCCAACTTCCCATGTAATAGGTGAGAGAAATAGAGAATATATTGCTAAAAATATCAAGTTAAAAAAAACGAAGGAGGTAGTAAGAAATTTCTAGAAAGAGTTATCCATAATTAGATGGGACATTTGAACAAGTGTAAGCATGCATTTCATAATATATGAAGCATTTTTAAAATCTTAATCATACAACTCTCATCCACAATACGTGTATTGCACAATTAGTCATACAAGACGGCCATATCCGAAGCAAATGCTTAGTTCAATAATTGTACATCTCAATTTGCAGATATACTTCTGTAGCTGGTAATTATTCAGAACAAGTAGCTCCGTCCGTACTATATTACACCCGCCAAACTTTTGTATTAATACTATAGGAATATAGGATGATTCAATTTTCAAGCATTGCGGACTTTTTTCACATTGCATAATGCATACGTTGGATTATCAGATAACATATAGGCTGCGGTCCACGGATAATAACACAAACACAAACACAAACACAAACACAAAACCAACGTTATGATAAAGAGTCTGTCAGAGATGGATATGATGGACATGGAAAAATCATGGTCCAACTGAACATGGTAGATAACAGAACAAACAGGAGATGAAGTGTGCTTAAACTTAACTGACAACCTAAAAAAGATGAATTATAGGATTGTCCCCCTACCTGGCTACCTTGGCCTCCCCAATTTTCTTACAAGTTTCTATGCGGGTTCAATTCAGCTGCCATAACAGCGCGTTTCTCCTTCACAAGCATGCCCGAAACAGCTTTGCCTCTCCTCTTGACCTCTTCTGAGTTCTAACTGAATGGTTCTTCCGATTTCAGATTAGTGCTGCCTGTCAAACAATTAAACCACATAGTTTTAACACCATGGGCACATATACATAGATATCCATCATGTACCCAAAATGACATATTGCAAATCACAGCAATATATTGCAACTCAGAGCCAGTAACCATCAAGCATTTCGCCTGTAATATGCGGGTTTTTCATCTCTGATGGAGGATGAATAGTAAATTAAGTTCGGATACAATTCATCCAAAAAAAAAAGTACACGAGTTCTCATGGGATTGAATATGCATGATGTCATTAATGACATCAAGAGTATAATTATAAAGACAAGCCAATACTAGGCTGTATCTAGTTTCATGGGCATCTAGCTACACATTAGCAGCTCGACCAAACTGATAAGGAGAATGGCTAATTTCATGGATGACTGAAATTAAAAATGAAACCATGCAATATCCATAGAAAAAACACAAATACTAAGATAATAAAATTATCAAACAAAGACAAAATTCCTTATCACATTATTTAGGCAGAGTATTATCAGTCACTATGAGATTTGGTATGTTGAAGAAAAGAACGGTAACATAAGGGCAAGATATCTAAACAAAAAAAAATGCAAAAATTAGAAGCAGAGGGGATGTCAAAGGAAGGCAAAGAGTGGTAATAGTATAGTTTGGATTAAATAAAATTTGCAATGCAGATTAAGCGAGTAAGAAACTTATTATTTTGCTGCAGAATCATGGATTTGAAGAACCCAGGACTCGGTCGTAAACATAGTTCCTATGCTTTACCTTATAGGTTTATGTTTTAAGGTGATTTAGCAATCCAAGGCAAGGAGGCTTGTAGAGAAAAAAAAAAAGATCATTTAGAGCATACTTTGGACTAAGGGTGCATTCTCTTATATCTCCCGAACTTATCTCGAACTTATTAGGATTTAATAGAACTAAATGATAAGGTGTTAGAACTTATCTAGAACATATTAGACCTCAAATTTAATTTTTTTAAGGAGAAGAAAACAAACCCTTAAGGAGTTGTACAAACAAAGGACACTTGTACTATCAAGAAAACCCTCCAATCTATGTCAAGATTCGCCGCCCCATAGTGTCTTAAGCAATAGTGACAAGCTGCTTCAGAATCCAGGACTCTTGTCTCTTCCTATTTCTCAGACTTTCCACAAGGATATTCTTTAGCATGACTTTATGCTTTTGTCATCACTAACTTATTTTCGTCTAAAATGCTCCAACAGTTGGGTGGCCTAATTAGGTTACCATCCACTTCATATAATGATTCACCACCCACTGCAAGAAGTAGTTGATGGGCCTGAGTTGCAGCTTTTACAAAGGACTTACCAAAGCTAATCTCAGTCCTGCGTCATACTCCTCTATGATCTATAGAAAATCAATACAAAAACGAATATAGGCGGTTGCTCAAGAGCCGAAAAGCATTCTGTCGAACTGTTTCCAAGGCGGTAGTAATGTCCCAAACAATCTCCTAAACAAGAATTTTGGACTTAGAATATAAGATATTCGGACTCTTCAAGTTAATCTACTATTCAAGGTCTTATACAGAAATGTTGCAGTTCTCTTCGCTGTACCTTTCTATTTGGTTTCTACAAAAGAAAAGTAGCAAGCAAAATTAAACAGCCCAGGTCCAATGCTCCAAGCATCTCAGACGGTGAGCATTAGGAATTTCAGCTTTACATTACAGTGGGCTAAGTTAGTGATCACTAAATCACCCTCTGCCTATAATTTGATGTATTATAGCGGAAGAATGAATAGGTTTCCATTAAGAATATAATGAGAAGGTTTGTATGCAATTTAACACCCCCTACTTCACTTCATACACAAGCCATGCAAAACGTAGCAGTAAGAGTGATGACAATGACTGGTCTCATGATCAAAAAGCTGCTCCAATTATACAACACCTGATTCAAGAGCAAGCATTTCTTAGTCAGAAAGTTGAATTGCGTAAAGTTGCAATTTTTAGTGCGGACATCCAGCTCTATTGAGACCAACACCAATCTGGTAAGGTCGTTAAAACACAAGACCAGCACGATTACGCCTCTGTTATGCTTCTAGAAACTAGAAACATCATAACCAATCACTAAAAATGCCAAAGGATTGAACCCAAGACTTACCCAGTTTCCTAGTCAAAACAACCATAATCTACTAAAGTCAATCAGGATTCAATTGAAACCAGTGTTACCTAATTCGCTATATAATTCGCCTTTTGAATTCGCCAATTCGCCCAAAATGGGCCAAAAATGAACCAAAACCAACCATAATTCGCTTTTCTCAATTCGCAATTCGTGGGGGAATTAGGGAATTAGGTAACACTGATTGAAACCATAGACAATAATACTCAGTAGATGCCATGTAACAAATAATAAAGAAATTATATTTCTAATATAAATATACAGATAACAGACCATGGCTCATGCTCATCCCCAATCAACAAATGGTAGCGGTGGATATCCTCCTTCAGGAGGAGGCCTTAGTGATGGAGGTAGGTTCCCCAATGACATCCCAAAGCTCTGGCTAGCTACATGACCTGCATATAACCAAAAACATAAACAAGGTTAACAAAAAAATTCATGCAATCACATGAGCACATGAGTATGACTCTATAGCTTGTAGATTTAGCTTAGCCTCAAGAGATCCTGAGCTTTGTGCCAAAGCCAAACAGTCACAGCATGGAAAAAAACAAGTACGGTGGGAAGGAATCTGGCTTCGTTACTACCTTGCAGTTCCAAATTGTCAGAAAAACCTACCACTATATGTTGTACACTGTAATAGAGGGAGATCATTCAGACTTAGCTGATTATCAGTAGCTAATATTATCATGTAAGACACCCTGAAATTACCCAAGATGCCAATAGGAACAAGTTGACTTCAAAAACAAAGGAACAAGTCAACACCCAACTGTAAATTGCAAGAAACTGTGTATCTCTAAGAAGACTTTCAGTGAATTGAGCAACTCGCCACTAAGAGTCATTAAGCAGTTAGGGACTACGATTACGTCAAAGTATGAGGATATAGATTAGCCTAGCCCCCATACTCATATTCACCACCTGCAAAAGTAATTCCTTATTTTAACTATGATACCAGGATGATAGTCTTCTAATCCTTTCGCCCAAATTAAATTAGCAAGCAAGTAAGCCCTTTTAATGTTTCATCTTTAAAGTAAGGGACGTCAGCTACCATGGGACTAATCACTTGCCTAACTCGCCGCTTGAGAATAGTAGTCTAATGACAACATTGTCTAACCTAAAAAGCCCGTCATAACTCACATAACATTATTCACATAACAAATAACCTTACATCTTAAAATAAGGAACCTGAAAGATAAAAAATAATAGGTGGAAAGGATAAAATACGGAAGAGAAAGAAAAAAAGTATTCTTGAACAAATATGATAGTTCAAGATCATTTTCTACTTCAGATTGGTGATCAGGCAGAGTGGCGGACCAAGAGAATGCGAAGAAACATTATGGTTCAAAAGAAGGATGAAAAACAAAAGATTGCCAGCTATTATTCAAAAGTCTTGATCCTAAGATTAGAGCACTAATAATCAGACTACAATGTGTTGTATCTAAAAGAAGGATGAAAAACAAAAGATTGCCAGCTATTATTCAAAAGTCCTGATCCTAAGATTACAGCACTAATAATCAGACTACAATGTGTTGTATCTACATCTCTACGGCTCTGCCTTCTTCAATCAACATAAAAATATGGGCCTGGTCCATGAAAAATAGCAATGCATATAAAGCTTTACAAATCCATAATACTTCTAATTATTCCATATATATATATAATATAAGGATAAAGTATGAGAAAGATAACCAAAACACTACAAGGCAAGACAAAAAGGAATCAGATTGAAAAATGACAAAAAGAACTTACTAGATGTTCCTTGAGAAACTGGAACTTGCAAATTATGCTTGGGATGAAGGTATTTGCAAGAATCCCCATAAGAGCAAAAACCCTGATAAATTTTGGTACGAGTTAAGACCAGTCAAATCAAAGTAAAAGTGAGAGTATAAAATCAGAAGCATAAATTTTCCACATAATATTTTACATTTATGGCAACAAATAAAAAGGGGAAAACCATCATATTTAATCTGAATTTAAACACCAAGACATCTCACAGTGATAATAACGTTCTTTATTCTTTTGTTAGCAGCAAACTACAATACTCAACTCGAATTAGCGTAAAATTAGTTTTATGCCCATGATGGCCCGTTTGGTAGTTGGTTATAAATGATGGTAATGAGAATAAATTTGTATGTAAATTTGTGAAAAGAATCAATGTCCATTTCCATGGTAATGCTAAATCATCTCAAAGTGTCCAGTTTTCTTCTTATATTTTCATTCAAACTTAATACCACTCCCCCAAGTGGTAATGGGTGGTAATAAAAATACATGAAGAAACACAAGCTTGGGGGTGAAATTAATTCTCATGGAGAAAAAAACACAAGCTTGGGGGTGAGAGATTGCTTCTCCATAGAGATTTCAAGGGTGTTTAATTTGTTAGACTACACTTGAGATTCATTCCCATTACCACCATTTATTAACAATTAGCAAACGAGCCGTAAATGTTACACCATACACGAATCCATAATCCTGAAGTAGGACGCGCGAATTCGCTTAAACAACAAAAAGAATTGGACATTCATTAAGAAGTTCTATGCCAAAACCAACCAACCACCACTGCAACAAGATTCAGGAGGAAAGCAAAATTAGCATAGCACATGTGGTGAACCCTCAACAAAATTATAGCAATCAATCAATTGTGAAAATAACTATTTAGGACTAATGATTAAAACTTCAAATGTGCACATACTGATTAAACAATGAAAGATTCATACTTCTCATAAATAAAATAAAATAAAAATAAAGGATTAAGGATAGGGTGTACTGTTGTGAGGAAGCGATTGCACACTCCTTTCCCGAAATTTGGAGTGGCAACAGGAATCTGATTATGGCCTGCATTTCCGAAAAACAGGGGGAAAAATTAGAGGAAAGAAGAAGAAAAATTAGGGTTTAAGGAAAAGAAATTGAGAATGAAAGTTACCTTGTTGAAAAGAGAGAGAATCGTACCAGAGTTTGCGATTACGTTGATGTTGAATTCCTTGAAGATGACGCCTCCTTGCAGCCGGAGTATCACGGAATTCCTTGTCGCAATAATCGCAGTTATATTTACCAGCCGTCATTCTCTCTCCTCTGTTTTCCTATCACAGTTACATAAACTAGATGCATGCACATCTATACTATACTAAAAAGTGTTCCTGTCAAAGGAACGGTGCCACGTGATACTATTCACTATATATGCGCCACATAGATGGTTACGTCATCTTACAAAATAAATATTGCTTGTGACTAGATTACCTCTTGCAAAAAGAAGTTTGTCCTTACCATCTCAACCAACTTTTTTTTTAGTGCTTCATAAATCCACATAATGTTATATATTCATTGTAAACATAAAGTAAATTAAATGTTAGATTTTTTCAAAATAAATTTTTACAAGAGTGGAAAAAATACATATCAAGTGTGAAGAAGAAAAAAGGTAACACTCGGGGCAACGCCCGGGCCAACACACTAGTTCTAATTTCTATTTCAATGAGGTTGGGACTTGGGAGCATACAATTCTAGGTGTTTTCGGGAGCCCCTAATGTAGATGTGGGCCGTTTTTGGCTTTTTATGTTCGTTTTTAAGTTGGTTATTTGATGGTTGGACAGTGACGGAGCTAGTATAGGGCACGGGGGGTCACGTGACCCCGCGAATAAAAAAATTATTTTTAAGAAAAGAAGCCGCGTCCCGCGCATCTCCTCTTGCGCGCCACGCTGAACTCTGTGCTCCACGCAATTGTTATGCGCTCCACGCATTTGTTATGCGCTCCACACATTTCATTATGCGCTCCACGCATTTCCTTCGAGTGCGAGCTTCGCTCACACTTTACTACACTTGCGTTGACGCCATCTTCCCCTGCTTCTTATTTTTGGCATTAAGTATACATCACCTTCTCCATTAGCAGAAGCTGGATCTTTTTTTTGGATTGAAAGATGGGAATGCTTGTTTGATCATTGTCACACTTGAAATAGAATGAGGAGAGAGAAAAAGAGTGTGGAATAAATTATAATACTAGCTCTACAGAGAAGTGCCAAGACTATGCTACAATGAATAGCACACTTTGATCCTCGTTATACTTATAATCATTATGGAATAAGAAGTTTGACTCTAACCTGGTCAAGAAAGAAGAAGGTCCAAGCTCGAGACATGGTGGAAGGACGAGGAACGACTGTAACCACCGCAGAAAGGAGGGAGTAACCAGCCTATATGCCATTCACATGAACAAGGTATCTGTAGAGCATCAATTTCTTACGTGATGTTTAAGAATTGGAGACAGATAAATGCTTAATAGTATATTAGCGGATTCGATTCGGTTAGCAACCAAAGACGTTTATAGTGAATGTAAGGAAATTATCATTTCTTCATGATTTTCTGTTACAGTTGGAGAACGGCAGCAAGTGAAAGTAAAAGAAAAGAAATTTGGCTTCTAGAGTTCCACATCGGTAGCATAGCATGAGGGTGTAAGTTAGAACATTTATAAAACAAATCTTTCACTACGAAGATCTCTACAGCTGGCCTGCTAATAGTTTGGCCAAGCAAATTAAACGTTGGACAACATATCTAAGTATTGGGCATGAGCTTTTCGAGCCTGACGAACTCGAGTCGAGTTGTAATTCTTGGACTTGAGCTTGAGCCCAACTCCATATTTCAAGCTCGAGTCGAGCCCAATTATATATGTTTTCGAGCCGAACCGAGTCTAGTTCGGTCTCGGTTTGGCTCGTTAACACCCTTAGTTTACAACTGTAGAGTCTACAGTTGTGACCCCTCGATTTTGAAATCCTGGCTCCGCCACTGTGGTTGGATGCTTATATACGTTATTCTATTTGAAAACCGGTTGTTGGTGTTAAATATTTAGTGCAAAACGCCAACTGAATAAAAGTAACTACTAAAACCACCTATAAAATCATTTACCAAACACTTTTTTTTATTTAAACCTTAGAAAAGCCACCTACAAGAAAGTTATCAACACCCCCTTGTGTATTATGAGAATTTTACGTTGTTTCTCAATTGCATCCTTGTTGTTACCGTGAATTTAGTATTAGTTGTCAGTTAAAAATAGTGCTTTATAGTAGCATTAGTTAATAGTTAGACAATATCTCTTCATCTTTTGAAACAGTAATGGAACCCAGGGGCCAGGGGGGTGGCATAGGTAATGATGTAACATTCATGGTATTTCCGATCGTTTGCACATCTATCGAAAGTTGAAGGTAACCGTGCTAGTTAGTAGTTATCACTTCTCAATGAAATGTTAGACTCGACCCTACAATAGAAAATACATTTTTCAATAAAATGTTATGTAGACTTAGTCCTACGGTAGAAACTACTAGAAAGCTTAACTATTGATCTGAAACAATAAATCATTAAAACTTGAAAAGCTACCACATTGGGGCGGACCTATACCCAAAGATGAGGGGTCATTTCACCCTACCTGAATTTTTTTATAAAATGTAAAAAATTATAGTTTTTTCTTTCAAAAATGGACTCTTTGCCTCCACTAAAATATTTGAATTTATCGTTAATATATTTTTCTGTACCCGCCATTGTGATAGATGGCTTTAAACACAGGATGCGACAGCTAACGACTGAAATTGTCAAAGATGAAGTTGGTCGGTGTGTAGTGATGAAGACACTGATGCAGTTGAAACGGTTATAGACCAGAAAAGCAAGTTAGTACTCGTGATTTGTGTTGGAGTTTTTATTAGAAACTTTAAGTCTGCTTCAAAAGAATATGAAGAGTCATTTTTTTCTTTTGTCCCACATTGAAAGAATATAAGGGAAGAGTAAGATTTATAACCATTACTCTTCATCTACCCTTTGAGTTGAGTAGCAATGAGGCTTTTAGTTGGTAAGTGGTGATGTGTGATTGCCACGCGCCGCCCGGCCAGGGCCTTGGGCTTAACTTAACTATAGTTTTGGGTCAGAAATATGTTGGCATTTTATGACCGTTTTTATCACTTCTTAAGTTACCGTTTTTCCCTTAATTTCTCTTTTAATGCCGTTTTCTCCCCTAAACTCTCTCCTTAATTTCGGCCATGTGCTCTTGGTTTCTCTAAGGGACAAAAACACAGAAAACACAATTACATCTTCTCTCTATATTTCTCCTCGGTTCTCTTGGGCAATACTCAAGAACATTCTCAATCTGGTTTTCTGTCAACACCGGAAACTCAGAGACCGTGCATCCCTGGAGGTTGATTGCTGTGAGTCCGTGTGTTGTTGCGGGGCAAATTCAACTTTAGGGCAGTGATCTTCTCACGCCACGGTGGTCAGTTAAGTTTATTATTTTAGTTACCAGTTTTCGTTCCTACAATTTGTTCATACATTCGATATGGCTGGAATGGGTAATGAGCCATGTCTGGAATGATCTGTAACTGTAAGTGCCCATGCCTAACAATAACATGGTTTATTGTTTGTTTTTGGTTTAAATTGACAAATTGTCATGCATGATATGTCGGAATTTGTGGAAACCTTTTGTGTTTTTGTGGAGATGGATATTGGATGTATTGGTTGTCAAAAGCTATGTCCATCAATCAGAAGTAACCTTCATCAGAAACATGTTTGGTCTTTGCAGTTTGCATAGCTGTTAGGCTGAAATTTGAAGAATAGCCTATTTTGTTGTAATATTTGTATGTATGTAAAATCCAAGTATTCGATGGAATTACTTCTCATATTTACACAAATTGCACCAAAACAATTGATGAATATGCTAGATATTTATTTTTGGTTTAAGCAAATGTTTAATCGTGTTCAGATTTTAGGTAAGTTGTTCAGATTTGTGTAGAGTTAATAAAGTTATTCAGTTTTGTCTCGAGTTATTTGGATTGTTTAATTTTGGAAGGCAATATTAAAATTACTACTACGATGAACATTTTTTTAAATATATGATGGTAAAAAAGATCCTCACTAGAATTCAACCACCAAGATTTCTTAGAAGTTTTACATGACTTATATTTTCGGTTGCGTAAAGTGTAAACACAACTATGAAAGCTTATGGTTGGCTTTCTCATATTTTCATTTCTCATTCTATCATATGAATTTGTATTTACTTGTTTTCACATTTGCCTACTTATTAGGGTGCATTCTCTTCACCTTATATTTCCTGAATCTATCGAAACTGAGCTTGTAGGAACTTATCTAAACTTATTAGAATATTTAAACTTATTGAAACTTATTACTTCCTCTGTCTCATTTCCATTTTCAACTTTATCTATATCTAAGACCCATATTTGTCCTTTTCGTGACTCATACTCCATTTTTAAATTTTTTATATAAAAAAACAAGTGCATGAATTATGTTTATTACCATCTTCACAATGTCATCGTCAAAAGTTCTATCTTTGTCATTTATTGACGCTATTCAGCTTAAAGCCTCCTCTTTCTTTCTATCTTCCCTTCAAACCAACGGTCATATTTCTGCCAACAAATTGATTAAAAGATACTCCCCTTAGCTTGATTAACTATATCGTAAACGAACATAGTTCTATGAAAGATGAATCTACACTTTTCTAACAAGCAATCTAAACACTTACACGCTAAGTAGTACCCCATTCACATGGGTGCGTAGTATAATCTACACAATTAGATTCTAAGAATGAGAAGTTTATGTTCATACCAAAAAAAGACGACTCTCTCACTCAAAAATCTATACTTCTTTTTTTTTTGAGGGGACACAAAAATCTATACTTAGCAAGCAGTCAAGCACACATCAATCTCATACAATATTGGAATCGCTTTGTTTCCCAATATTAGGTGATTGGGGCCAATGATATTAGGCTTATAAGTTCGAGCAACAAATGTTCGCGATACAAAAAATATGGTTCTTTGTTCATTGCTTCAACAAGCCAAGAACCAAGACAGGGTTCTATACAATATTGTTAACATAACATTCACATAACCCTTTATTGATACTATGATACTACAGATGAAACATCTTTAAGTTTCAAGGACGACATTTCAAATGACACGAATCGGGAAGGAACCATTCAAATATATATCTATTCCACGATAACAAACATATAACTTCTGACTAAGGTTGGTTGTTACTTTCTGTGACAAGTTACAACCAGTTAGATATAGAAACCACAGTAGTAAAAGGAGGCACCCACATTTAGGTCTTGTGCAGGAGTTGTAACTTTAAAGTGTTCATTTCTCTCTAAAAACTGCTTTTACAACATAGATTTTAAAATAGATACTAACCGGGTGCACCAAAATATATGTAAAAAGGGGAGTAAAGAAGGAACAGATACTCATAGATTATAAAACCACATATTCCACAATAGTAACAATGCTTTGCTTTTTGCTCTTCATAATCTCATCATATTTGGGATTTTACAACCCGGTGCCTGGTGATTGCTTCCTCATATGCTCGGGGTTCAATCTGACAACTGTGTCCGGGTTGACATCTTTCAACTCTGCACAAGTGTATATGTTTTGAGACAAACTTGTCACCAAAATTTCTAATGGAGTATTAGCATAAGAAACCAGTCTTGTTTCGATCAATTCTTACCATGAGGCTTGAAGTTAAACAAAGGTGGGAGAAAGCGTCCGTTTGGCAAGCGGGTGTTTGGATCTCTAAGCTCATCAAAAAAGGGATGAGTCAAGGCATCCAACTGAAATTAAAGACAAAACTCTCTTTAGAACTTCGGGATCATGACAATCACCCTACGATCCGGGAGACCAAAATGCAAACTAGTGATTACAATAACAAGATTACCATAGAGTTTGAGAGACAAGCAGTTAAAGTCACCATCCATATCAAAGGGCATAAATACACTTTAAAAGCATGTGCTGAAAATACAACAATATGAGCACACAGCAAATAAGAAAGAACCACCCTGTTCGCCCGGGAATCAGGATCCCCTTCAGTATAGCATCTCCCAGCTCAACAAGGAATTAGTTAGCCGAGCTCTTGTTCATTTATTCAAAGATAATATACACTATCATTTTCTGGAAAAATATTATCATAGATCATCCAGAAAAGCAAAACGACACGGAAAAAACTACTGATGCAGAAAGGAAAATAGCAATCAATGATTAACAGAACCAAGTTCTAAATATGGCACTTACAGCTGAGCACCGTAGGTTAGGAGAATACTGCAGCAGTCTAGAAACCAAATCAACAGCCTCAGGAGGCATTCTTTTGTGGAATATCTGGTGCAAAGAAAATATGTCAATGTACAAACCTTAAAAAAGAGAGAAGAAAACGATTCAACTTCAGTGCTCTTGAGTTCTACCTTGTGCCACGGATGAGCTTTAATTTGAGGGAATTTGAATTCAGTGTAATTAGGGTTCATACATTTGATTTCTTCTCTTGTTGGTGTGCCCAAAACCTGAAAGTAAGTTGGCAATCAAAATCAGTAGACATTATAGAGGAAGACAAAAAAAATGACTAGCAACTTAAAACAGATAATTTGTTAAACAAATGTTTTCTAGTCTATCTGAGAAGAAAAACCTCATAATATTTGACAAATCAATCGAGGATGCAAGTCATAGATACTAATGCCAGCATTGTTGACAGCATAAGATGGTTCCTTATTATTACCTTTATAATCTCAACAAGCTGATCAACTCCACTCTCACCCGGAAATAGTGGCTGACAAAAGAATAAAAGAGGCATTATTAATAACCAAACCCACAGAAGAACCAAACCATAAAGAAGACAGAATTTCTTAGAGCAACAAGCTACCTGTCCAAGAAGCAGTTCTGCAAGCACACAACCGGCAGACCAGATGTCAATAGCTGTTGTGTATTCTGTCGCTCCAAATATTAGCTCTGGTGCTCTGTAGTATCTAGAGCAGATATAAGATATATTAGGCTCGCCTTTTACCTGCAAGATGAGGTAAGATTAACGTTATGAAATGTATCAAAATAAAGTCAATAAATACATCAATAAATACATTTCTGAATCACAAAGATGACAAAACACATTTGCACACATACCAAGACTTTTGCACTTCCGAAGTCGCAAAGTTTGAGCTGGTGCGTATGAGGATTTACCTGCATATATTTACCAGCAAAACTAATTAGGACCTCAGATAGTAACGTCCAATTCATACGTTATTGTCAAGCACAACTACCAACAATCCAACACCATCTAGTATGGATGCTACTGCAGCCAGGTCATGAAAATGTCAAGGCTGTATGTGCCATGGATAATCAGGGCATAGTAGCCATATGTAAAAATACAAGTGCTTGGTAAACCTGCCCGGAAAACGATTTTCTCTGCATCCGAAACTTACTAGGAGATTTTGAGGCTTGATATCACGGTGACAAACACCAATACAACGATGGATGTATGACAAGGCTCTGAAAATCTGCATATCATCAACGGAAGCAATCATTAGCAATCCATTAACGGGTGAAAGGAAAAATAATGGGCAAAAAAAGTTACAGATGGAAAGAGAGGGTGTTAATCCACAATTTAGAAGTATATACAAGAAGAATTGTCTTCTATGAAGCAAACCAATCATAATTAATGAATTTAGTCTTGGTACCTGGTATGTGTATAATTTTACATAAATCAGAGGCATCCTCTGGTTCATTTTATTATAGTGCTTAATTACTCGATGAACTGTTTCAGGAACATATTCAAGCACCAAATTGAGGTAGAGTTCATCCTTATCCGTTGTTGAAAAGAAACAATGTTTTAAGGACACAACATTCGGGTGGTCAAGAGGACGCATTGTCTGCAGCTCGCGATTTTTGTACCTCTTGTCCTGAAGAACCTTCTTTATTGCCACAGTTTCTCCTGTTTCTAAGCACTTTGCCTACATAAATATGAGACCATAAGTTACACATCAAACTAACATGATACACAGATTCTCAATAGTGTCTCATCAATCATGAGGACTTAAGGTTTACCTGAAACACAACCCCAAAAGATCCTTGTCCAACCACACGCTCTGCCATGTAGCTAATAGTCTGCAATCATGTGCCAAAGGCCCAGAAGAAAGGTATCACTTAGACAGTTAATTCCTGTGGAATTTATGTGATGCATTAATATAGCTATTGGTACGGTAGCATGACAGTCTACCTGCTTTGGCTGGCCATTCTTCCCACCAATCGTTGTCACTATAATATGCCCGGTCTCGGTGCCATTACCATCAACAACTGTTGGTTCCATGTCCTGAAAACCAAAATAAACTTATCAGCAACCAGTAACTACCAAAATAAACTTATCAGCAACCAGTAACATCAATCATACAGACACATGTGAACAGATTGCTTAAAAGGAGGATCTTTCACCTTATCATCTCTAATTTTCATGTCATTCATTTCCTCAGGAAGCCTATCAACACCAAGGCCACTAGGGTCTCTAATACCAGAAGTAGGCGCCACGCCTACTGAAGCCATTTTGCTCAAGATGTTCGTTTAACTCAACTTAGTCACTCATTCATCTATTAAGACAAGACAAATACATGATCAGCGAAACAAATAAAACCAGCGACATCAATTCGCATACTAATCAAGCAAAAATTGCACCACAGACCCAGAAAACCATATTACTGGCAAATAAGAATCACCAGATACGCATGAGAATTAACAAGAAAAGGTGGATCCAAACATCAAATTCCAAGTTCAAGCTTCAAATCATTCTCTAACTCCCTATAGATGAATGAAATAATCAAATAATGACATGAAAGCAGCTTCTATAAACTAGTATCTTTGCAAACAAGCAGCTCAGAACCATGTTAATAAAGCATTTCACAAGTTAATAATCACAAATAATTACTCCTTTTGTATCATCACTCAGGTCCTACTAAAATTATATCTAAACATAGATTATCATTTACCAGCTGCTAAAACCAAAAGAAAGTAATTAATAAAAAATTTAAAAGCAAAATGGTCTTCTAAAGCCCAACTTAACAAAACAAATGATGAAAAAAAAAACCACTTCAGATATGGCAACTTTCAACCATTTCATAGCTCAACTCTCATTGAAATAATCAATCATTTCAACAAAAGCCTCAAACTTTATTTTACCCAAAAAAAACAGAAAATCACCAGATTGGAAGAAAAAAAAGGGAAAATCATAACATATCACTTAAGACATATAATTAAGGAAAAAGCAACAAAAATGGAAAAACAAGCAAAGATCTAACAATCACCTCAAGACAAAAATACAACATAAAAACATAGAGAGATCCAAAAAAAACCCACCAAAATAAGAGAGATGATGCATGAAAAATGCAAAACCCTAGGGGAAAAAAAAAACAACACCCCACAAAAATTGAAAAAGCAGCAAAATTTCTAATCAAAAACAATATCTAACAGAAACCCAGAAGAGAAAACAAAAGTACCCATTAAATGGCGCAATTTTCAGACAAAATGGAAGACGAAAAACGGCCGATTTCAGCGGTTCAGATCAAAAAAAAATAGGAGAGAGAAAAAGAGAGGAGAGAGAAAGATAGATCCATATGTAAGAGAGAGAAAGAGGGGTATTTGTTACTTCATTTTCTTGGGATTTCATTTTACTTTTTTTTTTATTTTTATTTTTATTATCTTCTTTATGTCATAATGAGTTGGGTGACAGTCAAAGATGAATGTAATAAAATATTGAGAAAGGGAATATTTATCTTTAAATGTAATTTAATATTGATTGAATTATTTGTTTTGTTTATGTAATAATTGTGCTTTTATTTTTGAACAGTATTCAATGATAATTGTTGAATGGATTGTCCAATTTTAGGGTGTCGTTATTTAGTGGTTATCCATTTTTTTGACCGTTCAAAAGAATTTAAATTTCTGTTGAATTAATTAATAAAGATAAATTTAATTAGAAACTCAGAGAGATTTTCAGTATGTGGATGGAAAAGTTTGGCGCCAATATGATCACAATTGAGATGGACACCCACTTTCATTATATTCATGAAGTTACCAATTATTTGAAGAGATATCCTTTTTTTTAATACCCCCATCTTACATAAATTTGTTTATTTACACATAAAATATTGTCACGGAATTTCTTAGAAATGCTATTTGTACCCCTTCCAAAAAAAATATGTTCCTACAATTAATTGAATGCGATTGCAAATAACCTTTATCACACAAAATTAACTAATATAGAGCTTTAAAGTATTAAAGCTATTAATCCAACCAACGAGTATTAATTGTTTCATAAATTATTTTGGTGTTCAATCTTTAAGAGCGAACTGTATTTTATTTTTAAAAGTTGCTCAAAAGATTACCTCTATCCCTCAAAGTTACAACTTTTAGCTTTTTTAAAATGTTATCACCAGGGCCCAGGGGTGACGCTGAGCACATGCGACATAGGCGACCGCACAGGGACTCTGAAATTTTAGGGCCTCCAAGTACTATTATCAATAGATAATGACTCATAGTTGATGTATGACTTGTATATTATATATGCATAGTTTTTATTGTAAAAGTATGATGATATGAAACATGATGTCAAAATTGATCAAAATTCACTCCTAATTTCTGATTATGGTTTTAATTCCCTTAAATTGCTCCTAATTTGATTAACCAAGCAATAATTTTAATACATTCCTGTATTAAAACTAAATGTTGATGGCACTCCTAACACTCAAATAATTCAAAAGAATTTTTCTCCACGATTTGTAACCCACTACCTTTTATACTAAGTACTAATAATAAAATAAATCATAGAAAGAATATAACTCCTCTTTAAGGTATTGGTAAAACTATGAGTTTGTTAACCATTAGAATAGATAGTATAAGGCAAGATTGTAACACATGGCTATTCATCCTATAAACTCTTGCCTTGATGCAAATAAATTAAAAGTCAATGGAGTCCAAAGCTAAAGAGACCGCTTATTCAAATGGTACCTTTGGTTTTACGTTGCTGATGTTAATGTGTCAATATTATTTATTTTATAATACAAAATTTAAAACTTAAAACATCTTTGCACTTTTAAATTTAATGTATCGATAAAGGGATCAATATTATCTTCATTAAACAGGACCTCTTTGATAATTAAACCGCCCTTAGTTATCACAAATCACTATAAAGTACCTTAAAATAATATTTTACCGAACACCACTTTTTTTTTTATAGGTTTTGACTTACATGGTCAACCGTACCTCCTAAATACTTTTGAGAATATGTTATCAAACACGTCCTAAAATTGTAGCCTTATCTAAAAGTAAAACATTATAACTTATAAATACTATAATACATAGTGATTAAAAGATATTATTGAGCTATTTGCATTACTCATTTAAATCTATTGTAGTTGTTTGATTTGCTTCGTAAAGATTTAAATCAACTTTAACCACATTTTTACACTTATTTTTTTTTGTGAAATATTACACTTATAGTAGTGCAAGCAAAAATTAGTTTATATCTGAATTACTATGCATTTTCATTGTGTTTCCAAAAGTAACTTATTAGTTTCATTAGTATCATCATTAAAATATATATTAGCAAATCAAATAAAGTAAGACAATATATGCTTGGGTATCCTTATTTGATGCACTCTTATCTTGGGTGTGGGGGGACAAGGGAAGTGTGAAGTAATGATGATGCATATACTACTATAAGCTTCTCCTGATTAAAGAAATTAGGGTCAGAGAAAGATTGTGGTACGAATCATTAATACTGCTAATCTGCAATGACTTTATCAGCTTCAAACATCAGCTGAAATAAAGGCTTCTTTCATTTGGTATTGGCCTATTGGGATCTCCTTTTTCTTTTTTCTCTGTTTTTTTTTTTGCCTTTTGTCTATTATGCGTTCAGGCTTCACTTGCCCTGTTTTCTTACATCAATAGATGATCTGTTAGAAACAACGACTACAAATATCTAAAATTTGGATACTCGGTTTGTATTTAATTTTATTTGTTTCCACATTTGCTTAATTATGGTCTCCAACATACATTTACGTTCATTAACATTTGCAATATGAAAACGCACGTTCAAACAAATCAAACAAGTATAATAGTTTATACTACTACTAGTTACAAAATATGTGTAACCTTAAGAACGCAAATTTGGGATATAGAGAAAGTATCTAGATATCAAATAGTAGAGTAGTGGATTCTATTTAATGTTAAGCTACACAATATCGGTACAAACTTATTGTTTCTCAACTCAGGATGAAAAAACATGTTTCGCACTTCCTTACCTTATTCTCTCTCTAGCATACCCCCAAAACCTAAAAACCCTAACTTTTTCGCGCCGCCTCGCTGGTGGCTGGCTGAGCGCGCGCCGCTCACCTAGCCGCCGGCGAGCCTGCTCTCAACCCCTATCGCCGGTTTGTTTCTCAGTTTCTAGGTTGTTTTACTTTGTTGTCTTTTTCCCTTCGCTAGTTTCCTTCCCCCGCTCCGTCGTCCTCCGTTCGCGTCCTTCCTCACCCTCCGCCGTGTCCCCCTCCGCCGTTTTGTCCTTCCCGTCCGCTCCCCTGTTTTAGCGTCAGTTTTTGGTCTAGTTTGTTGGGCCTCCCCTCCTCTCCCCTGTTCTCTCGTGTTGGGCCTCCCCTCCCCCTCCCCCTCCCCTGGTTGTGCGTCGGGCTTCCCATCCCCTTCCCCTGGTTTTCGCTAGTTGGGCTTCCCCTTCCCCTCCCCTGTTCGTGGTCTTCTGTCAAGTTCCCTTCTCCCTAAGTTGGTAGAGTTTAGGTTTCGGGCATCCCTTTCCCTTACCCCCGGTTGTTTATGTTCGAATTTTCAAGTTTAAGTTGTGGTGTGATGAATTTATTGCTGGTTTCTTTAGTTTGTTTAATGTTTGTTTCTTCCAGATCCAATAGCCCTTGCCTTTTTGTGTCTGGTTGCGCTTGGGTGTTCGTCAGTGCTGATCGGTGGGCAGTGCAAGGCTCTTGGTTTCCTATGACAAAGGAAGATCTAGGAAACTTGGTGAATAGAGCCAATAATCCTGGAGTTGGCCATGAGGTTTATGCCGCTTTAGGAATTCGAGGATTGGTTCAGATGGGAGGCGGTTCTCAATTCAAATATGTTGTGCGTCGTTCGTATAGGTTTGGGATTGTGAAGTTGGATCTTCGGATCCGTCAGTGGGGCGATGTTCTTTAATCTATCTCGCTCCAATTTCTCGTGATGGCTTCAGATGTCATCACACCTAAAAAACGCATCTTGTGGGAGGCACTCCAACTTGATTTGGAGCCTTGAAGACCTCCACTTATTTCGAGTTTCAGTCTAGTGGGACTAAACTCCGGATACCCTCGAAGCAGGGTCAGAAGTCACCAAAGGACGTGACTTCATTGTTAGGTGAATTATTAGAATCCCAGGAGGATGTTTCTCTTCAAGGACCTTGGGATTTAGCGTCTATTGGACATTGGGGTCTACTAGCTAGTGTACGGCAATCTCACTATGAAGATCGACATGCTTTCGTATCTCAACAACTTCCCTCTCATATCAGGTCTTTCCGTCAAGACATATAACCCAACCTCACCCACCATCGCTCAAGACGAACTGGTTTTGGACTGGACTCACAATAGTTAGTTTGTTTTTCATAACGTATGTACGAGCTACTAAAGCTTTTGCTAGTGTTAGTTTAATTCTGTTTGGTTGTATTACCATTAGGTTGTACTCCAGTTTTCATTAATGCAAATTTTCTCGATGTTAAAAAAAAAATTGTTTCTTAACATTTGAATATTTATATTAGATTTCTAACTATTTTCATCTAAAATAATCGGAATAATCAAATAATTGGATTCGTTATAATAGGGACTTTATTAGAGTTTAGCAATTCAATTTATTTGTACCTAATATTGAATAAAAGCAAGTGAATGGTTTAGCATAGCTTAAACCTCGTATTTATAACATTTCCAAGTTAGAAGTCAATGTGTGTGTATATATCTTGTGTGAGACGCGTCCCAGTCATTCTAAATGATTGGGACGAGATCTTGTTATCCGTCTATGAGCACAAACTGATAGATGTACTGGATTGAACCGGTATATGTTTGGGTAAAAAAAATATATTTGGGTTAAACTGATAGATATATAGGTTAAATTGGAAAATGTATGGTTAAACTGATAAAAGTCCTTAAATTGATGCCGATCCATCTCAGTTATGTCTTGGTTTGTGGTCTCACACTGTCACACACAACTTTCTTGTTTTCGACAATATCTTTCATAACTTTAAGTTGTCATAAACTCTAAAATTTTAATCCTCCATCACCCATTGAACTTCCAGTCTCTATTACCAAACGTCACCCATTCTTTTTACATGTTTGATACTTTTTTTTTTTGAAGCGACATGTTTGATACTTTGATAGTTGTGAATTGAAGAAATATAATCCACCATCACACATTAGCACTCGTGAAATGAAGAAATATAATCAATCATCACCCAATAGAATTTACTTCCCTATTCATTCATATCCATCATATATTGGAATTTCAATTTATTCATGTTCTCGATTTTTTTACAAAAATCAAAGCACTCATTTCTCTCATACTTTAGGTTGGTTTCTAAGTGCGTGATTCAAGCAATACAAGGCTGCACCGTATGGTTCGATCTGGTTCATTGTAGTTTTTTCGAAGACGAATTTGATTTGATCTTGTCTGATTATATCTTGTTTTTCTTTAATACTTATTGTAGATGCCGTTTGACCTTCAATTAATGAAATTTCTCTTTCAAAAAAAAAAGGTTGGTTTCTAAGAGTTTATTACTTAATTCTAATTTGGATTTGTGAGGCATCATCTTTTCATGTTCGATGAGCATTTGATGTGAGATCTTGCAAATGCTAACCTATTTTTTAATTTTTTAAATTTTTTTTGGGTACAATATAAGAAGTTAGGGCACCCTTCTTTCAAGGGAGCAAATGCTAACCTATTTGCTTTGCCAAGTTTGTAGAGGAAACTTAAAAAGCTAAAAATACTCATAACATATTTTCTAAATTGAGACATTTTCATTTGAGAAAGGCTAAACATCTACTTGTTAGATATATAAATGTGAAATAGGAGAAAATGATGGTTGTCATATCTGATACATTCACATAAACGCATATACACTTATATTCTAAAATTTAGAAGTGAAAAAGATTGAGAGACGATTACGATCAAAAAGAAAAAAAAGTAAAGTAATAGAGATATATTTTGGTCCACATGAATTTGTTATCTTATTTAGCAATTACGTGAGACAACTTACTATTTGAAGAAAGTGGACATAAAAGGTTGTGAGTTTCCAAAATTCACTTCCTTTTTCAACGACCAATTATCAATATATCAGTGATAAAATTTATGACTAACTTTTTTGTTTGCTAATACATAAATTTGATCATCAATATCGATAACAACCGACTAGTAAAGCTTTTGAAAATTTACTATATTAGATATATATTCTGAAACAAATCAACATAATTTTATATAATAACTTTATTATTTTTGTATGGAGAGACATACGCAACCTCAAGGCTGCATGTAAGAAGTTATAAAGATTTTAAGCTATAGCTAAAACATTAATAACATCGACTGATGCATAATTTTGTCACAAAATATAAACTAATATCATTTTAGCAAAGATATGATTATGTATATAATACTTATTATTGGTCATTAGAACTGCATATATATCAAAACTGTTTATAATACTAGCAAGAAATTAGTCAAAGTAAAGCGTTAAAAGTTCAAGTAGACAAGTAATAGAAGTTGAAAGAAGACTAAAATGGAAGGTGCTGAATTTCCAAAAAAAAAGTACAATTTAATAAATCGAATCCAACCACCATTAAATTTCAACTTGGCAATCAACGAGTTCAGAAGAAATGGAGAAAAGGTGGAGAAAAAGTCGCCACAAACTTAATGATGAAATTAAAAACTGCATTGTGGTCAAAAATTGTATTGGTCCATTAGAGCTCAGCTGACCAAATTCTCAAAACGAAAATTTGCATGAGTTTTATGACTTTTATCTCCAACAGGCTACTGTCAGTTGGTTACATAGATTAACAAGTCAAGCCTACATAAATTTACAAAAACATCTTTGTCTCTCTCGTTCTCATAACTAGTACTCCCTTTTTGTTTTTTTCCTCTTAGGGGATTTGGTTCAAACTTCAAGTATTTAGAAAAAATGGTATGCAATTTCATACGTACAGATTTACAATTCATTACATTTTTTAGTTGTTAGTTTCATTAAAAAGTATGGATTCAGAATCCATTAGTAAAAGGGAGGTATGGGGCCCTCAATCCTTAGGGGACGGTGGATATAAGAATACATGGGTTTTGAAAGGAATGAAAAACTTATAGACATGAAGTTCAAACTTCCATGTCTAAGTTACCTCAACCAAACAATTTTTTTTATCATAAGATGGGGTGGCCCAACCCGACTCGTACTTAAACCAACAAAAAAAACCTAAAGTTGTGCATGAGATATGCATGGTTGTACAAGCTTATAATTCTTTTTTTCAATATATTTGAGAATGTTTAGCTTCACTTGTTCTCTCCCCACTTTCATGGAGCTAGTCAAAGACATTACCCGGCTCTCGATGTACAAAACCAAATAAAAAGTTGATGAGGATCATACCCTAGCCATAACTCTACATAAAACATAAAAAAAAACATAATCAAAGTTTATCGTCAACATTGACCTAAAAAATACGGATATTACATATACAATAAATAGGTGAAAATATATGCCTTGAGTATATTCTTTGCACCCGTATATGATTGTATTTAACTTACTGTAAAATTTGCTTAGTATTTAGAGGGGGTTGAGGGGTGTTTGGCTTGTAATAGGCGGGCCTCTAGGTGGAGGACTTGTGTAAGGACAACGCAAAGAATTTTTTCTTACCTATTTTAAAAAAATTGTAAATAGGTTTTATCGTTTGCCTCCCGTATTTTTATATTTATTTTCTTTTTACTTATTTCATCTCAAAACTATAAAAAAATTTAATTGGTGTGGAACCATCTGCTTTTTTTAGTGAACTGGTGGAATCGAAAAAATGTAGTGCAGAATTAGGAGAAAAAGAGGAAGAAGGGAGGAGGAAGAAGAAGAGTTGGTGGTTACGATGATTGTAGGTCAGAAGAAGAAAAAGGAGAAAGAAAAAAGAAGAAGAAGAATACAGTTTAAACGATAACAAGAGTCACGTTTAATAATATATGGGCCGCAAATAGCGTTACACTTGGAACTTAAACTTAATGGTAGAGCTGGCAGACGGGTCGTTCGTGTCGGATCATATTTGGGTCAACTTTGTGTTCGGGTCTGATCATGTGTGTGTTTGATTAATCGGGTCAACATCGAATCAGTTACAATCGATACAAATTGGTTTAGTTCGGATCAATTCGGGTAACTTTTTTTGCCAAATACATAAAACCCATAAATTAATGTTTTATGAAAGATATTTCCTTATTGTTTTCGAGTCAGTTCAGGTTCGTGTCATTTTTCGGATCACTCGGATCAGTAGATTCGGGTCGGTTTATTTTCGGGTTTCAATTCTATTCCGGGTTGTCGCTTTCGGGTGAAACTTGTCTCTAGTCGGGTATTCGAGTTGGGTCACGAGTACATGTCTATTTTGTCTGCTATACTTAGCGACACTCATCGGATTTATCTATATGAAGTATATACATACTTTGATAAAGATACAAAAACTAAATTTACATCTTCCTTCTCACAAGTAAGAGTAGTTGTTGTTGAACAGCAGGTGATAGCCTAGTGGTGTTGGCATCAATTCCAATCCCAGAGATCCTGGGATCGAATCTCACCCCTTGCAAGGAGGGATCCCCAATTTCCCCCCTTCCTTGTAAGGGATTTCATCTTACCTTAAAAAAAAAAAAAAAAAAAAAAAAAAAGGTAAGAGTAGTTGTTTTCATGCATCACTTTAAATGCGCAATAAGATCGCAAGACTTATATTTCCCCCCTGATTTATAATTTACTTTTGCGCAATCATGACGTTATTCTTACCCAAAGAAAAAAAATGCACCTTTCATACAGACCACAGAAAGATGTTTTAAGAGTAAGAAAATAAACTAAGCAAAAACGGTGGATAAGACGGAAAGAAAAAAACACAAGAAATCATGAAATCAATGAAAAAGACATATAAGTAAATAAAATAAATTAAGAAAGCAACAGATAGAAAAAAAACTGTGCTGTCATGTCTGTGGGAGGCGTGGTCTCTCCTGTATGTTTTCTGAATGATTGAATAGTTATATTAATAGTAGTACCACACTACCACCCCTAGCTTCCTCCATAATTGCCTTTTACTACTGCTACTACTATTAATTTACACTATGGTAGTCCCCACTTGCTGATTTCTCTCATTCTATCATTGACATTCAACAACACATCATCATCTCACTTTAGTACTAGCAAAGTTCATCTCTTCAACTATCATAGTTCCAAGAAAGACATAAGAATATGTTCACATTTAACAAATTTCTGTTCTGTACATAAGATACAAATAACGTCGAAAATATATACGACAAAATTGTGTACTCCTTCCGTTTTCCAATAATTGTAACACAGAGAAATGACATGGTTATTAAGGAGACTCGCGTGATGAGGAGATAGATTAGAATTTTTGTCCAAGTGAAGAGAGTGATGGAGAGACCACTTACTAAAATAGGATTGATGTTGAAAGTCATCTTAATCAAACGGAGGGAGTAACTTACATCATACTTGCCTTAATTCTTAGTTTCTTACCTTCAACCAAAAACTGCACATTGGACTAGTGTTCTCCCAAATCTATTTTTTTTCTTTTTTTTGGTGCAACGAAATAAAAGCAAATGCAATGATTTAGTTGAGAAGCATAAGCGAACAAGTGCAGACAGCAACATACAGGTAGAAGCTGCTGCAAGTGAACTTATCAGCCACCGCTCTGCACAGAATATTGAGGCACTCAACCCAGTGGAATCATGAATTCTTTCATGATCTCGTATTCTTCAGGCCTTAGCTGGGCACTCTTCAAGACCTATAGGAGCAATATTCAAAAGCACCCAAAGTTATATATGTGCATAAGTGGATTACATCCAACTGATACACACAGACAGAATAACAACTTTAAGTGACAAATTGGCCTCGGACATTCCACAGATTCCACAGGGGGAGAACATGAAGTCCCACTAAATATGATCCAATTGATAAAAATTCAGCAAGGAAAAAGAAGCACACAAAGAGAGTGTGAGAAAAGCACAGAACAGAAACATTTGACAGCTTACTTTAGTTGAAGGAACCAAATATGTATTCAAGGACCATTAAAACCTGTTCATCTATCAATTGTCTCTTCCTAGTTCTACCCTAGTGTCTTGTTACAGCTTCCACACCAAGTCTACTCACGCTTCCTTAGCAATGCCTTATATACTCCAAATAAAGACTTGTACCTAATACGATTATTCTTCATTAAAGTTTGTTATAACTTAGTTCATCTGTACTTTCAGGCATCCCAATAATCCCATCATTCATCTCAAATATGATATAACTTGTTCTATATTGTCAAAAACTAGCAAACGAAATTCTTGCTCACAGCAGCACTTGCACCACTGTTTATGTTTTATCAGAAACATACATTTGAGATCTCACTAATGTGCTTCAATACAATGTCATATCCAACCAATAAACAACATAAAGTCACCCCAATTTTTGATCCATTTTCTTCAAATATTGAATTGAAATCAGATCATTGATCTATCAGCTAAACAAGGCTCACTTACCAGTATAAATTGTCACATGATCCTTGGTTGTCGGAAAAATACAATATCTGAAGGCATGAAGCCCATTGTACACTGATACAAGTCACAGAAAATATAGATAGCAGGGAGCCAAGGACAGAAAGCGATTGATGAAATCAACAGGGAAAGATGAGCTACCCAGACAAACTACATCAGGTGAAAGGAAGGAGAGAGCTTGTCATATTTTCAATGACAGCTGAGTCAAAATCCTAAGATAGAGCTACAATGCAAATTTATTGATAGCATCAATTGCATCAAGAATCTCCTTTTGTTATCCTATCTCTTTCCTATTAGTTGAGTAAATCTTTCCACTTCAGAGACATACGCGGAGATTCCAACTCCTAGGATGATGAGGTATGATTGCACATTCTAGCAGGCCGCTTTTTTTGGAATTATTCATATATGCTTTCAGTTAGTTACACTTGCAATACTACATAAACAACAACAACAACAACACACACACACACACAAAAATGTGTGATACAAGACATCAATTTATGGAGAAACCAAATGATTGATTATTGAGTGCAAGTGCCAAGTGTGCAACCTTATAACTATGGCCGTTCAAGTGCGCCTAAAGTCTGCAATGTATATCAGCACCGGGGCTGTGTGCTTGCTCATTGAAGGTTTGTTGTTGCATCAATCGTGGTGATTACTAGGTATGATTTCCAGAAATTCAAGGCGTTGAGAGTGGTTGCTGAGCATAGAGTCTTCGTACTAATGGTGGTAGATTTTTTGCGTAATCTACAATATTATTACGAAGTGTTGTCAATACACGATATTAGCCACAGGTCACTCCCCTCTCATGCAAATGATTTCTGTGATGAGATCACAACTGGTGAAGATCGTGCCAGGAGGAAGCATCAACTTACAAAAATAAAGGAGGAACGGAAAATACATTTGGAGTAGGAAAGCCCAACGGTCTTAATTGCCCCAGAAAAGAGTGTGGACCCTAACTAGGCTATAATGTGGTTTGAAACGAGGAAGGCGAAATACTAATCCTAAAGTACACAATGAGAAGAGGGCACAAAAGAGAATAATAAAAGAAATATGATGATAGGTTGGAAGATCTAGTTAGCTATTTTCCCTAATTAAGATGCGTCGATTTTAAAATACCTCGACTTAAAAAGTTAACACACAACATGTGGAGCTCAATCAGTTATTTCACAAATTATTCAGACTTGTGAGTTTCGAGTAATCCTAAGCTTGACCCAAAATTTTCAGACCAGTTTTGTCCCACCTAGGGAAGATTCATGTACATCAGATGTAAACCATTTGATCCCTGCGACTATAGAGAAGCTATAAAGCTACTATGCAAGGGCCTTGATTTGGAATCCAATTGAGTAATCCACTAATCCCTCATCTTCTAGTGTTTATCCAAATTGTTGACTTTCATGAAGGTAATATAAATTGGAAGAAAGCCAATAAAAAAAGATTTTTAATATAGCAGTACATAAAGAATTAAAGATGCATGGCAAAATTGTGAGGGAAATGTATATTTATGATTTTCAAATTAAAAATAACAAAATAGAAAGAATAACAATCACAGTGAATCAGAGGGAGTAACAACACATAATAAGTCAAGTCCAATTCATGGAGACCTTTGATTATATCTAATCTAAAGCTCGAAATCTTCCCGATAGTGGAGGATCTTGTCTCCAGCTAAGCTTCATATAGAAAACAAAGGGACCAAACAAAAGGAAAACATGGACATATATTGAGTAATGAATTATAAATCTTAAAGGTGAATATTACATATCGATAGACGGAAAAAATTACCTTAGGAATCAAAATCCTCCTGCTTGTCAAGTATGCAGGTAGTCCAGGAATTCTACAGACTGAAAGAGCATCAAGAAACAGAAGAACAATTACTTGCCATTGCTTCGTTCTAAATGGGGGTAGTGCATCCACAAAAGACATTGTGTCCAGCAAGCGCGCCTGTATACAAAAAGCATATTGGTGGAACACCAGCCTTAAAGATTTAGAAACAAAACTATGGACTGTATGAATAGTAGTTTCTCACCATAAAAGAAAAAGAGAGATGAGGGAGCATATTAGAGGACAAACAACTTTAATATTTGAACAATGAGCAAAGACCGGGAAGGAAAACAAAAGACAGTATAGAACTAATAAATACCATCATAACTAAAGAAGTGACAAGAGTTAACAACACTAGATAGAAAATGAACGAACAATAAGCCCAGAGTTGACGACCTACAAAAATTCTCTGCAAGCACATGGCGATTGAAGCAAAGTATATTAAGTAGAAATTCAGCAGCAGTAATGACTCATGATAATTAAGCATTTTATGCCTTAAGTGAATACACAAACCCAGTTAATCACTGATTGGCAGGGAGAAGAGGAGTCACCTAAGCAACAAGATCATAGGAATCAAATAACCCCATCCAGCGAAAGATATTCCCAAACAAAAGCCAACACTGATGTAATCACATGCCAATTTTCTTGACCAAAGGACGAGTATAAGATAAGAAGCTACAGAGATAACCAAACAGGCACTTTTTAACGTATATAGTTACTGTTCAGTACCAGTTCATGTTCCAGAGTCGATACTGGTGTGGGAAGTTTGAGATCAGCTATCAGTCCAGGCAATGCACGTGCAAGACAACGAGCTAATGTTTGCTTGATTTCTGGAGAACGACCATCAGGAAGCACTACTTTGCTGGGATATTCTCTCCCATTAACATACATATACTCTTCATGGCAACACTCCTCTCTTCCATATATATAGGCCAGTGAGGAGGATGTCAGCCAAGAAAAGAGTGCATCCCACATCAAGGCAAAAGGTGACAACTGAAGAAGATCCAAACAATGGTTATTAATGCGTACAAAGATCAAGATGCACACTAAATTAAGTATTGAACTTACTGTCAAGCTAAATCCTTCTGGAGCCGCATCAAACCATGACTTATTAGAGTCAAAAAATTCAGAATTTAAGTTCCCTGGCATCTTAGGCCGCTTTTCAGGAGCTTCGTCCTCCGATGCATCATCTTTAGCAGCATATACCCCTTCATTGGCTGTTTTTGGCGGTGGCAGCACTACGATCCCAGCCTCAGAAACTGAGGTAAAGATGATGATTGCAACAAGAACTCTTGCACACAATTTTTTTAAAAAAAAAAAAAACTACATTTAAAGACAAATTAAATGTAGATTCATACCAGCATCATTAGCATCAGATTGTCCAGATGCAACAGCTTCTGCTGCCTGGATCAATGCCATTGCACAAGCTTCTGCAGAGGTAAATCGTTGAGAATCAGCATCTTCCCAAGCCTCTTTGCCTTTTGATGTACTAGGACCGTCTTTTGTGTTCTTAAATTCTCGAAATTCACAGAGATTTCCACCGGCAACACCATTGGGTTTCTCATCAGCCCAAGTTACAGAACGTGCAGCTTTCTTTTCCCCAGAAGTTCTAAGAGCAGATTTCCCTTTCGATTGACTAGAGTGAACAACTTTCTCAACTTGAGACTCATCTATCACATTCCTGCTACTTGAAGTGGCATCATTCTGAAAAGAAACTTTGGCTAAGTTTGCATTTCCAGCTTCTATGACTGCTGAATCCATAGATGCCCAAGGACCATTCTCTGCAGGACAAGTGGACTCCTCAGGGAGTTTGAACTGCTTCTCTGCACCACCAGCATCCAGTTTTTCTGAGAATTCTTGAGAGATTTGATTTGGATCAGATGTGACTTGACCGAAAGGCAATTTGGAGACAGTGTATCCGTCTTGGTTAATTATGGTGCTCATAAAGTCTACAGTGCCAAAAATCGAATCTTCGCCCTTATTCGAGACAAACTTCTTCACTTTAGAGCCACCTTCTTTGGTTCCAGAATACCCAGACTTGGAATTACCTTCCAACTTCTTAGAAGCAATATATTCATCATTGGTTATGATCACACTTGTGAAGTTTATGTCATTAAGCAGTTGTTCCATTGATTCTAAATTATTGAGCTTGCCATTTTCAAAAACTTTTCTAAGACCAGTTGTTCCTTCATTGGACTCAAGATTAACATCAAAGTCAGCCCCATTTCGAACTACATCATTGTGCTTATTCAACTTGGCATTACCCGGTTCAGAACCTGTAATGTGCAAACATACATTTAACACAACCAAGAACAATACAAATGCACAGTCATAAACCTAGGTTTACAAGAAAATACTTCCTCTGTTTTTGAAGGATGCAACATATTGACTTACATGCTTGCCTATGCGTAAACTTGACCATCAATATCTTTAATTATCTATTAATATAAATTAAGAAAGTTGATATTTTGTAATGATACTTTAAGACAAATCCAACAACATCTTACATACTTCATTTTGTTGTATATATTAGACAAAAAATTTCAAAGGTCAAAGTTGATACATGAATATTGCAAAAATCAAAATTTTGCAACTTTGAAGAACAGAGGAAGTATAACATAATCAATATGCAAAAGCCAAAGCCTAATATATTCTCACCTTTTTTCGAAGCAGATGACTTTGAGTGACGATCTCTTTGGGGGACATACCCTTCAATGGCATTTGATGGACCAACCCACTCCTCCATCGAAACTTCCCCTCTTTTCGTCTCAGCATTCTCCTTAATCATCAACTTTGACAACCCAAATTCCCCATTCTTCCCCTTCTCCTCTTCCTCATTTTCCAATTCCACATTCCTAAACAACCTCAATATCTCATCACACTTCGCGGGGTTCAAAATCGAGCATCTCTCTTCCTTTAAACTCCCGGCAAACGCCTTGCTATTAATCAAACAACTAGAATCACAATACAAAAAGGTCTCATTCAAATCATACACCCTATGCTCCTTGATTGAAATTCGGTATTGCCCCTTTTTCGAGCGTTCCGCAGGCAGAGAATTCGAGCACAACGGATAACCACATAGGTTAGCAATCGAACGTTCGGTCACTACATCTTCATAATCACTCCTTGACATAAGAGACCCAGCAGCAAACAACAGATTATCATCTTCAATACCATTGAAAAGTGCAAGCTGCAGCTTGTGCACTACTTCTGATACAGTTGTTATTCTATCTTTTTCCATTGAAATTACTAGGGTTTTCCACCTCAAATCCAATTACAAGACTAAAAAGAGAAAACCCTAATCAGAATTCAAGGAGTTATTCACGGACGAACAAGATATGCTTTGATTTTATACTATTGAAGTAAATAAAAATACTCAGAAAGTTAATTACTTTGTTTTTTTTTTGCAACTTCAACAATGGATGAATGATGGGTAGTAATTAGTAGAGTAATTAGTGTGATTTCATACCGGATAAACAAGCAATTAAGGGAAGATATTGCTTGTTTGCCATTCAGAAGTTCTTCTTCTTCTACGAAATGAAGCACCCACCAATTAGCGGTGATTTGTTCTTTCTCTCTCCTCTCCGGCGAAATTAGTCGGTTTTTAGGGGTGTATAACTTATAAGCTGTAAATTGTGGGGATTTGTGAAGTAATTAAAGATTGCTTCAATGAGCCGACTTTTCAATGAGAGTTGGAGGAGCACTCTTTGCTTCTTTTTTTTTTTGGGGATTGCTAGGAGGATTATTAGCTAATATCCAAACAATATACAAAAATTATATGGAATGGGACACTAAAAAAGTTCGATTATCGCCCTTTTATTTTTAAAGGTTACAATTTTTTATTATATTAAAGGATCTTAAATTCTAGGGAGTTTTAATTTAAATGACAATTTTGTTGTTCATCACCTAATTAGATTCGTTTCGTTTGGAATTGAGCAACATTGGGAGATTCATTGTCCAGCACAGATGTCTGTATATATGCACCTTTTCCCTAAAAAGATTATAAATTTAATATGAATTGTGTAACAATGATACATGATAGTCTTTTGTAAGCCACCCATTTATTCAATCAGTTTCAGTCAATGCAAGAGTATCGCGTAACAAAATCAGCATGTTAGACTAAGGTAAATGATTGTTTTGAGAAGAAATCCTAACTGTGTATGGGACCATTTTGGAGAAAATAAAAAGTTGTGAGCTTTTAAAGCAAACCAACAATTATTGGATCCCATGATGTTAGTTTTTATAGAAGAATTAAGGTAAATCCTTTTCATTGTGGGTATCTTCATTATCATGGTAAATTCAATTTTTGCTTTAAGATATTAAACATATTATATAGGTTGTATGATTAGTTAAAAATTAGGCATTCTTGTATAAATCATGTTTATAGTGGAAATTGACAATAGAATTCGAAACTACTTTTTCTTGTCTTCATATCTTTATTTTAGCTTCTCAAAAGATACGAACATTGAAAACTTAAAAAAATCACGAATAGGCCTTCTATTTAAATAATTAACTTAGGACTAATTAAGTATAACTATTAATTTCCAATATTTGATTTTAAAATTCTAAAAACCATATGACGTAGGTTGTATAATAAAAATAAAACACATACAAATCATGTTTAGTTTCAAAATCCACAATAAATAACTAGAATCTAGTTTTCTAGTTTCTATATCTTTGTTTTAATGTTCAAAAAGTAAAAACAAAAAAAGTAAAAACAAAAAAGTAATGTGAAATACATATAAATTTCACATTAATCATCGGCATTTTTGTTCTTTCCTCTCCAAATGGGTAACATTTCCTCATTCTCTCTCTTTTAAATTTTTAATAAAGCACCTTATTCTTGTTTCAAATGATCATGTATCATATTGCATTTCGCTTTTAAGGGATGCTTAAACCAATGTAGTAAGGAAATTTTTAAAATCCCTCTATATATGCTTAGGGTCTGTTCACTTCAACTAAATTATCTTAAATTTATATTATGTTTAATCTATACATTTTAAAAAATTGAACTTTTTCTAATATTTTCTAACTTTTCAAACATATAAATTGTTACTTTTGGTTAGCTTTTATTTAATTGTTCATAACTTCTCTTTATTTTTTGAACTTTTTCTTAATTTTTTTATGAACTTTTGAGTAAAATTTAAGTTGAAGAAAACATACCTTAAAGAATCAGTGATAAATTTGTAATTTTTAATTTTTTTTTTTGAAAGAAAAATTTCATTAATTGAAGGCCAAACGACATCTACAATAAGTATTAAAGAAAAACAAGATACAATTAAACAAGGCTAAATCAAATTTATCTTCGAAGAAACTATAATGAACCAGATCGAGCAATACAGCGCAGCCCCCTTGTATTTGATGAATCAAGCAGCTATTGATGAGGAAGTCTATCATTCTGACATAGTTTGGGAAGAACATTTTTGATCGAGCCATGTTAACCGCATCCGAGATTCCAATACCTTCATGTTGAGTTTCGAATTTCAACCAATGAGAACAATTTCTCATACCTAAAAACAAAAAAACCATTAAAAAAAAAAACAAAAAAACCATACTCACAACTCCCTTTATAATATCTCCAACTAATTCTCCAAATGGCGCTCCCAGGGAAAAGAGAGAAAGGAGAGCTAGTTCTGTTCTTGAGTGGTTCTTGAGGAGCACTCTATGGAAAGCCAATTAAGCATGACTCTTAACTAAGAATTACTCCCTCTGTTTTTTTAATCTTTCTCAATTTATAAGAAAAAAATATAGTCATGTGGGGTCTTGTTTGATTGTCTCAATTAGTACTTTATTAATATTCAATCGTTATAACTTTTACTAATATATAATGAAAGATATTTAAGTTCAAAGACGCGCAATGGAAGATGTGCATAGGAAAGTGAGAATGATAAAAAAAACAAAGGGAGTAATTACTATGGAGAACTAGCTCTATCTCTAATTGATTGACAAGTGTTTATTGATGATGGACCATGATTACCTACTTTTTTTTGGCCCAGGCCACACATGGGTAGATCTCCATGGAGAGACATCAACTAACCATTGTTAGGTTTTTCTGGGTAGGTATTTCGATAGTGTCTCGTAGAGAAAAAGTGTTAGAGAGGGGGAAGGAGAAAACCCTTTAGAAAGCCATATACCATTGCACATACTAAAAAATACGTTTGCTATCCCACAAGGTAAAGACAAACTAAAGCAAAATAATATTGTTTACTCCAAGCCATAAAATAAGATGTACTATAAAGGTTGTTTAACATTTTGCTAAGTGGTACCAAACCGAAAATGATACTAGTAGTCTTGTACTATTGATATGTGCGTTTGATATTTATTGTTTAAAATTTTGTATATCAAAGCTATTTATGTATTAAAAAAAATAAATGTATCTCAATAAACTCAAGATTAAAAAGAAAAGTATTTAAAGCATATATATGCATGAGTCGAGAGTGATTGAATAAACGTAATTACAATGTTATTTTCATATCACCATGCAAAATATAACTTGTGGTTTTAGATAGTAAAAATTTAACAAAATATCTACGTTGTCATCTTTAGCACCTTAAAGTATGGTTAATGACTATAGATCTTTAACATAATTATCCATTAACATGTCAATCTGTCTGAAAACAACTAGTATCGATATATAGTTAGATAAGATATGCCATGTTCACTAGACATTTCAAAAGATAATGATAAAAAAAGCAGGAAAATTGGATTTTAATAATCCAATCTTTAAGCGGTCTTCTTAAAACAGTCCCACTTATGAGTTATTTTTGAATAATCCAACCTTTTGATAGTATATTCTCATAATGGTCCTTGACCTATTAGAACCGGTATAACAGGTTAAGTGTGACGCATGTCACACTCTCATTGATCATACCATTTTCTCCCTCCTCTACCTCTTTTCCTCCACAACCACTACCACCTAGCCACCACTACCCACACCCCACTCCAACCCGCTGCAGCCCCACCCCGGCCCAACCCGCCTGCAGCCCACCCTACCCCACCCCGGCCCCGCTTGCCCCCCACCCCACCCCTATCCCGGTTTGTTGCCGCTTGCCTGCTGCCACACCCCACCCCCCACCCCCACCCCCACCCCCACCCCAGCCCGCCGCAAAACCTAAACCCCCCATCGCCCCAGGCCACTGCAAAACCTAAACCCCCCACTGCCCCATGGGCCACAAAACCTAAACCCCCCACTACCCCGGTTCGGCTGCCACGCTTTGCCACACCCCAACCCCGCCCCCCACCCTGACCGCGCCGCAAAACCTATACCCACCTCCACCCCGGCCCGCCGCAAAACCTAAACCCCACCATTACCCTAGTTCCCTGTTGCCCCACCCCCCCCACCCCACCACCGTAAACCTTAAACCCCACCCCACCCCTCCCACCCGTTCCCCCCGCAACCCCCCACCCTTCGCGAGTAGCCAACCCCGCCACCCCCCCCCTCTCCCCTTCGCCCCATGACCCCGTCACTCCTCCCCTTCTCCTCTCCCTTCGTCTTTTTCACCCCCCTCTCCTTTCCTCTCCCCGAGCTTTCCCGGCACAACCATTGTTGACGACGACCACCACCACCACACACAACCACTGCTCGAAGAGAGAGATCGTACAACCACCACAACAAATACACGCGACTCGAGGAGAGAGAGAAAGAGGAGAGTGACATGAGGAAGATAGAGAAGCAGCGACGGAGAGAGAGAGGGGGGGTGGGGGCCTGATGGCTGGGGCGGGGCCTGGTGGATGGTGCGGGTCTGGTGGCTGGGGCGGGGTCCGGTGGAAGGGGGTCAAACTTGATAGGGAGGTGAATGGGGAGGAGAAAGAAATGGGTAGGAGAGGGGGGAAATTTACCTGAACTTCTGGTCACAAGTCACCTGGGATCATTATGAGAAGATACCACAAAAGATTGGATTATTCAAAAATAACTCATAAGTGGGAATGTTTATGAAGACCGCTTAAAGGTTGGATTATTAAAATCCAATTTTCCTAAAAAATAAGAAGTATAGTTTGCAGGAGTACATGATAGCAATCTTTACTCTCCTTCACCTTATTTTCAACTATTCCAATAAAAAATAAGTTTCTATATCTCTATTATATAAGCCAAGGGATGAGGTATGGTGTCTCCGTTTGAAATGACTAAAATACCCTTTAATAATTTAAAATAGTGTTTTCTTTTTACAAAAAATTATTAAATGAGAATCAAAGCAACTTGCCATATGGAATAAGTCAAAAATGGAATATGCAATCAGTATTAATAACTTGACAAAATAGATTGACACAATCCATTCACGAAATTAATTAGAATCTTCAATAAAAAAAATTAGCGATATATCCTAACAACATAATACTTCGTATTTACAAATTTCAAACAATATGGTTTATTAACATTTACAATCGTTATAGAACTATACTAAAGCCGCTAACAAGGAATTATTAAATCATCGACCAAATTTTTCAGTGACGGTATTGAACAGTTAAAAATAGGTCATCTTCAATTTAAAAAGATAATAACATCTACAAAAAAAACCCCAATAATTTACATCACTACCAAAATAACTTTAGATTAAAAAAATATATCCATTCTTGCATATAGTTACATAAGGTTGTTGACGCACGCATCGCGTGCATATACGACTAGTTTTCATATATGTCAAGCTTATAAGGTTAGAACTAATAAATTATAAACTTAAATAAGGGTCATCCAAGTTCGAATCATATGAAGTATAAGCTTTAAAAAGTTTAGATCAAAGCCAATAAATCTTATAAAGTAAAATTAGGTAAAGAGAAAGGAGCTCAACTGTAAGTCCATAGTGGCCTCGTCACAAGATTGTCACCAACAAACATACCATAACATATTAACATCTTGTACTTATGTGTTTCTCAAATCTCCCGGTCTATTATGGGCGACCCAAATTGCACTTTTACAGGCAATTTTTTTCTACAAGTTCAGTTCAATATTCCATTCGTTTTGGCATCCAATGTGGTGGCAAAATAAGAAGGAAGTGGGTCGCAAGATGGGCTGGTAATGGGAGATAAGATCTCAACATTCAAAAAATGCACAATTAGATTTCAGTTCAATTTTGTTATAGTACACATCCCCAGTCCCATAATTCAGAATTTACAAATCAATCGAGTTCATATCTTCAATGGATCAGCCTCAAATTCCATTCAAAAGTGTGCTCTATTAAACGATTATTAAACAACAACAATGTCAAAGCCATAATCCTATTAAATTGGAGATGGATACATGAATCAAGATCTTATCTTCGGTGGTCGCTATACTATCTAATATACATCATCATATTCCATTCTCTTCTATCAAATGCTACATACTCTTGTAAACCTAATTTTTTCATAACATTTCTCAAACACCCTCCATCCAAGTAACACGATCATTCACATTCTGGAAAAGTTCCCTTGAAGCTTAAACATTACCGTATCTGTTTGGAGCTACTGAACTGAGTGACTTGTTCGGAATCTTCATAGCCAGTCTCCAAGAGGCTAGATCAACCACATTTATCAGTAAACCAGTAACAAGAGACAAGCTCCATTCATATTATATAAGATAATATGAGCATTGGAATTAGATTACAGAAATTTAACATATACGCACCGGAGAAGCGAGGTTTATAAAAAGGATATTAACATGGGGAATATCAACTTCACAAAAGAAGATAACCACCAACAGAAGTAGAGAAAATTATGCTAGATTAGAGAAGAGATTAACTTCAACAAAACTAAATCCACAGTTTTTCATGCTCTTCAATACAATTCTAACAATCGAAAAGAATATGGTGATTAAGAAATAGAAAGCAAATCAAGACAAAAACATGTCATATTTATATGATTTTCTTGAGTGATTGTCTATTCAAATCAATTTTTTTACTTAGAAATTCAGAGATACACCTCATTCACATTTGTGATGAAATCATGCTATATAAAACTTTGAGATTGCTCTTTAATACAATTCGGCTAATCATATCATACAAAAAGTAAAAATCTATAATAAGATAGAGGGGTTGAAACTGGAGATTCAACTTGATAATGTGGCTTGTGTTCAGATGCTGAACAACAATCTAGTAGTCCCTGGGAGATTACATTCATGATATCCTCCATTGCCGTGCTATGCTCACGAAGTCAGACTGGGAGGTTAAGGTCATCCATGTGTATCGAGAAGGAAACCACGCGGCGGATTGGCTTGCCAATATGGGAGTCGCTCAATCTACTAGAGTCCCAGTTATAGATGTTATTCCTGTTGGTTTGTCTAGAATTTTAGAGGAGGATGTTAGAGGGGTGGCCTTCCCACACCAGGTTCCTCTGTAGTTTTTATTGTTTAGTTTCTGTTGTTTTTGTTTCCCTTTGAATGGTTTGTTCCTCATTTGAATCAAAAAAAAAATATAGGGGTTGAAAGAGACTGCAGAAAGGAGGAGCGAAAGTGGTTGTATGATTAAGTGTCAGTAGTGGTGCGAATTGTAATTTTATATGAGCCTTTGAATGAAACAATGGGCACAGCGAAAGCTTCTTCATTCAACCTTTTTTGTTTAAAAAAGTTGGTTGGTCACATGTTTTATCATAACAATAGCTACATCAGTCACTGAACGTACGGGTCATAAGTCGGTTTTAAAATATATTTTCAATACACGATATGATTATAAAAACTTTAAATCATGAGCTATTATTTAGACCATGATTTTAGGAGAAACATCCTAAAATCTTAAATTTATAAACAAAATATACCCCCACATTTTAATGTGTTTTTTATTTCATTTACGTATTTACAGATGTATATATCACGATCATAAGATTTTTAAAGCTTAAAATGTTGTAACAAAGGATTTTTATATATCATGAAATATATTTTTACATTTTATATTATTTCAACCTTAAATGCATGGATTCTAATAATTATGGATTCAATAAATTTGGAATAAAAACTACTTAATAAACAAAACAATTCCCGTACATTATACACGGATCCAAATCAGTTCTACATAAAACCTCCCGTGCATTTTTACACGGGTTAAAAGCTAGTTTATCAGTAAACCAATAACAAGAGAAGCTCCATTAAGATAATATGAGCATTGGAATTAGATTACAGACATTTAACATATACGCACCGGAGAAGCCAAGTTTATAAAAAGGATATTAACATGGGAAATATCAACTTCACAAAAGAAGATAACCACCAACAGAAGTAGAGAAAATTATGCTAGATTAGAGAAGAGATTAACTTCAACAAAACTAAATCCACAGTTTTACACGTAAAAGTTCTATCATTTCTAGGATGAACATTCTAAAACGCACACCCATAAAAGAAAAACAAGAACAGAAGGAACTAAATAAAACCCACCAGACGTAGAAGAGCAGAATCCAAATGAAGCACCTATCTAAGACCTGCATCAACTGACCAAAAAACAACATACCGACACAATGGATCGATCTGCCAACCTATCTACCTCCTTGGCTTGGGACGCTTAGGCAAGCTGCTGCTACTAGGACCTGGTCGAGACTTCCCAAAAGCCTTCATCTTCCTCTTACGTCTCTCTTCCTCGCTGTCAGATTCATCTCCCCTTTCACGATCTGCATTGCTTGCTTCTCTCTCTAGCTCTTCCCAAGTCTTGCCTTCCTCTTCCTCCTCTTCCTCTTCGTCCTCTTCCTCTTCATCCTCATCAGACTCCACCAAGGATTCACTTTCGGAGGCATCATCTTCTGACTCGGACTCAGCCTCAACATCTGATGGCTCATAACCTTTATCAGACTCTTCCTCATCGGTTTCAGAATCGCTTGCATCCATATTCAAGAATTCCCACCCTCCATCTTCTATGAACTTCTTTGGGTCATCAGTGATGGTCTTTAGAATGGCACGCCAGTGCAGATTCAATCTGCTCTCATAATATTTGATATCAGTGGTGTCTAGCCATTCTTTGATGCTCTCCAAAGAAGTAGTGGGAATAGAATCAATTCGGAACACATCTTTCTTAAAATCCTTGAATATGATTGTCATATCAAAATTCTTCTGCCCAAAGCCCACCCTCTCCAGGTTAACTATCTCAATCTCACCCAGGGTGATCACAAGGAAGGGTAACTCAACCAGCTCAACAAGACAGCTCGAAGTGGGGACAATGAAAGCAGAAGCTTTATAAGGTACACCATGGAATCCAAGCTCCCTCAAAGGCATATCAAACTCCAAGTCAAGATCTTTAAACTGTGGCATTCCCCAAATTTCATTAACCCTGGTAACAAAATTTTGAAAATTCATGTTAATTTTGTTCTTTCTGTCTCTTTCTCGCTGCTCCTCTTCGATCTCATCAGGATCATAGGCAGATCTTCTCCCACCACCCAGGGTTTGGACCACTTCCATCACTTCAACATAGAACTGCACATCCTTGGTTTTTTTGTTCCCCACCATTATGTGATTATGAAGATGGAAATGAAGAAGAGTTATCATCTCATTTTCTGCAGGCTGGAAAAATGCATGCTTGATATTGGCAAACATGATATCAACGCGCTCGTCTGGCCTGGAGGTGGAAAACCGAAATCCATTCACATGTGCTTCTAAAGTACCAGGTAGCTTTCTTCCACGGCCACTAAAGGCAGGACGGACCGATAGGTCAGGCAGTCTTACAGGTTTGGATCTATTCGTAGCAACCACAAGTTTCTCCTGAGTAACCAAGGTAGCTCTCTCAGCCCTCTCAGACTCCCTCGCAGCAACCTGCCGTCGGAGCGCCTTTATCTGTGTTACCACTTCATTCACATGCCTGGGGTCTTTCGAGCGGAATGAAACTTCCTTCACATATATTGCCCCCTGATTCTTCAAGGAATTAGCATCATGTGGACTGAATGGTGTGCCAGGAACATTAAAAATTATCCTGATATAACAATTGCGATTGGTATCTGACTGACTGGTAATTGTCTTCACAGTGGCAATGTGGAAAGGGACCATGCTTCCGTAAATGGGCAACAAAATAGCCTCATTCTTCTGATCAACCTGAATCATCATCAGATCACCCTTTGGATGTGGGAGATCATTCACACTCTTGTAAGCAACCAACTCGGATGAAGACCTTGACACTGAACGGCTATCTCCAGACCCTGCGGCTCCACCGGCAAGTCGCCGGGCAGTTTCTTCATTCTTTTGACGAGCAAGTTCAGCTTGGTGCTGCCTCCTCAGCTCTTCTCTGTTAATCTCTCCATGATCTGACCTAAGCGTAGTTTTTGAAGGAACAGCTTCAGTCTCGGAAACCCTGCGCTTAGCCTGCAGCAGACAAAAAACCGATCAGAAGGAGATCGTGTAAGGAGCTCAAAGAGAAAGCATCAAAGCGAATAAAGGAAGCACTCACATAATCCAAACAAAGTAGCCACAAATGAAACTATAGCCCATGCAGCTCACACTCTTTATTAGCATTTCATAAAACAAAGAACAGCAGCAACAAAAATATCAGCAGAATTACAAAAGAACTAGATACAGCGACCAAAAAATACCTTTCCAAAAAAGAATTCCATGGCATCATAACAATCGTTTAGAAGCAGAGTAATACTCATATTTGCTCATCATTTCCAAAGACATTGCACAATGTCAAAACATATATTTCCAAAAGTCAAGAATGCAAAATTTACTGAAGAAACAACTAATGTATCTAACAGTAACGCGATGTGCAAGATACAAAAAACAAACTCAAGAAGTAATTGACAATGTAATGAAGCCAAACAAACAATACAATTAGAAGCTACACAATGAACATCACTTCACCAAGGTGAACACCTCAGGAAGGAGCAAGCAATGATGTATACAAGTTCTCAATATGTCAGAAACATGCATTGTAGAAATTGCTCCTCTCAGGGAGCACGTACAGGTATTCTATTAAATCAGCCAAATTCACTTTAACCAAGCTAATGTTATCTCATTTATCTTCCAAACAACTTCCTCCAATATACAATCTTCCCTACTCTATTTTAAACAATATCCTTGAATTACCTTAACAGAAATTAACCAAGTGAAGCATGCAGCTAAAATTTAACAGCAAACTCGAATAGCAACACAGTAAATTTAGTCCAACAAACGATTAGAATTCGGCTAAATATCATTACCTTCGGAGGCTCTTCTTCTTCCTCCTCCTCATTGAAGGAGTAAGCAACATCCTTCAATGACTTAGAACTCAATGAAGTAGTGACTTCTGGACCTTTCTCCCCAACAACTACTGTATCAGCTAAAAGCAAGGCGAAATTCTGGCTTTTCGGGTTAACAGCCTGAGTCTTCAAGCCTTGAAATCCTAAAGAAACATTAAAAACCATCCCTGGCTTCAACACTTTATCATTCTTCGCATTCAAGCTCAAACCCGACTCCCTGAACTCAAGACCAATACCAGTACCAGCCGACTTAGTCAAGTTCCCCACCAATTCCGGTGCCTCTTTCTCCACCACAGCAAGGGCCGCCTGATAAACAGCACTAGCTTTATTCCCAGGCTTCAAAGCAGCAATGGCTGCTTCTTGCGCCTTCAGCAAAACCTTATACGCCTCACTCTGGTTCGGATTAGCATCAATCAAGATCGTCCTCGCAACATTAGAGCAATAGCTATTATACCTTGATCCAACCGCACAAATAATCACACTAGCCGGATCATAATACAAATGTTCATCATTACTCGACGCACTCGGCCTTAAATCAAACTGCCCTCCACTCTGAATAATAGGAGGATAACAAATATCCACATTCTCTGCCTTCAACTTAACCTTAATCCTCCCAGGCTCTAAAATCACCTTCTCAGTATCATCCATCAACGTCGAATGCGCTACCTTATTCTCCTCATCAATTACCTTCTCCAACTTCGGAACCACATGACTCTTCATCACAGAAGCAGTCAAGAACGCCGCCTTCTTCACATTAACCAACTCCTCACTATCCTTCTTCGCAAACAAATCAGACAACCCATTAGTAATATCACTCAACTTCATATCCGAATTCTTCAGCTTCTCCACCCACATTTCCAACAACTTCCCTTCAGGAGCTTCCTTCGACAAGTACCCGATCACCGGCTCGTCTTCCACGGAACGCACACTCTTCAAAATCGTCTCCATTTGAGAAGAACCATCTTCATTTTTCCCTTTAACATGCATCAACACATCCACCCCTACCGCCTCCTTCGCCGCTTTCTTCACAACCTCCAATAACGACGCCTTCTTCTGGCTACACAGGAAATGAATCTGCTTCCTAGTGAAAACCATAATCGTTTCAGGAAATTCATAACCTAAAAGCCATATATTAAGCGCCGAAGATTTCAAATACCGCAAATCTTCCGACGCAGGAGGCGTGGCAATTGCTAATGCTTCAGAATCTCCCCATAAATCTGACTTATTCTCTCTCCAATTCGAGTAAAGTGCCTTCAATCTCTTCGAGAAGTTCTCCAAATTGATTTGGTAAGGGTTCGTCGATGGCTTCCCGTTCGTGGCTGCCATCGCGTAAAGACGATAGTTCTAGGGTTAGGGTTAGGGTTTTCTCCCGATTTTGGGGGAAAATGAGGAAGCTCAAAAATAAAATAAAATAAAAAACTCAAAAGGATTCTTTGAATTTCAGAATGATTGAAGAAGATGAAGAAATGGATGAAGAATTAGGGTTTGAAGTGAGGAGAGAGAAAATTGAATTCATCAAAGTTGATGAATTTGATTGAAGATAGGATGAAGAGATTGAAGAGAAGTGAGTGAGTTTTTGAGAGAGCGAGAGAATTAGAGGAGAGAGAAAATGTGATGTGAAAAAAGAATTGTTTTTTCGTCGGAAATCCTGTGGAAAAAGGGATATTTATAAGCGAAGAAATTTAATTGTGGAATTGGGTGTAAAGTTGATGAAAATTACGGAGTTTGCCATTGGTTTTTGTTTTGAATTTACGGAATTGTCCCTCTGTTGTACCACGTGACAGGAATCTGGGGTGAAGAATTTTGACTATTTTCAGATATAAGATGGCCTTTTCGGGTATTTTGAACTTGAAATTTTGTATTATGGGAAATTGGCGTTGTCCAAACGACGTCGTTGATGATGATTCTCTATATTCTGAAATGTGAAAATTAATACGGTGAAAGGCGGGAGAGTGAAATGGTATTGGCGGGAATTAATGTTAATTTGATATAATTGAGAAATCTTCTTATTATAGGGAATTAGCCTTATATGCACGCAATGCGTGCAAAAGTATATAAAAAAATTAAATTAATTGTGTAATCTATACTAATATATTAAAGAGTTTTTTGTCAGAAACAACATTTTATAGTTTTTTTTTTGCGAAAAACAACCTATTAATTTTTTTTTTGCAACTTACAACCTTAAACCAAAATTTTTTTGCGAAATGAAACTTTTTTGATTTTCCGTCATTGACTGTTAACTTTCTCCCTTTGACCGTGAGTTTGTTGTCTTCCTTCTCTTTAACATTTCATTTCCCTCCTTTTTTGAAGTCTGTTTCCCTCTCATATCAGTATGTAAGGTCTGAAGTTGCCCAAAAAAATTTAAAAGGTTGTCTTTCGCAAAAAGTTGTATTTAAAAGGTTGTCTCTGACAAAAAACTCTAAAAAATAATATGTCTGTGAAATACCATAAACCAATCTTTCATAATCTTCCTCAATATCAAGTTTCCATCGGGTTTTCATAACTGCCTCAAGTAAAAAAGATTTATTAAACAAAACCATTAAATTATAGTTTAAGTTGATCACTCGAACTACCAAATCAAATGGACATGAACCTCCTTCTTCTTCTTCCATAAATAATGAGTTGGATTCAGCAATACCATTGTCCGTTTCGAACACCATGGAACTTGCAGGAGAAGCGAGACGAAATGTATCAGGAAGTCATATGGAAAGTCCTCATGCTTCTTTATCTTCATTTCTTGGAGATTAAATGAAATAGAGATAGGTTCATTATAAAAAAAAAAACAAAAGAAAGTGATAAAGAAAGAAAAATCCATAAAATAGTAAACGACACGAGATATATTTCAAAAAATATCGAACAAGAAATACGATCAAATGGGGATGTGATATTTAATTTGCTACATAAAGCCATTCAGTTGCAACTTCATCAAGTTTTTCTAAACTGGCTTTCTTAAATTCCAACTACAAGAAATGAATTGGGGATTGAGGGTTCGTGGATGGTTAAAATCTCAGGAATTTAATTTGCTACTCATTGGTTGTAGAAGACCAATCTCGTCATTTGAATGTAAAATCAAATATTTCACTGCGAAAGTTAGGTATGTAATATTGGGGCACTTTATAATTTGAGGGTTTTTTAAATTGGAGTTACATTTATTATATATGGATAGAGTATATAATTATATGGAATATATATTAGCAATGTTGCTTAGATTGTTGTCATGCTTGATATTTTAATATAGCTTTTCAAGTTTTAAATTATTAGTATGATAGTATACAAGCTATCAAATTATTCACTTTAGTTGCTATGAGAAAATTTATAACACAACTGACTATGTAGAGTAATAATCCATCAGTTTTATTCAATTATTATGCTTTTTCAGGTCAAAATATACAAATTGTGACTGACTAATAGCCAAAATTTCCAATAGCCAAGAAACCCTCAAATGCATTCTCACTTCTCAGTAGTCTTTTTTTTTTACAACGGGTAAACAGTACAAACAACAAACAAGTTAACCCATGAAGTTAAACGAGTGAGACCTCATCATCTCATGGGACGATACATCAAACCTACAACACACTTTATCAAATACAACATTAATACAACGTTTCTTAACAGGAGGAAAAGATACATCAAAGGGTACAAAACTCCCTGGATTGCGCTTCCAACCAACATTTTGGGGACAAGGTGAACCACGAGCTTGGCAGCAACTGAACCGTGCTTTCCTCGACGACGTGCTTTTGATGGGTCTGGACTTGGCACTAGGCAATGACTCGGACATATTGCACCTGACGATCCATAATGCTCGCACCCTCGCCTCCTTTGCTGCTTTCTTTCTTACTGATGAGTCATGATCCTTCCGCTTTAAACCGGTAGTGGGATCACCTGCATAACTTACCCTGTCCTGCTGCGCTTCAGCGGTTGAAACTTCCTCTGGCCTGTCTACATGATCTTGCTGGAAACCGATATGATTCATGGAGCACGGCACCTGGGTGCCTTCCTTTACGGAAGACACTGAGTAAAAGACCTCTGCTTGCCTCAAATCTTGTTTGAGGGGGGTCTCCTTGATAGGGTTTTTTTAGATTTGAGGCACGAATTGACATCGTCCTCAAATTAGATTGATAAAAGTGCAACACTTGCCCTTGTTGCAGCTTTTGCATATCTTCCCGTGAAATGATAAGAAACGACGAAGATCTCTTTGTATTAGAAAACATGACATGATCTGAAGGACACGGAGAATTTGGAATTGCCCTCTCTAACGGGCAGCTTGAATATGGGGGAAGGACATTTTGGATATCATTTGGAACTTGCTTATCTATAGGAGGAATGACTGGACCAAGACCACTCGGACTAAAATCAAAATAACTAGGGAGCTCATTAACCTTCGAAGAACTAGCTCCCTCTACATTCTCCACCACTCTTTTTCCATTTTAATTCATACATCAATTAATCATGGTCTTTTGACACTGGGGAAGAAGGATGATCGGCCAAAGGCGCGGACATTTTCATACTACACATACCCGTTGAACCTTGTTCCCTTTTCCCATCACCTTGGTCATCTAGAGTTAGGCAATCAAGAGCTTCTAACTCCTTTAGGACCTCCTTATTCTTGGTTTTTAACTCCCCTGCTTTACATAAATCAGAACGTGCAGCCGCAACATCTCCAGTCCTAGCGAACGCACAACCTCTCCTGAACAAAGCCTTAACATTCCTACAGTCAACCTCTAAGACAAGCGAACAGAAGACAATAGCTTTTTTGAGCCTATTCAACTTCAAAGCACAAGCAGCTAAATTCAAATGCAGATTAGCAACCAAATTCTCAACTACTTTATCACCTTCCCCGCCACAAGCCATATCAGACCACATTTTATAATTTTTCCCATCAAACGGATCTAACTTAGACATATCAGGAACAAAGGGATTGGTAATAGGGACAGCATTTAGAATACGCACAGGATCATTAGGAATTTCACCAGCCATAGTTCCGTAAAATAGATTAAACTAAAATTCAACTTTAGAATGTAGGAACAAAAACTGGTAACTAAATTGATACACTTAACTGACCACCGTGGTGTGAGAAGATCACTGCCCTAAAGTTGAATTTGCCCCGTAACAACACACGGACTCACAACAATCAACCTCCAGAGATACACGGTTTCTGAGTTTCCGGTGTTGACAGAAAACCAGATTGAGAATGTTCTTGAGTATTGCCTAGGAAAACCGAGGAGAAATATAGAGAGAAGATGTAATTGTGTTTATGTGCCTTAAAAAATCTCCGAACACTGATATATATAGGGAGAGGAAAACCAACGAAATCATAACGTGGCTGAGATGGTCACATCATGGGAAGAGAAATGGCCGAAAATAAGGAGAGAGTTTAGGGGAGAAAACGACATTAAAAGAGAGATTAAGGGGAAAAACGGTAACTTAAGAACTGATAAAAACGGTCATAAAATGCCAACATATTTCTAACCCAAAACTATAGTTAAGTTAAGTTTATTTATTCCCCAAGGCCCAAGGCCCATGGCCCTGGCCCGGTCCGGGCGGGCGGCGGCGGCGGCACGCGCGTGTGGCAATTACATATCACCACTTACCCACTAAAAGCCTCATTGCTACTCAACTCAAAGGGTAGAGGAAGAGTAATGGTTATAAACCTTACTCTTCCCTTATATTCTTTCAATGTGGGACAAAAGGAAAAAATGACTCTTCATATTCTTTTGAAGCAAACTTAAAGTTTCTAATAAAAACTCCAACAATCCCCCACATGATTCAAAAGAAGAAAACAGAAAGAAACGGGGCTGAAAAAGATGATATGGGCAATAGATACTAGGTTTTGAAGTATCAATGTCTTATGGACTTGAATTGACACTTAGTGCATACAAATATGTCTTGCTGTCATAATAGGTAGATTTCTCTTTGAACCTTTCACGAGGTTAGCAAACCATAGATGCGCACTCAACCTTTTTCAATTGTAATATCAGTGCCCCACAATTTACCTGGATTCTCATGAATGCTCTAAAGAGCCTAAGCCTTTTGACTCTCATAGGGGATTGGGCGTAACCCCCACATTCACATACGTAAGTTCATCAAGTTTGTACTGTCACAAACCACCTTAAGTAAGGCTATGAACTTATTAAGAGCTATAAGCTCAACCTCACACATAGAACAGTATAATAAAACAAAATACTACATCACTTTTATTACTAGGAATGGTAGTAGTATCAACAACTTGAGTTCTTTTGTGATTTCGTTTGACCCTTTGAACTTAGGAATTCCTAAGAAGGGTATCCATCACAATTCACTCCACAATAGGCTTTAAACCCATTCCTTGTGCTGACTCCAAAGCACCATTTTTCTACAAAGGCCTTTGGTGAGAGGATCGTAATATTCCTCTACGACTTTACATACTCGAGTGACAACACATTATTTTTAACTAAATTTCTAACTATGGCATGCCTTAAGCGAATATGCCTTGTCTTTCCATTATAGGCTTGATTATTTGCTACCCCAATTGCTGCTTGCGAGTCACACCGCATAGAAACTGATGGAGCTGGCTTCCCCCACAATGGAATATCAGCAAGCAAACTCCTTATCCATTCAGCTTCTTATCCTGCCAATTCTAAAGCAATAAATTCAGATTCCATGGTAGATTTGGCAATACATGTTTGCTTTGATGATTTCCATGATATAGCTCCACCAGCAAGAGTAAACACATAACCGCTAGTAGATTGAATTTCATCATTATCCGACACCCAATTGGCATCACAAAATCCTTCAAGAACACAAGGTGTCCTTTGATAATGTAGACCCCAATTGATAGTGCCTTTTAGATACTTCAACAATCTAATCAAGGCAACCCAATGCTCTCGATTAGGGTGTGAGTATACCTGCTCAATCTACTAACAAGCATAAGCTATATCGGGCCCTAGTATAATTCATCAAGAACATTACATTACCAATTATTTTTGCATATTATTCTTGGGATATACTATCACCCTTATTCTTTTTCAAATGAATACTAGAATCATATGGGGTTTTCACGGGAATACAATCAAATTGATCAAACTTCTTTAATATTTTCTCAACATAATGAGATTGATTTAAAGATATCCCATATGACGTTCTAGTAATCTTTATTCCAAGAATAACATCAGCCTCTCCTAAATCCTTCATCTCAAAACAAGAATTGAGGAAACTCTTAGTTGCATTTACTACGTCTATATTGGTCCCAAAGATTAACATATCATCCACATATAGACATATGAAAATGCAACCAAGCTCATCAAATTTGGAATAAACACAAGCATCAGAATCATTTACCAAAAAATCATTTGAAGTAATAGTTTGATGAAATTTATCATACCATTGTTTTGGTGCTTGTTTTAAACCATACAAAGATCTAATAAGCTTGCATAACTTGTCCTCTTGACCAGGAACCTCACATCCTTCAGGTTGCTTCATGTAGATATCCTCATTTAACTCACCATTCAAAAATGCAGTTTTCACATCCATTTGATGCACAATCAAATCATGAATTGATGCAAGTGCAATTAATGTTCTAATGGTGGCTACCTTAGTCACAGGAGAATAAGTATCAAAAAAAGTCTAAACCATGTTTTTGGCGATGCCCTCCAACTACAAGTCTAGCCTTATACTTGTCTAAAGACCCATCAGGCTTACATTTCTTTGTAAAGATCCATCTACTACTTAGGGCCTTACAACCTCTAGGAAGGTCTGACAAAATCCAAGTATTATTACTCATAATAGACTCGATTTCACTGTTAATAACCTCTAACCAAAAACTTGAGTCTACAGATCTCATGGCCTCAGCATAGGTTCTCGGGTTCTCTTCCAATACAAGCACATTGACATCTTGCTCATCTAAACACTCTTTTTCAGCTAGAAAGGTAGTAATAAAATCAGGTCCGAAACTAGACTCAATTCTAGCTCTCTTACTCCTTCTAGGTTCTAAGGTCTCACTAGATGATGCAATGTCATGATGCACAGAAGATGAAGATGCAGCAGGCAAGCATGATGGTACACTAACTTTCATAGGAAAAACATGTTCAAAGAATTCAACATCTCTTGACTCTCTAATTGGACCAAAACCAGAGGCATCCTTAAGAATGATCCTATAAGCAGCACTGTTAGAAACATAACCAATAAAAATACCATCTACAGTCTTAGGTCCAATTTTACTCCTTTGAAAGTCAGGAAGTCCAATCTTACCCAAACACCCCCACACTTTGAGGTAACCCAAATTAGGCTTGAAACCTTTCCATAATTCATAGGGAGTCTTATCTAACTTCTTATGGGGAACTCAGTTAAGAACATAGCAAGCAGATAAAATAGCCTCACCCCACATGTTAGTAGGCATACCAGAACTAATAAGCATTGCATTCATCATATCCTTAAGAGTCCTATTTTTCCACTCAGCTATTCCATTTTGTTCAGGGGTATAAGGAGCTGTAACCTCATGAATAATTCCATTAGACTCACAAAATTTCTTAAGGGAAAGTCCATCATATTCTCCACCCCTATCTGATCTCACCCTCTTAATCTTAAGGCCCAATTGGTTCTCAACTTCGGCTTTATAAATTAGAAATTTGTCTTCAGCCTCATCCTTAGAACTCAATAAATATACCTTAGTATAACGTGAGAAGTCATCAACAAATGTAATATAATACTTCTTTCCTCCCCTACTCATGGAATTCTTAAAGTCACCTAAGTCACTATGGACTAACTCTAATAAAGAAGAGGAACGAGATACATTTTTGTTGAATGTTTTCTTAGGGTGCTTAGCTTCTACACATACTTCACATTTCTCAAAAGATGTATTGCTAAAGTCAGGAATAAGACTAAGTTGTTTTAGCCTTTTAACAGATGCAACATTCACATGACCTAGTCTAGAATGCCATAAAGAAACAGACTTAGCAATATAAACGGAAGCATTAGAGTTCTTATTATCAATAACAACATCCAAAACAAAAAGTCCAGCATTACAAAAGCCTTTACCCACAAAACACCATTTCTGGTTAATACAAGTTTATCAAATTCAAAAGCTAACTTAATCCCAGCTTTGTTTAAAAGAGAACCAGAAATGAGGTTTCTGCGGATGTCGGGAACATGCAAAACATTCTGCAAAGCAATGGTTTTCCCAGAAGTTAATTTCAGGAAAACCTTTCCTTTGCCTAGAACACTCACAGTGCTTGAGTTGCCCATGAAGACGCAATCTCCTTCTGAAACTTTGTTGTAGTCCTGGAACATCTCCTTGTTGGCGCAGATGTGACGGGTTGCACCAGTATCAACGATCCATTCAGCAACATTGCTTACCAGATTGACCTCAGACACCACAACAACAATGATGTCGTCTTCAGCAAGGTTGTCTTGAGCTTTGTTGACTTTGGCTTTGTTTGGAACTTCCTTTCTCTGACGGCAATCCTTGGCAGAATGCCCAAACTTACCACAAACGAAGCAATTTCCCTTAAACTTGTTATAATTCTGCCTTGTACCATGAAAATGATTTGGACCCTTACCTTTTAGTCCTTTACCTGCAGCAGCTTTATTTTCCACAAGATTAGCAGAAGAGGAAGAATGATCAACTGATTTCCCTTTGATTTGGATACGGTTTTGCTCCTTAATCTTAGAGCTTGTTTGGTTAACCTTCAAATGCATGGGAAATTAGAATTCCAAGGAAGTAAATATATGTGTTGTTGTTTGGTTGGTAAAAACATGGGAAATAGAACTTCCTACAAAATGGAGGAAATAACTTACCTAGGCCCCCCTAGGTAAGTGGAACTTCCCATGGGAAATAGATATTCCCATGTTCAACCAAACAAAAAAATGAACTTCCTAGGAAATAAAATTTCATGGGTAATGCAAATTCATGGGAAGTTATACTTCCCAACTTCAACCAAACGAGCCCTTAATGTGGGAAACTAATTCCTGAAGGGTAAAGTCTTTCTGCCTATGTTTCAAGGAATGAACAAAATTTTCCCAAGATGGTGGTAATTTCTCAAGTAAACAGTTGGCTTGGAGCATATCAGGAATAGCCATACCCTCAGCCACAATATCAGCACACAAATGTTCATACTCATGAACTTGATCTAGTACAGGTTTATCATCAGACATAGAAAACTTCAACCAACGACTACATGCATATTTCTTAGTCCCAAAATCATCAGTACCATACTTAGCATTCAAAGCATCCCAAATATCCTTAGCATTTTTCGACTTACTATAAATCATGTAAAGGGCAGAAGTCATATAATGCAGTAACATCCCACGACAAGTCTTATTATCTTTCACAAAATCCCTAACATACTTTTCAGGAGCAGCATCAACAGACAAACAGTAATCTACCCCAATTTGACCCAAAAAAATTCCATCTTGTCAGACCACATTTTATAATTTTTCCCATCAAACGGATCTAATTAACTTAGACATATCAGGAACAAAGGGATTGGTAATAGGGACAGCATTTAGAATACGCACAGGATCATTAGGAATTTCACTAGTCATAGTTCCGTAAAAATAGATTAAACTAAAATTCAACTTTAGAATGTAGGAACAAAAACTGGTAACTAAATTGATACACTTAATTGACCACCGTGGCGTGAGAAGATCACTGCCCTAAAGTTGAATTTGCCCCGTAACAACACACAGACTCACAGCAATCAACCTCCGAGGATACACGGTTTCTGAGTTTCCGGTGTTGACAGAAAACCAGATTGAGAATGTTCTTGAGTATTGCCCAGGAAAACCGAGGAGAAATATAGAGAGAAGATGTAATTGTGTTTCTGTGTTTCTGTGCCTTAGAAAATCTCCGAACACTGATATATATAGGGAGAGGAAAACCAACGAAATCAGAACGTGGCTTAGATCGTGGGAAAAACGGTCACATCATGGGAAGAGAAATGACCGAAAATAAGGAGAGAGTTTAGGGGAGAAAACGGCATTAAAAGAGAGATTAAGGGGAAAAACGGTAACTTAAGAACTGATAAAAACGGTCATAAAATGCCAACATATTTCTAACCCAAAACTATAGTTAAGTTAAGTTTATTCTCCAAGGCCCAAGGCCCAAGGCCCATGGCCCTGGCCCGGTCCGGGCGGGCGGCGGCGGCGGCACGCGCGTGTGGCAATCACATATCACCACTTACCCACTTAAAGCCTCATTGCTACTCAACTTAAAGGGTAGAGGAAGAGTAATGGTTATAAACCTTACTCTTCCCTTATATTCTTTCAATGTGGGACAAAAGGAAAAAATGACTCTTCATATTCTTTTGAAGCAAACTTAAAGTTTCTAATAAAAACTCCAACAATCCCCCACATGATTCAAAAGAAGAAAACAGAAAGAAACGGGGCTGAAAAAGATGATATGGGCAATAGATACTAGGTTTTGAAGTATCAATGTCTTATGGACTTGAATTGACACTTAGTGCATACAAATATGTCTTGCTGTCATAATAGGTAGATTTCTCTTTGAACCTTTCACGAGGTTAGCAAACCATAGATGCGCACTCAACCTTTTTCAATTGTAATATCAGTGCCCCACAATTTACCTGGATTCTCATGAATGCTCTAGAGAGCCTAAGCCTTTTGACTCTCATAGGGGATTAGGCGTAACCCCCACATTCACATAGGTAAGTTCATCAAGTTTGTACTGTCACAAACTACCTTAAGTAAGGCTATGAACTTATTAAGAGCTATAAGCTCAACCTCACACATAGAACAATATAATAAAACAAAATACTACATCACTTTTATTACTAGGAATGGTAGTAGTATCAACAACTTGAGTTCTTTTGTGATTTCGTTTGACCCTTTGAACTTAGGAATTTCTAAGAAGGGTATCCATCACAATTCACTCCACAATAGGCTTTAAACCCATTCCTTGTGCTGACTCCAGCACCATTTTTCTACAAAGGCCTTTGGTGAGAGGATCAGCAATATTCCTCTCTGACTTTACATACTCGAGTGACAACACATTATTTTTAACTAAATTTCTAACTATGGCATGCCTTAAGCAAATATGCCTTCTCTTTCCATTATAGGCTTGATTATACGCTACCCCAATTGCTGCTTGCGAGTCACACCGCATAGAAACTGATGGAGCTGGCTTCCCCCACAATGGAATATCAGCAAGCAAACTCCTTATCCATTCAGCTTCTTGTCCTGCCAATTCTAAAGCAATAAATTCAGATTCCATGGTAGATTTGGCAATACATGTTTGCTTTGATGATTTCCATGATATAGCTCCACCAGCAAGAGTAAACACATAACCGCTAGTAGATTGAATTTCATCATTATCCGACACCCAATTGGCATCACAAAATCCTTCAAGAAGTTAAGTTAAGTTTATTCCCCAAGGCCCAAGGCCCTGGCCCTGGCCCGGTCCGGGCGGGCGGCGGCGGCACGTGCGTGTGGCAATCACATATCACCACTTACCCACTAAAAGCCTCATTGCTACTCAATTCAAAGGGTAGAGGAAGAGTAATGGTTATAAACCTTATTCTTCCCTTATATTCTTTCAATGTGGGCAAAAGGAAAAAATGACTCTTCATATTCTTTTGAAGCAAACTTAAAGTTTCTAATAAAAACTCCAACCGTCAGTACTCTTGGAATTCCATTATTATGCATGTCACTAGTTCAATTACATCAGTAATCTATTAGGAGTATTATATCCTCAATTCCTCATCAAAATCGTACCATTGTTTTTGCATATAGCTCGTTGGTCATGGTACATCATAGGTTTGAACTTTGAAGCCCTTTTAAGTCTCAACTACGACTAATTTATTTACTCCTTTTCAACAATCCCTAGCTGCATGCAACTTTCACATAGGATTAGTATATTATATAGAAAAACTATGAAACCAAATATCTTTTGAAGAATTATACATTTTTACCACTATATACTTGTAAGAAATATTTAGGATTTTGCTATTCGACGTCCTAGCTAGAATTTCTTACTAACACTCTAAATACGTATTTTTGTACTGTATTTATATATCTTTTCATTTCTTTTCATTACACTTTCCATTTCTTTTTCCTTTCCCTCATCACTTCCCCTTTCCCTTCTTATTCCACCACCACCACTAGAGCCGCTACTGCCGTCCTTGGGCATTGCTTTTCTATTTATATATATATATATACGAAATTTACAATACCGCTGCCTCGATGAGACTTCCATCCGAATTTATTTCTTGATGGGAGATTAGGAGATGGGACCATGCCCCATGACCAACCCTTTCCTTCACTTCCCTTTCCCCTTCCCCATTTCATTATATTGCTTTAAATCGGATGATCTTTTTATTAATTAAAAAAAGGCGTCTACCATGGACACCCCACCACTAGCGTAGGCGTCCATGACAAGCGCCTGTTATTTTTCAAGAAAAAAACAACAAAGAGGTGTGGAGCAGTCGCCGGGAAAATGGAGAGTTCGCCAGATAAGTCGCCGGATAATTGGCTGGAGATGTTGATGTCACCAGATTATGTGAAGCTCCCTTCAATAGCGGCCAATGGGGAAAGTGATGAGAGAGAGTGAGAGTCTGAGAGCTAGTGTATGGGAATGGCAAAGGCCGGTTTGCGGATGGAGGTGTGGCTATGTATGTATTTTGTTGTTTTTAGGGCGTTACTTAGAAAAACTAGGGCGGCATTTAGCAACTCTAAATATTTATCGTCTTCAGCTAAACCTATGCCTTATTCTCCGACTTGTTGCATTGCACTTCAGTATTTCTTTCAGTTCTCAAATATGATGTTAAATGCAGCATGTTAGCATTCTTTTCTTGTAGCTAGGCATATCAATAAACAATATGCATGCATGTGTGAACTCAGTCGATAAAATATATGCGCAATTGCTTATGCCGAACTTGAAATTGTCACCATCGTACTTCGTCTTGAAATAATTAGTAGTCATCTTGTTCCTAATTTCAACCTCTCGGCTCTTGGACGTGAGACGACTTCATAAAAGTACTTTCAATAATAGTTGCATTATCTGTGAATGAAATATAGTATTAGTCAAAGGTGTTCACTGAATAGCATGAAAATTGAAACTGAAATATTTGACTATAAGTTACAATTTTATGACGAGAGAATAACAATATCATTTATGAGAAATCATAGGGAATCAGACTACATAATAATCACTTTTGTGACTAACTTCTTCTCCACAAAAGTACCATAAACATATGCATATGACATGTGAAGTACAAGATACATCCACTACAGATTCACAATTCTACAATGTCTTCTAACTTCACCTAGTGAACCAGTTAAGACCTCAATTGAACCCATACGAGTCATAGCATCAACAAACTTAGGCATCCAAACTCTCCCATACTTAGCAAACCTCTTTACCATCTTTGATGTCAAAGGACTATCCATTAAAGCTTGATCAGACGCCAACAAACCTCGCCCCTTCACTAAGTTCCTATAGTACTTATTGTCCAGCCTACTCGGCGTAAGACCATCAAGCGGCACCTTAACTTGCTCAGACGCCGCCAACGAAGGGCACTTATCCTTCATTTCACTAGCAAATTTTACTTCCATGGAAGGATCTTGTAAATGAGTAGCATTGAAAGTGTGAAGTCTGTGTGAAAATAGTGAACATCTTGTCATACCAATTGAATGTGCACCAGAAAGTGCTACTATGTCTTGTAAATTTAAGCGTTTGTTAGAAACATTTGTTGTAGTTGTTCAACAGTTGAGTTTGGTGAAGGGATGTTTGTTGTTGCTTCGTCTTTGATGGAAATTGTGCCGTCTTTCCTGCCTGAAGGGACGTTGTAGCTGATGCCCCCGAGTTCTTTGACTGAATCTCGGGCAGCAAATGCTAGGATGTCCGCACACGAGACGGTTCCTGGACAGATTATCTCGAGTTCTGCTTTCGCCTCGTCGATCACCTCGAATCCTCTTAGGCTTGGACCATTTGCTGGGCTTTCCTTTTCTGATGAGGGATTGCTTAGCGTCGAATCAAGTAATATAGATGCATCACAGCCCTATTATGAGTATTGAAAAACGAACATGTAATTTTGTTAGAAAAATTGGTAGAAATCGGTGTTGGTTGGTTCATTTGGCTTGTTTTTAACGAGCTGTTTATAGTTTTAGCTAATTATATGCAAGATAATCGATTTTTAGCGAAATAAAAAATATTCAAGTGAGGAAAAGCTCATAGAATCTTTTTTTATTTGGATGAAAAAGTGACTTTAATTTTAAGCCACCTTTAAAACTAAGGGTTTTTTTGTTAGAAAGGACCTAATAAAATACAAGTTTTGTAGGAAAGGACCTAATAATTTTTTTTTTGTCTAAAAGGACCTATTAAAATACTTCCGATTGTTAATAGGAATCAGTTTATGAATTTCAGGCCAAAATTACCATAATCCGGCGTTGACTTTTTGCAATTGGGACACCACAACTATATTTGACAGGAATTTTATTGCTTGAACATGATTTCACAGACATTTTCCTTCAATTTCTGAAAAAAAATTAGAGTTTTTTGGCCTGAAATTTATAAACTGGTTCCTATTAACAATCGGAAGTATTTTAATAGGTCCTTTTAGATAAATTTTTTTTATTAGATTCTTCCCTACAAAACTTGTATTATATTAGGTCCTTCCTGACAAAAAAACCCTAAAACTAATTACCAAACATTACGTTTGTTTGTTCGATTACACGAGGCAAAAGCCAATTAAGGTAATTGAGGAGAGTTTGGAATACTTACGAGCACAAAGAAGGTTAATTCTAAAATTAACAAGGATAACTGTTCGTCTGTTCCAACATTAAATGTTTTTATTCTCTCATCTTCCCCTGACGCAGGACAACTCACGTAGGTTTTTCATGGGATTTTAACAAAAACAAGGCCAAACTAATATAGGACAGTAAAGAAAAACTAGGAGGATAAATTACCCTGACAAAGCAATCATGGAAATGCATTCTAATAAGACCTGCGCCTAAACCAGGATCTTGTGTTACGGCCCTATTTACTGCTCTTCTAACAATCGCCTCGGCTGAAGGGCATGTTGATTGGTAGTACCCGACGTCGATCGCAGTGGAGATGATGCACAAAGATAGATACAAGAACAAGGAAAAGATTAGACATGGCATATTGTGTTTGCAAATGATAATGAAATAAGCCATCTTTGTTTTCTTTGGACAAACAATAGTGCTACTTAGCTGAAATCAGGTAATTATTGTGGAGAAAACAAGGACGGGCCGGGCATAGTATATATCTAGATAAAGGTGTGATTTAATTAGGCGTGTGGGTTTAAGACTAATGGTTGGTAAGCATAGTCTTGTTCTCTCATTACTACAAGAAACCGAGTTACATACTACATAGTGTTAACTATTAAGTCATTAAGTGATGCTATCATACTGATTACTGACTAACCTAATAGTTGGAAAAATAATAAATCATAATTTTTATATATAGTAGCACACTCATATGATGTTGTTTTGATTTTAATGCATATACTCTTACCTGCAACCATGCCTATAATCTTTACCCGTTCAAATGGCCTAGAAGAAATCCTTTCTTTTATCTAACACGAAATTCATTTTGGCACCCTCCTTTTCTTATATGGTCATAATAATACATTAATACTACATATATTTAGGCTTTATTTGACAATAGCTTAATTATTTACTTTGTTTAAAGTTCTGTGTAATTGTAGGCGTGTTTTTATTTCGCCTACGCTGTGTGAGCGCGTATTTGACTACCCCATTGTTAAGGTTTTATTGAAAAATATTTTGAAGTCGCCACCAAATCTTCAAAGGAAGACTCATAAACCTAATTGGATATTGGAAAATCGTAGGGACAAATTAGGGACTTATCCAATGTAGATTTCCCCGTCTAGACTCCATAGATGGTCAAAATGAACCAAAGATTGAGTTCGGGGTTGAGGGTACAAATATGGTCATAATGAACCACATTCGCCCATTGTTGGCCTCTACTAAATATCGATTCATGTCAAGTTTTATGCAATAAAATAACCATATAATGTTTTAAGCACCCTAAAAATATTTAGTCTAGGTTGGTTCAGGAAACACATAAAAAGACTATTTTTTAGTGACATGTTATTAGCAATCATTTTACAAGGAACCTAGTAGGTTGTCCAAATTAATCTGATTAATGTTAGAACATTTCTTTATGTATTTGATTAGCAAAAAATAACATGTGGGTGATAAAAGCAATAAAGCAGGACAATCATATTATATGTATAGAATAATCAGGCAATCATATTATATACATAGATATGAATATTAATGACATGAATATAAAATAAAGTATAGAAAAGGGATTAGAATATACAGTAGAACGATTATTAATTAAAGATCTGCATCAAGAATAAATTATTAGTAACTTCAATATAAAAATAGAGAATTTATTTAAGGATCCTCAGGATTATACCTATGCGGTTTAGGTTGAAGAGCGCAACGATCTTTAGGCGGAGCAATCGCGGAACCAGTTTCGTAGTATGATCAGGAACTGGAAATTGATTTGATGTATTGAAATTGTTTAAGTATTTGGAGATTCGTAAGTATTTTGTGTTCGTAAAATAATAATAAAAAACCTGTCGTCTTTGATTCGGTAAATCAACCCGTATTTATAGGAAAAATGGAACTGCACTTCACAGCCTTGTAACACCCCCAAATTTCTCTATTTCTAAAAAGATATTTTAATATAAAACTCCTTGAGAAACTTGAGAGTATTACCGCCACGTGATAACGTTAAAGGCTTTAATACTAAGTACTAACTGAACATTAAACTAATGCAGCGGAATAACTGAAATAACTTCTCTTTATTGATATAAACTTTATTGTACAACTATAACAATGGAAATATAGAAAATAAAATGATAACTCCTTGACTAATTATGATTCCTCACTAGCTCCCCCATATGAAGTATGCATCATATCAACCTGTAAATTCTGCTCGCCAAAATAGGGTCATCACAGGGACAAAGCCATAAAACAAAACAAACAAAACGCGTGTCAGTAAAAATACTGAGTACATGTATATGCGGAATATTAAACACTTTATTTAATTAAACATTTGAAATATTTAAATTTCGAAAAAACCTTTCTTGGATACTTGATAATACTTGTATAATATAAAATATATAACTTTAATAAAAATCCTTTTTCCTTGCCTAGGTACCTTTCCTAAAGTGTGCACACCCCCCAAGTTTAGTATTCCTTACTGAGTCTATTACGAGGGGTTACTACCTTGTCCACATGACTTATACAAAAAGTACATGGGTAAATAATATAATGGCTACCGTTCTTGCTAATAAATAACAAGCCGTTGCCTGGGTAAATAATAATAGCTACCGTTCTTGTTAATAAATAACAAGCCGTTGTCTCTTTATAATCGCGATCATAAAATATCATATAACTTATAAAACTCCTTTGGAAATAATCCTCCTTTAAAAAGAATAGTAATACTTATAAATTTAGCCATATAAAGGCATAAATAAAATATTTGCTCATGAAATCATATTGGAAAATTTTAATGATAGATGAAGTAATAATTTTTATAATAATAACAAATAACATAGCAACAAGTAAATTGGCTAGTCATGCGTGCATATTGTATATACTTTGAGAAACATGGAATTGCAAAGTATGCTAATACAAGGAGTAATAAGCGTTGACGCAACTAAGCTATTATAAAATCTCAACATCAAATTGACGTCATTAATAAGTTTAACATCATACTACTAAATTCATTGTAAACTATCAATGTTTAAACATGATCATACAAAAGCTCATAATAAAACTCATAAAAACATGCACATCAATCTAAAATATTTTCCTAAAAACATGATACTACGCTTGCAAAACAATTATTAAAGATCTACATATACACGCACCTTGAAAATTAATAACTACTAGGGAAGAAGAGAAAGGGTAGGCTAAGAGGGAGAGAGAGTTTAAACTTGAGAAAAGAGATGTATTTCTCAAATTTGGTGTGAAGAATATGATGGGTGGAGACCCCTATTTATACTAGTTGGATAGGTAGAGTCGAAGTAGGACTAGGAAACTAAAAGATGGTTTTAACAAAAAAGATAAACTAATCTAGCTAAGATCTAGCTAATATTTATGGTCATCTAACTAAGATTAGGGAAAGATATAAATTATCCCGTAAGATATATAATCTAGAAGTTTAAAAATTAAAAGATAAAGAATAAAGTAACCATATATGATAACTATTGAACTCAATGGCCGTGAGCTATGCGCCGGCAATAAGTTTTTTTTTTTTTAAATCTTTTTGTAAAATCTTTTGGATTTTTTTCCTTTAAAATATTTTTAAATTTTGTTTTAAACAAACTACCTAGATTTTAAAATTAGTAAACCCAGGCCCAAAATCCAAATTGAGCTAGGATTAATTTTAAACACCCAAAATCTTTTATAAAAGCCTATTTTAAAAGCCTTTTTAGTAAATAACAACCTTTTTAATAACCAAAACTTTTCTAAAAAATATAAATATTAACTACTAAAAATACGGAGTATTACACGCCTACTGCGCCAGGCGCAGTCCTACGTGGCAGGCGCAGTCCTACGTGGCAGGCGCAAGACCACGCATCAGGCGCAAATTGGCGCGCCTGACGTGGTCTGCCCAATCAGGTTTGAACATGTGTAAACGCGTTTTTGAAAAGATAGAAAAGAAACTTGCGTCTCACACAGGACTTGCGTCAGGCGCAGGACTCTGTGTGAGTCACAAGTCCACGTGTCAGACGATCATTGGCGTGCCTGACGCGTTCTGGCCAATGCGCTGGACGCACGTGGCGCACTGAGCGCGGCCGCCGCGTCCGACGCATATTCCAACATATTCGAATTTTTGATTCAATGCGTGTTTTAAAGATATTTTTTTATCCCTAAAATCCGGGGATTGAATTTTACGGATGTAAAATCTGATTTATGCTCAAAATATTTATTAAAGATAATAAAAACATTTATGAAAATGTTTATTTAAATAATAAATATTTGATTGGGCTCTTAAAATAGACTTTAAATGGACTTAAAACGTTTTACGGGCTTAAAATACAATTAATCATCATGGATAATTAATTGGGTTTTAGAATATCATTTCAAAACACAACATGGGCTAGTTATTCGGATTGCTCTTCCATTGGGTCGCGCCAACTAATACCGCGGTATGTTTCATCATTGGATCCTTAAATGGGGAGATACGATTATGTGTCTACAATAATAGACAAGGGGGAAAGTCAAGCTTTGTTAAGTGTAGATTAGAAAGAAACAAAGGTAGCAATAATATTTACCGAACAATATTTATGCGTATGTTTATTTTATAATAATGGTTGACACTTAATACCCCTTCGTTATTTTTTAATATAATTATACTTTCTTTTCTAATAGTTACACTCTATATGTGTTATTTCAGTTTAGGTAATACGACATACATTTTTTGCTTTTTTCTCTCTTGCTTTTACCTTGTATAATTTTTACATTCTCAACAGGCATTACATTATTCCCCCCCCGAATTGCTTTCTCATTTCGTCTCACATACGTTTTCTATTTGTCTAATCTCGATTATCCCAAAAGGTGAAGTATAATTGTAATGCGGTTTGCGCGAATCAACATAATGCTGAATCCTGTTGGTTGCGCAACTTATTACTAGAGTTGCACTGTCCTCTTCGTCAGAATACACTTGTCTATTGTGATAATATTAGTGCTATTTATTTGTCCAACAATCCTGTTCAGCATCAGCGCACCAAATATGTTGAGTTGGATATTCACTTTGTTCGGAAAAAGGTTGCTTTTGGACAAGTACGTGTTTTCCATGTGCCTACTCGATATCAGTTTGCAGATATTTTCACAAAAGGACTTCCCAGACAACTATTTTTGGATTTTAAATCCAGTCTTAGCGCCCGTCCTCCTTCCGCTATGACTGCGGGGGTGTGATAGAGAATATTGTACGGATAACATTTTCTCATTATTCTAGGATATACTTTTAGGCTATGTTTAGTTCACCTTATTTTTACTGATCTGAACTGATCTGATCTGAACTTATTTTTTCTGATCTGATCTGAACTTATCTTATCTGATCTGATCTGAACTTATCTTTTATAAAACATATTATTACGAATATTATTATTACTTTGTATTTCATTACTAGTATGAGTATTACTATCATTTTATTACTATGCACAACTTTTAATAATAATAATAATAATAATAATAATAATAATAATAATAATAATAATAATAATAATAATAATAATAATAGCATATTTAGTTTTTTCTTAAAGAACACATAGTATATGAACATACAATTAAAAATAAAAGAACACATATTTTACGTTAAAAAAATATTATTTATGGTAAAAAGAACATATTGTTCATGTCTAAGGTCCGTTTATAATAAGAATTTAGGTAGTAATGAAACAACAAATAATGATAATAAAAAAAAATATATATATATTGAAAGAGCATACAAAATATATTTAAAGAACACATTTTAAAAATAAAAGATAGAAGTCCCCTAAAAAAATTTAAAAGATAGATGTTATTTTTATATTAATGACATGTTTGGATTTAACTAACAACATTTTTTTGTTATATCAATCAATTGTTCTTTTTTCATTATAAATAAACCTATAAATATTTATAATCATATTATCTTGAACAAAATTGTTAAATATTCTTCTTATATCGTTGTCCTGTTCTATATAAACTTTGTTTTTAAAGATAAGTTGAAATCCCATGTAGGGGGGAAATTTGAAGGTGATGCCAACACCATTAAGTTATCCCTTACTGCTCATGTTATATATAAACTAGTAACATATACTTCATATTATTCTGCCAAAATGGTTAAAAAAAATAAACATCATATACTATTATCATGTTCTTCACATTACAACATCAAAAGAACATCACATATCAAAATTGTTAATTAGAACAAATATAAAAAAGAACACGTACAAATGTCAAAACAACATTCTTCTTCTTGAACACAAATAGCTTGAAATAGTTGTTGTAGCCTAAAAATCTACGGCTCCTTTAGAGACACTTGGGCTCCCCAGAGCCGTACACGTGTCTTCTCATACTAAAAACAGGAAAAAGGGTTTAAACCTTGGGTTGTGTCCAATTGGGAGAAAAAGCATCTCTCTGGCCCAAAAGTTGGTCAGAGCCTGATAAGTGAGTTTTTAACTCACTTTAGCCTCCTATTTCCCATCATTTCTTGTATATATTTCCTTATCATCATTAACTTAACCTCCATTTTGCTAACAATCTCACTTAGTACCTTTTCTACTGACGAGTTTCGGGTTTTAGACATTTTTCCCTCCATTAGGACTCTATTTTGCTCTTTGTTTTGGTTTCCTCTTTCTTGCAGGTATTCTTGATGTTTTAACTCAAGGGAGAAAGATCGTGGAAAGTGGAATTCAAGGAAGAGCCTACACCCCTAGCCCATTTGGAGGACTCATTCGGGTGCCCAAGAGGAGAGCACGCTTTTTGTTGTATGGAGCGGGCGCTCCATTGTTTCTTGCGCGGGCTCTCCGCTCATTTTCTCAACGAGGCAGAAAGTTTAGAAGCTGCAAAAATCGCACAGCGTGGGCGCGCCGTGTATTTCCCCTGCACCCAACGCTGGCTGGAATTTACACAGTGCGGTCGCTCCAGATTTTATGGCGCGGGCGCGCTGTTCTAATTTTCTCGCGATTTCCGGCTTTTCTTGCGGAAATGTAAGGGGTATAAATACCCTATTTGTTGCCGTTTTGGGGATCATCTTGAAAACCTAGCCACTTTATTTTAGCCTAAATATTATTTTACTCTCTAATCTAAAAAAGATGGAAGCTTTTGCAAGGAATATTTTGGGATTTGAAGCTTGAATATTTGGATTCTCATGAAGATTTGAAATTTCTAGTATAATTCTTTATCTCACTTTTATCTCTTCTCTCTCTTACTTTGTTACTAGTTTTCAATATTTGTTGTTTGTGCTTTGATATTAGGTTTGACTTGAAATCTCTAGTATTCATCTCTCATTTATGACATTGAATAATTTATTTTGTGTTGTGGATCCCATGAATAGTGAGTAGTCCTTTTTCTAGGGTATGGGGTGAAACCCTCATTAAAGTTATGAACTTTGCACTCTTTTTGGGGGTCTAACTTGGTTGTTGGGTTTTAATGAACTATTGGGGTTCCTATTGGTAGTTTTTGTGGTTGGCCACCTTTGAAACTTAAATGTTAGTCACTTCAATGAAGGATTGAAAGATGAAATTAAAGAGTTGACTCCCCATATGTTCACTTAGCTAGACTTGCATGAAAATAGGGGTTTTTAACTAAGGGGTTTAATTTGTCATCTTGTGATTCATGTTCTTGAGTTGGAGTTTTGGTGCATGAAAATAGACCTTAATTCTCAACTTAAGTAGCCCTTTTTAGCTTGAAAGAGTAATTAGGGTTTTAAGAGATGACCCCTTTTTATCCATTGCTATTGTTATCCCCCTTCTTGTTTGTTGAAGTTCATGATTGATTTGAGTGGTGAATCCCATATCCTAGTCCCTCTAATTTTATCATAAACCTTTGTTCTTGCTTGATTTAGTTCTCTTTAGTTAGTTCCTACATAGTATAAAAAAACCCAAATTTCAATCACCATTGTCTTAGTCTAGCTTATTATACATTAGCTTATTGGTGTTTAATCTTGTCTCTCTGTGGATTCGACCCTTGCTTGCCCTTTCTATTTAGTTAGAGAGACCGAGTTAGGTTTATCTTTGTTAGGCTCGACGACAGCCTATCAAATTTTGGCGCCGTTGCCGGGGAGGCATAGCATTACATTGAAAAAGCTATTGTAGATGAGACTAAGTCTTTATTTACTTGGTTTTGAGTGTCTTACTTGTTATTGCTAACGATCTACTTAGCTTTGTTTGATTGTGCATGACAAGGAAGAGCAAACAATCACCACTTATACCCTATAATCCGGAACTGGACAAAACTCTAAGAAGTGCGAGAAGGCTACTTCAAGATCAATCCGAGTTTGCTATTCAATTTTCAGATTCCGAATCGGAAGAGTTAGTTGAGTCCGATATGACGGAAGAGGATCCACCTCAAAGACTACTCCGTGACTATGGGCATCCCAAGGCCTTTGAGCTTCGGAGTGGTATTGCACTCCCTACCACTACCGCCAATAATTTTGAGTTTTCACCTCAACTTATACGGATGATAAAAGCCGATCAATTTGGTGGAGATTCCAAGGAGTGTCCTTTTGCCCACTTGGATAGCTTTTTGGAGTTGTGTGCTACGATTAAACATAACAATGTTACCTCGGAGTACATAAGAATGCATATGTTTGGTTTTTCTCTTCGGGACAAGGCAAAACATTGGTTGAGATCGCTTCCCGAGGGTTCTCTTACAACTTGGACACAAGTTACAACGGAATTCTTAGATAAATATTGCCCACCCGAGAAAACCGCGAAAATGAGGAGAAAAATTTCTAACTTCTCTCTAGATGAAGATGAAACTTTGAGTGAGGCTTGGGAGCGGTTCAAGCAATATATTCGAGAATGTCCTCATCATGGTTTCAACCAATGGCTTCTCATGCAAAACTTTTATGACGGTCTCACACCTACATCTAAAGCCAACTTGGATTCCGGATCCGGGGGTCAAATCAAGAAGCTTCCGGTGGACCAAGTCCAAACTATGATTGAAGAGGTTGTGAAAAACTATGCATGGGGTGGAGAAAGGAGGCAAAATCAATCAAGGAGAGTGGTTAAGCATGAGTTGGAAAGCATTGACCTTCTAGCATCTAAGGTAGATTTGTTGACCCGAAAATTAGAGAAAGCTAGCTTTGCATCATCTAGTTCAACTCCTACACAAGTTCTATCATGTGAGACTTGTGGAGGGGTTGACCACAACTCTTCATATTGTGTTTCCACCATGGAACAAGCGGCTATGGTTGGCCAAAGAAATGACCCTTATTCTCAAACCTTCAATCCGGGTTGGCGAAATCATCCCAACTTTGGGTGGAAACAAAACCAAAACAATCAAACCACTCCTCAAAACTCCTATCAATCTCCTCAAAACACTTACCAACCCACTCCACAAGCCCAACAAGCTTCATACAAGCCTCCGGGTTTCCAACAACAAAGGCCTTCATTCAACCAACCTTCGAATTAGGGGTGTAAGCGGACAGCGAAAAGTCCAGAATCCAATCCAGTCCTGTCCAAACTTGTCGGGACCGGATCGGACTCGAAATTTTTTGACCGGACTCGGACTCAAATTTTCGAGTCCAAATATTTTCGGACTGAATTTGGACTCATCACTTTGGAGTCCAATAAGTCCAGTCCAATCCAAAAATATTTTTATATATATTATATATTTTTATATATATGTATATATATTTAATATTTATATATATAATATAAAAGATGTATGTGACTTATCTTCTGGAATGGATATAATGAGCTTAATTTTTCAAATTCAATTATGAGAAAATGTTGAAAATCATTGAATCTAAATCGGGGAAAAAAATAGTACTTCCTCCGTTTTTTTTACATGTTACATTTTGACATTTTCACTATTCACAAATTTCACTTTGACCATCGTTTGTGATTTATACGTGAATAAAAATATAGTCATGTGGGATCATGTTAGATTCGTCTTAATATGTATTTTTTTAATGTGTACATTTTTATAATTTTTACAAATACAAAATTAGAGATATATGTCCTCAAAATTTTGCATTGACATGCGTAAAAAGTGAAAGTGTAACATGTAAAATAAACGGAGGAAGTATAATAATCGGATTGGACTGGACTGGATTCGGACTCAAGAAAAAATTATCGGACTGGACTGGACTGGACTCAAAAAATATTTGGATCGGACTTGGACTTAATTGCTCGAGTCCAAAAAACTTTGGACTGGATTTGGATTTGGCAAAGTCCAATCCAGTCCAATCCACTTACACCCCTACTTCGAATCCCAAATCCAACCTTGAGTCAATATTGGAAACTTTCATGATTCAACAAACCAAGGCCAATGCGGAGAACGATCGAAGGCACAATGAGCTCTCCTCCTCAATTCAACAAGTCCAAGCCCACAATAAGATGATTGAAACTCAATTATCTCAACTAGCACAACAAGTGGGTAGTTCTCCTTCAAACTCCAAAACTTCATTACCGGGCCAACCCGAGGTAAATCCCAAGGCCTTTATAGGGGCCATAATTTTGAGATCGGGAAAGGAATATGAGGGGCCGGAGATAAGAGAGGAAAATCACACAAAGAGAGAGGAGGGAGTTGAGAAAAATGAAATGAACATAGAGTTTGAGAGTGAGGTAGTTGAAGGAGAGCAACACCAAAGTGAGGAGAGATTGAGTGGGAAAGAACTTGAGAAAGAAATTGAAAAAGATGGAGAAGTCCATGAGAAAGCACCAATGAAACCTTACAAACCTCCAATCCCCTTTCCACACCGGGTAGTAGAAAAGAAGTTGAATGCAAAATTTTCCAAGTTCTTGGAGGTCATGAAGGGACTTCAAGTGAACATTCCTTTTCTTCATGCTATGTCACAAATGCCGGCATATGCCAAGTTCTTGAAGGAACTTCTCTCTAACAAAGCAAGACTTGAAGAAAGTGCAACGGTTTCTTTACCTATGGAAGTAAGTGCTATTCTTCAAAACAAACCCCCCAAGAAACAAGGAGATCCGGGTAGTTTCTTCATTCCGGTGAAGATTGGTGATCTAGATGCTAAGAATGCCCTATGTGATCTTGGAGCAAGTGTTAGCCTTATGCTTCTTTCCTTAGCAAAAAGGTTGAAGATTGGTGAGGTAAGGCCAACAAGGATGTCCATTCAATTAGCGGATCGTTCCGTTAGAATTCCCTTGGGTGTTTTGGAGGATGTTCCGGTTCAAGTGGGAAGAGTGTTTGTTCCTTGTGATTTCGTGATTATGGAAATGGAGGAGGATCATGTCATGCCCCTTATTCTTGGGAGGCCATTCTTGAAGACGGCCGGAGTTGTCATAGATGTAAGAAATGGGAGACTAACCTTGAATGTGGGAGATGAGAAGATTGAGTTCACCTTTCCTCAAGTGATGAATGCACCAATGCTTGGTGAGATTTATAGAATTGATATTCTTGAGGGAGACTTGGATGAATTCAAGCCTATGGTGGAATTAAAAGATCCTTTGCAAAAAGTGTTGATGGGAGAAGTGGTTGAACAAGATGAAGAGGCCCTTGCTTATGAACAAAGTTTGAATGAAGCATCAATCTACCAACCTAAGGGAGGCAAGTTTGAGGTGCTTGAGGTAACATCAAAAGAGGAGACCAACGCCTCCTCCTAAGGTTGAACTAAAACCCCTCCCTAACTCTCTTAAATATGCTTTTCTAGATAAAGATGAAACTTACGCCGTGATAGTTAATTCTAAACTTGATGACACTTCTCTTGATAAATTACTTGAAGTTTTGAGAAAATTTCAGAGTGTCATTGGGTATACAATTGACGACATCAAGGGAGTAAGTCCCTCCTTGTGCATGCATAGGATCTTGCTTGATGATGATCATGCTTCCTCAATTGATCCCCAAAGGCGGCTAAACCCCAATATGAAGGAAGTTGTGAAAAAGGAAGTGCTAAAACTTCTTGAAGCGGGCATTATCTACCCTATCTCCGATTGTAGGTGGGTAAGTCCGGTTCAAGTCGTCCCAAAAAAGGGTGGCATGACCGTCATTAAGAACGAAAAGGGTGAAACCATTTGTACAAGGTCGGTCACCGGGTGGAGAATGTGCATTGATTATAGGAAGTTGAACAAAGCCACCCGGAAAGACCATTTCCCTCTCCCCTTCATCGACCAAATGCTAGAATGGTTAGCCACTCATAGTCATTTTTGCTTTTTGGATGGATACTCGGGATTCTTTCAAATCCCGATTCTACCCGAGGATCAAGAAAAGACAACATTTACATGCCCTTTTGGTACCTTTGCTTATCGAAGGATGCCGTTTGGACTTTGTAATGCTCCCTCCACTTTTCAAAGATGCATGACTTCTATTTTCTCCGATATGCTTGAATCTTCTATTGAAGTTTTTATGGATGACTTTTCTGTGTGTGGTTTATCTTTTGACACTTGTCTTTCGAATCTTGTCAACGTGCTATAAAGGTGTCAAGAGGTGAACCTAGTTCTAAATTGGGAAAAATGTCATTTCATGGTTGAAGAAGGGATAGTCCTTGGGCATGTAATCTCTAATAGGGGCATCGAAGTAGATCGTGCCAAAATTGTAATACTCCGTATTTTGGGAGTTATTCTTGTATAAATAAGAAAATATAAAGAATAAAGTGAAAGTATTTTAATATTATTTACGGAAAAAAATATATAGTTTGGGTAAGCCTACAGTTATAATTTAACTCTACAACCTACTTTTGTACCTAATTATATATTAATTCGGTTTTGTTTTATTTTCCAAATAAATAAAATAAGAAATCGGAATTTGATTTGGAAACAAATCCTATTAAACCTAGGTTTCTCATGCTATAAAAAAAAAAGAAAAAAAAAACCCTATTCACTTTTAATCAGCCGTTTGTTTTACCCTCAAAGTTTTTCTCTCTCCTCCTTCTTTCTCCTCTCCTGCGTTACTTTCTTTCTTCTCCTTCCTCCTGCACTACTTTTCTCTCTCCTTTCCCTGTGTCTTCGTCGAGTGTGTGTGGTGCGAAGGTCGGGGGTGAGCAGTGCGTCGGGGATTCGAAGGCCGTGCTGTGTGTTGCGCGAGTCGAGGCTTTGAGTGTGCGGCGAGTCGAGGTTGTGCATCGAGGCTGTGCGTGGCTTGCGTGCTATGGGTTGTCGTGCGGTGTGTGTGATGTGCGTGTGGCTGCTGTTGAGTCGATTCGTAGGACGAGGGTGTTGTGCGAGCGTGGGTGTGGCTCGAGTGTGTGGTGCGAACGGGTGTTGTGCGAGCGTGTGTGCGAGTTGTGTAGTGTGTGCGAGTTGTGTCGCGCGCGAGACTCGAGTGGCTTGAGTGGTGAGTCGTGGTCGTGCGAAGTGGTGCGTGTGGTGTGAGTCGTGTCGCGCAAGTCGAGGGGTGGTCGCCGGAGTTCGTGCATCGTCGCCGGTGTTTATCGCCGGCGAGTGGGTCCGGTAACCTCTATATAAAAAATAAATATTCTTTTCTCTCCTACTTAATTTGATTGTAAATTCTGATTTCATATGTCTTAAATATCTTTGATTAAGCTTTGTAATTATAAATAAAGTATAGAATTAGTAAAAGAAATCAGATTTATAATTATGTTGTAGTTCTTATGATAATTCTATTTCTTAATTCCGATTTTATAATACTTATATATAGTTGTTCAAGTTTTGTGGTTATGAACAAGTATAAGATAAGTTAGAAAAAAACCAGATTTTGCAAACATATTATTAAGTCCTAAATATATTAGTTTCAATAAAGTTTATGAAAAGAAAGTTTGAACACAAGAACGTTGATTTTAATGTTCAAAACATCATATTCTACATAGTTAGCTAAGCTGATTTTTATTTTAATGATATCAAGGACTAGAACTGAAATACTTTTATTATTCGATTAGGTCCCAATTTCATAAGCGGAACGTTTAATTAATCCGCGAAGATTCTTCGTTACAAGGTACGTACGCGTACCAGTTCAGTTGCAATTACTAGTATCATGTTAGGTTGTGATTTATTCTATTGGAACCTAGAATCATGATAGGGAACGATTGTATGATTGTGATTGATGAGATTGTTTGGTAACATGAAATCAATTGGAAATCTGTATGTATTTCCTTGTTGTATGACTTGTGAGTTGGAATGAGTTATTATTGGTATGCGAAATTCTATCGTATCATAAGCATGAAAGTTTTGGATTTGTATTCTTTGATCCATGGTGTAACAAGGATGTTACAAGAAGTAAAGATTTGAGTATTGTATCTAAGAAGGAATGTTAAATGATTATATATTTAATGTGGTATGAATGTACAATACTAAGAAAGGATTTTGGCAATAAACTTGTAGTTGGACTCCCTACAAGTGATGAACAATGGGGGAGTGTGGGACTTGTTCTACACTCCTACGCGAGCCTCTTGTGACGACAGTATTGTCCTTATAAATTTTGATAACTCAAGTAGGCGGAAGGTTCCGTACGATCTTGGGGGTATGCATACTAAGGTGATGGATGTGGAACGGAACGAAACCGTATTTACATTTCATCTAATAGACCAAGTTGTCTATTAAGGATTAAGTAGCCCGTATGATTCTAGAAAGATGACGGTGCCCGTTCGATGCCAAATAAATTGTAAAAACGGAATTTAATGTTTTTGTAGAATCATGTTTAGGAATTGTTATTATTATTCTGATTATGTTTAGTGTATTATGTAACTGATTATGTACGTACTCAGCATAGCTGATTGTTTGTTATTTGTATTGTTTGTTGACCTGTGATGAACCATTGATGTTTCAATGGGGAGCAGATTAGGTATGCTGGTGATGCTGCATGAGTTTGGGCATAACGGGGGATATTCACTGGTTTATAAACTTTTAAAGTGTTTTGGTTGAACATTCTAGAGTTTGTTTATGATTCACTTAATTAATGGTTTAAATAAAAGGGGTCAATGGTGATTCCCGAGTTGTAGTTAAGTTAACATTTTATTTCCGCTGCAATTTAGTTTTCATAGTAGAGAGTAAGTTAGTGTTTTAATTCAATAAGCCTTGCGTTTCACCGCGGCGGTAACACTCCCAAAGTCGATGCAACGTAGTTTAGACGTGTATGGATTTTGGGGGTGTTACAAAACTGGACTCAGAGCCAAAAGTTCCTATTTTCAAAGATGTTTCAAACGAATTTTAAAATGGGTAGTATGGGATAAGAGCATATAGCTTTTGCGTGCATTAAATCATAGGAATGATTTTAGTTGTACTGCCTTTCTTGCCTTTACTTGTCTGATATGTTTACCAAAAGTATGCAAATACTGTGGAATGAATCAGATGTTCTGATTGTATGAAATGTGGTGTTGTTTGCTTGATTGAATTTGTGAAAGGTTCTTTGAAATCTTCGAAGTATGAATAGATTTGAAGGATGTACAAGAATAGGAGCATAGATAGTGATGTTTTATAGACGCACTAAGTTAGTTATTGAAATATTTTATTCCCTAAAATTTCGAAGTAGTATAATATTCCAAAGATGTTTCAAAAAGGTATTGAACTAAAACCTTATTTCGAATATTTTAGGAAAGAGTTATCTAATTGTTGTAAATATTTTGAAATTCTTTAAGGAGTTCTAAAATCGAAAATAATCGTTTTACCTCTTATATATGTTTATATATAATGTATACTTAAAAACCTTTACTTCTCTGGAACTTAGACTATTTTCTTCTTTTAATTCGCGAATAGTTTACGACATAGGTCCTAAGATATACCTGATGAAACACCGAATAGCGGAAGATTGGGACATCTGGGCCCATAAGATGAAAGCTGTTATGGAGTATATGACCTTACAAGGAGATACTAGGCTTAGGACTGAAATGGAGAAAATATATTTTATGCTACAGTACGTTCCTAAGGAGGAACCCTACCTTTTCATACACCGTAGATATGGGGATATATGGTCAGAAAATGGAGGTTTTAATGCAATCAAACATACTTACTGGAACCAATACCTTCCTACTGTAGGGCAATTCATCACTGATCTTAAATACTGTGTAAATGAATGGAGAATTCGTGAGAAAAGAAGTTGGAAGCCCTCTACCTCATCACCTCTAGTTAGAGGAACCTATCATGTGGGGGAAAACTCGAGAATTAATGTGAATTCTGAGAACCCTAGAGTTAAATCTGAGCCGCAAGCGTTCTTTAGAGCTGCAAAAAGAGCTAGGTACCAAACTTTTGAGGATGAGTTCATACCCGAGGACTACCACATAGCGTCAAACCTCAGAACTGTTACCTACATTTCCGATGATGAGGGGAATAATAGGACATTCATTGCAGTGATTGGGGAAGATAATGTTGAACCTATACTTGACATAGAAAATGAGGAAGAGGAAGATCCTAATGAAAATGAGCCTGCTGAAGGAGACCCGATTGAGGAAAATGAGCCCGTAGAGGAAGAGGAAGAACCCCTGGATGAAGATGAACCTATAGAGGATGATGAGCCTTTTGAGGATGAAGTTGACATGGAAGAAGGAATAGAAAATCCTAACTCAGATGACGAAGCTCACCATTATAGTCCCTAGTTTCTTTTGAATATATAATTAGGATTAGAATATTATTTTATTCATTTATTTCAGTCTTAATAAGGCTTGTATGCCAAGTAGCAAATTAGCATTCTTTTTATTCCTTTATTTATTCATATTATGTTTTCCTTGGAAACAATAAATCTTTCCCTTTTCAATAATAATACAATATTTTATTTCTTTTATTATGTGATGTAACGTCTTATTTGAGATGTTTTATTGCAAGTCAATAGAGACTTAAGGATTGTTCGCAATAAAAACGCGTTATATCAACGTGCCAGTGTGTAGTAGTTATGTAAATAAACGACTATGTGCATGTCACTGAAACAGCCGTTGTGGCATTTATCAGCGCAGAATGGTTCGTCAGGGCGGTACGCCTGATTCCTCTCTGAATGTCGAGCAATCGATTCGTGATCTAGTGCAGATCACAGCTAACCTAGCCCAAGGACATAACCGAGATGGGGACTTGTCTGAAAAGGTTGCCCGTAGGAACCCACCAGTATTGAATGGGAAAGGGGGACCCGAAGAATTAGAAAATTGGGTTGGGGAGTTGATAAGCTTTTCTTTTCCCTCTCCTGTCCAGATGACAAGACCGTGCCCTTAGCAAGCTATTACCTACAGGGGGATGCCCATTTTTGGTGGTCTCAAGTTAAGGACAACCTCCTAAAACAGCCTAACTTTGGGTGGGAAACTTTTAAGAAAGCCCTGAGGAATAAGTATTACCCACCATACCTCAAAAAGCAGAAAGCCCAAGAGTTTATGATGCTAGAGCAAGGGAACCTGTCTGTTGAGGAATATTACCGCAAGTACATAGAACTGATGAGATTTGCTCCTGAAATTGTCCCTACTGAGGAAGCTAAGGCCTCACGTTTTGAATTAGGGCTCACCCTTGACCTACAAGGGAGACTGGGGGGAGATACTTTCACCTCGTTGGACCATGTCTTTGGCAAAGCTGCCCACCTATATGCCATAAGGAAACGAGAGGAAGGGGGTAAACAAGGTGAGAAGCGAAAGGAGAATCCAAATCCTGAGGTTCAGAGATTTGAAAAGAAACACCATGGAAACCAGAACAATCAAACCTCCCAAAGAAACTTCAATAAGGGACCCAACAACGATAACAATAACATCAATAATAACACCAATAACCGCAGACTTGAGCGTGTGTATAGGTGTAAGAAGTGCCCATACAACCATCCTGGGAAGGATTGCAAGGGTAATAAGGTGGAGTGTTATGAATGTGGGAAAATGGGGCATAGAGCGTACGAGTGCTGTTCGAAGAATAAGGTTAACCCCAATAGTCAAGAAAAAGGGAACTATGGAGACAAGCCTATGAATGGGAATCAGAATGGTGGAAATGCAGACAATGGGTCAGGGAACTCTAATTACTCCAAACCACCAACCAATGCAAATAATCATGCACTAAATGGGAACCATGTGACCAACAATAATGATAATAGGGGCACAGGGAAGCCGTATATGATGACGGCTAGCGAAGAGGAAGCTCGTAGAGATGTTGTCACGGGTACTTTCTCTATAAACTCAATTTCCTGTTAACGTTTTGTTCGATTCTGGAGCATCTTTTTCTTTTATTGCCCGTACAACTGTTAGAACTCTAGAACTGGTTGAGTTCGAGTCAATTTCTATGCCTATAGTTATTCCGTCTGGTGCTTCTTTCCTTCCGATCTAATAGAGTTTAATTTATCGAACCTAGACGTCATTCTGGGAATAAGATTTTTCGACCCTACCTCGATAAATTCGTAGTCGTGTTCATAGACGATATATTGATCTATTCAAGGAGCAAGGAAGAACATGAGGGACATTTGAGGCTTATATTACAGACACTTAGGGAGAACTAATTGTATGCAAAGTTTTAAACATGTTATTCGATTGCATTAAAGTACTCGGAGCTCTTTCAAGGGGTAGGCGAGTTACGGGAACGTAACTTTTCTTTTAAGGGGGGAAGAATGCGATAGAATTTCGCGCTCCCCCTAAAGTTTGCTTAAGTTTGTTAGTTATGTGTATGATTGTTTATGTGACTTGCGAAAAATAGAAAACGCTTGTGAAATTTTGGGACTTAGAAGTGCAAAAGCTCGTCGTTAAGACAGGCTACCTCAAAGTTTCGGGACGAAACTTCCTTTAAGGGGGGAAGCCTGTAATACTCCGTATTTTGGGAGTTATTCTTGTATAAATAAGAAAATATAAAGAATAAAGTGAAAGTATTTTAATATTATTTACGAAAAAAATATATAGTTTGGGTAAGCCTACAGTTATAATTTAACTCTACAACCTACTTTTGTACCTAATTATATATTAATTCGGTTTTGCTTTATTTTCCAAATAAATAAAATAAGAAATCGGAATTTGATTTGGAAACAAATCCTATTAAACCTAGGTTTCTCATGCTATAAAAAAAAAAGAAAAAAAAAACCCTATTCACTTTTAATCAGCCGTTTGTTTTACCCTCAAAGTTTTTCTCTCTCCTCCTTCTTTCTCCTCTCCTGCGTTACTTTCTTTCTTCTCCTTCCTCCTGCACTACTTTTCTCTCTCCTTTCCCTGTGTCTTCGTCGAGTGTGTGTGGTGCGAAGGTCGGGGGTGAGCAGTGCGTCGGGGATTCGAAGGCCGTGCTGTGTGTTGCGCGAGTCGAGGCTTTGAGTGTGCGGCGAGTCGAGGTTGTGCATCGAGGCTGTGCGTGGCTTGCGTGCTATGGGTTGTCGTGCGGTGTGTGTGATGTGCGTGTGGCTGCTGTTGAGTCGATTCGTAGGACGAGGGTGTTGTGCGAGCGTGGGTGTGGCTCGAGTGTGTGGTGCGAACGGGTGTTGTGCGAGCGTGTGTGCGAGTTGTGTAGTGTGTGCGAGTTGTGTCGCGCGCGAGACTCGAGTGGCTTGAGTGGTGAGTCGTGGTCGTGCGAAGTGGTGCGTGTGGTGTGAGTCGTGTCGCGCAAGTCGAGGGGTGGTCGCCGGAGTTCGTGCATCGTCGCCGGTGTTTATCGCCGGCGAGTGGGTCCCAGTAACCTCTATATAAAAAATAAATATTCTTTTCTCTCCTACTTAATTTGATTGTAAATTCTGATTTCATATGTCTTAAATATCTTTGATTAAGCTTTGTAATTATAAATAAAGTATAGAATTAGTAAAAGAAATCAGATTTATAATTATGTTGTAGTTCTTATGATAATTCTATTTCTTAATTCCGATTTTATAATACTTATATATAGTTGTTCAAGTTTTGTGGTTATGAACAAGTATAAGATAAGTTAGAAAAAAACCAGATTTTGCAAACATATTATTAAGTCCTAAATATATTAGTTTCAATAAAGTTTATGAAAAGAAAGTTTGAACACAAGAACGTTGATTTTAATGTTCAAAACATCATATTCTACATAGTTAGCTAAGCTGATTTTTATTTTAATGATATCAAGGACTAGAACTGAAATACTTTTATTATTCGATTAGGTCCCAATTTCATAAGCGGAACGTTTAATTAATCCGCGAAGATTCTTCGTTACAAGGTACGTACGCGTACCAGTTCAGTTGCAATTACTAGTATCATGTTAGGTTGTGATTTATTCTATTGGAACCTAGAATCATGATAGGGAACGATTGTATGATTGTGATTGATGAGATTGTTTGGTAACATGAAATCAATTGGAAATCTGTATGTATTTCCTTGTTGTATGACTTGTGAGTTGGAATGAGTTATTATTGGTATACGAAATTCTATCGTATCATAAGCATGAAAGTTTTGGATTTGTATTCTTTGATCCATGGTGTAACAAGGATGTTACAAGAAGTAAAGATTTGAGTATTGTATCTAAGAAGGAATGTTAAATGATTATATATTTAATGTGGTATGAATGTACAATACTAAGAAAGGATTTTGGCAATAAACTTGTAGTTGGACTCCCTACAAGTGATGAACAATGGGGGGAGTGTGGGACTTGTTCTACACTCCTACGCAGGCCTACTGTGACGACAGTATTGTCCTTATAAATTTTGATAACTCAAGTAGGCGGAAGGTTCCGTACGATCTTGGGGGTATGCATACTAAGGTGATGGATGTGGAACGGAACGAAACCGTATTTACATTTCATCTAATAGACCAAGTTGTCTATTAAGGATTAAGTAGCCCGTATGATTCTAGAAAGATGACGGTGCCCGTTCGATGCCAAATAAATTGTAAAAACGGAATTTAATGTTTTTGTAGAATCATGTTTAGGAATTGTTATTATTATTCTGATTATGTTTAGTGTATTATGTAACTGATTATGTACGTACTCAGCATAGCTGATTGTTTGTTATTTGTATTGTTTGTTGACCTGTGATGAACCATTGATGTTTCAATGGGGAGCAGATTAGGTATGCTGGTGATGCTGCATGAGTTTGGGCATAACGGGGGATATTCACTGGTCTATAAACTTTTAAAGTGTTTTGGTTGAACATTCTAGAGTTTGTTTATGATTCACTTAATTAATGGTTTAAATAAAAGGGGTCAATGGTGATTCCCGAGTTGTAGTTAAGTTAACATTTTATTTCCGCTGCAATTTAGTTTTCATAGTAGAGAGTAAGTTAGTGTTTTAATTCAATAAGCCTTGCGTTTCACCGCGGCGGTAACACTCCCAAAGTCGATGCAACGTAGTTTAGACGTGTATGGATTTTGGGGGTGTTACAGTGAGCGCCTCCCACCCCCGACTAATGTGAAAGGGGTGAGGAGCTTTCTTGGACACGCGGGTTTCTACCGCCGGTTCATAAAGGATTTTTCAAAAATCGCAAAGCCGCTCACTCAATTGTTGGTAAAGGATGCCCCTTTTGTGTTTACTAATGATTGCTTGTTAGCCTTTGATAGATTGAAAGAAGTTTTGATTTCGGCTCCCATTGTTCAACCTCCAAGTTGGGAGTCTCCTTTTGAGTTGATGTGTGATGCTTCGGATTTCGCTGTTGGGGCCGTGCTTGGGCAAAGGAGAGATGGGAAGCTTCATGCAATCTACTACACAAGCAAAACATTGGATGATGCTCAAAAGAATTATGCTACTACGGAGATGGAACTTTTGGCTATTGTTCATGCTATGGAGAAGTTTCGCTCCTATTTAGTCGGCCCAAAGGTCATCATCTTTACCGACCACTCCGCTTTGAAGTACCTTCTAGCTAAAAAGGATGCAAAACCTCGGTTGATAAGATGGATATTGCTCCTACAAGAGTTTGACATAGAGATAAGGGACAAGAAGGGGGCGGAGAATGTAGTAGCCGATCATCTCTCACGACTCTCCCTTCATGAGGACAAAGATGAGTCGTTACCCATAGATGACTCATTCCCGGATGACAAACTCTTCGCTATCCTTGCAACACCGGCTCCATGGTATGCAGATATAGCCAACTTTCTCTCATGTGAAATTCTACCTCCCCAACTTTCTAGTCAACAAAAGAAGAAATTTCTCCATGATGCTCGCCACTATGTTTGGGATGACCCACTACTATTCAAGAGAGGACCCGATGGGATATTTAGGAGGTGTGTCCCCGACAATGAGATTGAGAATGTTATCACCATGTGTCACTCCTCACCTTGTGGGGGACATATGAGTGCTAACAAGACGGTGGCCAAGATTCTCCAATGTGGTTTCTTTTGGCCTTCCATGTTTAAGGACGTGTGGGGAGTAATCAAGGTTTGTGATCGTTGTCAACGAGTAGGGGATATCTCAAGGAGGCACGAGATGCCTTTGAACAACATATTAGAGCTTGAAATCTTTGATGTTTGGGGTATTGACTTCATGGGCTCTTTCCCCTCTTCATGTGGAAACAATTACATCTTGGTTGCCGTTGATTACGTGTCAAAATGGGTGGAAGCACTTGCATCGCCCACAAATGACTCCAAGGTAGTAATCAAGTTGTTCAAGAAGGTCATTTTCCCTCGTTTTGGTGTGCCCCGAGCCGTGATTAGTGATGGGGGCTCTCGCTTTGCAAAAAAGTCTTTCCAAGCTCTTCTTGCAAAGTATGGTGTAAGGCACAAGATTGCACTAGCCTACCACCCCCAAACAAGTGGGCAAGTTGAAATATCCAATAGGGAGGTGAAGATGATTCTTGAGAAAACGGTGGATAGGTCCCGGAAAGATTGGTCTCTCAAGTTGGACGATGCCCTTTGGGCCTATCAGACCGCTTTCAAGACCCCCATAGGCACCACGCCTTACAAGCTTGTTTATGGTAAGTCATGTCATTTACCGGTGGAACTTGAACACCGAGCACATTGGGCTATTAAATTCTTGAACTTTGACTTACAAGCTTCCGGGGAAAAGAGGCTTCTTGACTTCAATGCTCTAGATGAATTGAGAAGGGATGCATATGAGAATGCAAAGATCTATAAGGAGAGGACAAAAGCTTGGCACGATCGTCATATTATCAAGAGGGAATTCAAGGTTGGGGATAAGGTTTTGCTCTACAATTCCCGGTTGAAGTTGTTTCCGGGTAAGCTCAAGTCAAGATGGAGCGGACCTTTTGTAGTGAAACAAGTCTTCCCCTATGGAGCGGTTGAAATTGGAGGGGGAGACACAACACCATTTAAGGTAAATGGTCAACGTTTGAAGACCTACTATGAAGGTGCCCCTATGGAGGAGACTCATGCCGTCTATCTTGACGAATTCGACTCCATCACTATCCATGAGTGATGACTTGGTAACACGGTCGAGCCACGACCCTAAAAAGAGGCGCTTATCGGGAGGCAACCCGACTTTCTTTTCACTCTTTGCTATAATTTTTCTTATTATTATTATTATTATTCAATTTTTATTTGTGTGATATTGGATCTTAATTAGTAAGACCATGTTTTATTAATTTCTTTTTTTTTGTTTTTGTTCTTTGTTATAGCAAAAATTTAAAGATGGGAAGAAATGGAGACAAAAGGAGAGAGGAGCGGGAGCGTCGTGTAACCCAGAGCGGGCGCTCTGCCTAATCCGGGTTTACCCTGAGTCTAGACGTGAGCAGATAGCGCGGGCGCGCCGTGTGTTTAAGCGCGGGCGCTCCGTCCTTTTTTCGTCTGGCAGAAGGCTAAGCAATCTGTAAAATGTGCACAGCGCGGGCGCTCTAGGGACACTAGCGCGGGCGCGCTATGCAAACCGTGCCAAACCCTGAGCAAGAAGTCACTGCGCGGGCGCATCGTTCTCTCATGCGCGGCCGCGCCGCACAATACTAGAGAAGCTGAGAAATAGAACGGAGCGGGCGCGCTGTTATTTTCAGAGCGGGCGCGCCGTTGTTTTCTTTCGGGCAGACTGTTTGGACACCCGCAAAAGTTGTACAGCGCGGGCGCTCTAAGGACACCAGCGCGGGCGCGCTGTGTAAACCTCCTGATCTTTTCATTTTTTATCTCAAAAAAAAAATGAAAAAAAAACGCTAACCAGTTTTTTTCTCCTTCTCCCCACTCTCACTCTCTCTCTCTTCACTCACACTTCTTCCTCACTATTTTCTTCCTCTCACCATTTTTTCTCTCTCACCATTCTCACTCTTCTCCCTCATCTCCACCCTACCCATCATCAAATCTCCTCAAATTTCAACTCTCACCCTCCTTTTCATCATCTTTCACCACTTTCACCACACAAAACTCCCACAAAAATAAGATTCACCATTGTTGTTGAGTTAGGGTTTTTGAAATTTTTATTTGAAAATTCGAAAAAAAAAGAAGGAAAAAAATTCAGGAAAAACAAGCAACCAAAGGCAAGAGATTCACGCATACTTGGTGAAATTTTAGAGTATTTTCTTACTCTAAGGGGTAACTTCTTTTCACTCTCCTTTATCTTCCTTCCTCTTTAGATAATTGTCAATAAAGTGAACAATGTGTGGTGAATTTATGGTTGTTCTGTGAAATGGTGAAGATTTTATGAACTTTTTGATGAATTATTGTGGTGTGTTTTGAAATTTAAGTTCTTAGTGTTGGAGCTTATGTGATTTTGTTGATAAGTGGCATTGGTGTATAGATTTGGTAGATTTTGCTAGGACTACTTGTGGTGGTTTATGTGTTGCTTTGATCATTTAGGGTGGTTAGATTGTTGTGATTGAGTGTTTTTGTTGGGGGTTACATTTCCTTGTAGTATATTTGGTGTGAAAATGGGTAGGGAATCCAAAAAACAAAAGGTCCAACCCTCCACGTCCACACCCACACCACCACCACCCTCCGTCAATGTGCCACCCCTTAAACTACCCAATTCCTCTCATAAAGAGCGGTACGCGGCCCTAAGCGAGAGAAAAATACGCCCTACAAAATTCTACCATCCCGAGACTTGCCAAGCTTTGGGTATTGACGAGGATATCAAGGGTCTTGCTACCCAATTTGGGTGGGCTGAATTTATTCAACAACACCCACTCACCTATGAGCGCCTCACCCTAGAATTCTTGTCAACCCTCGAGAAGAAGAAAATCTCCAAGGAGGGTGAATTTGAAGAGTTTAGGCTTACTTTCTGCCTCTTTAACAAAGAGCATTCCCTCAAACTCTCTCAACTCAACCGGCTTTTTGATTAGGACCCCTCACATCCAATCTTATGGCCCCAACACCATCCCCACCCCACCTACAATGAAAATCAATGGTGGATGGACATCGCCCAATACCAACCCTTTACCCAACGTAGCTCCCATGCCTCTCACATCATTAGCCCCGTTCTTCGGTACTTCCACCATATGTTAGGCTATACGTTGTTATCTAGGCAAGACCTAGGCAAGCTAAACACGGAAGACCTTAAAACTTTGTACTTTCTTTCCGAGTCGGGAGCGGGAGCTAATGCGGGTAAGATCAATTTTGGGTTTTTGTTCATTAGGCGTTGTCTTGAGATACGGGAGGATCCGACCATGACTGGGGATATCCAACTAGGTGGCATGATTACTATACTTGCCTATGCACTTGAGTTAGGCCACCTTGTTGATGCTTGTGAACCCATCCACCTCAACCCATTTCTTGACCTAGAGGCAATCCGATCCCGACAATGGATCAAATTCACTAGAGTCGCGGGTCGATTTAGTTGGAGGGTTAGAAACACACACTATTGCTATCTCCCTAATGAAGAATTGACTAGGATAGACAATCCCGGGAACCCTTGGGTTTTCCCTCCCGAGCCCCTCTTAGCGGATGACCAATTTATTGACCAAGCACCACAAGCCGTCCCTCCTCCTCATCCGTGTACCCGACTTACCCCTTCCACTACTACTAGGGATGAAAGTAGTTCTTCCCATCCTTCTTCACCCTTTGATTTTCAATCTATACAAGACTCCCTAGCTTTGATAGCTATCAACCAACAAGAGATGGTTCGGAGTCATCGAGAAAAGATGGAAAATTATGGGTTCCACCAAAGGCGTGTCTATGATTGGCACATTTCACAAAATCACTTTGAACCCCACCTAAACTACCCCTACCACCCTCCTCAACAAGGCCCCGTCCCCGGATGGCACAATGAGCAACCCACCTTCCCTTATTGGCCTCCCCGCCCCGAAGGCTATGATTATCGGTACCCCGGAGGTACCGACCCCCGCTATGACCCTAACATCCCACCCACCACCGGTCTTCCCCCTTTCTCGGATGGCTATTATGCCTCCACGGGCGCGGTTGACACCACTTGGGGTTCGGCTCCCCCTCCCCCTTACGGCAACTACGGCTCCTATCCTCATCATGGGGATAGGTCCGATGGTTGCTAATTTTTCCCATGTGCACATCCGCCTACTCCCTTCCCCTATGTTTTTGCACCGAGGACATTGCTTCACTTCGCTTGGGGGGGATGATCTTAGCGTACTTTGTTTGTATAGGGCGGATGTTTATCTTGAGAGGGGGATTGTTAGGAGTCTATGTGTTTTGATGGTAGAGCTTTAGGGTTGGTGGTGCTATGTGGTTTGTTAGATGTCTTGGTGAATCCTTTGGGGTTTGTTGATATCATTACTCATGTCCTTTATGCATGCTCTATGAAAAAAATCGTGATTGTGGTTGATTTTGGCTTTACGGATTCTTGAATTGAATTGTTGCTTTAAATAACACATGTCTACATTAGGATTTTAGTTGTAATTACCACGCTATGACTTGTGTATGCTAAAACACCACTTTTTAAAGCAAATTGACTTTGATCCACTTATTTTGATGCTATTGGATGTGAATGATGTTCTTGTGATAATTTGATGATGAGAGATGATAATTTGTTGAACAACTTGCTCCCCTTGTGAAAATTCCAAATCCTTAAGTATCCAAATCCTTGAAAATCCAAACAAGAAGGGTAGAGATCCTTCATTCGAGGCCTCAAATTACTCAAACAAGCTAGTAGAACCTTTGTGCACTACCTTTTTTTGAGCAAGTTAGGAGGCTTTAACATGTTTTAAACTTTGTTGCAAAACTCCCCATTTTGAGCAACTCTTCTAACGAAAAAAAAACGTAAAACAAAATAAAGAATTTTTCTCTTAGAAATCCTAATAGTACTTTTGCGCTCCCAATAGAAAGTCCTTAGATCGTTTTGTTCACCTTTTAATTTCTCCTTACTCGCACATTTTTTATCTTACCAAGTTAAGCATTCTTGTTAACAATCTTCTATGATCTCTCTAAAAAGTAAAAAAAAAAGGAACCAAAAAAAAAAAAATGAGAAAAAAAAATTGAGATATGCAAATAAGGGTGGTTAGTAACCGAGAGTCCTTGCGCATTCCTATGCCTAAGTGGAGGCTTGAAAATAGAAGTAGAGCTCCCTAGTGGCGATTTGGATCGCCGCGGCTTAGGTATGAATGTATCAACTCTTAATGCGTCTCCAACTGTGTACTTGGTACCGTGCCTCAGAAACATGACTATCTCGTCGGTGGTTGGACTGCATGAAGAGGGCAAGGCCTCAACCCGCTATCTCGTGTTCCGTTCTAGTATAAAATCATATATAGATATTTAAATCAATAAAAGTTTGTTCTCAATGAAAATGCTTAGCTTGGGGGAATCACTTTGTGTGCGATAGGGTAGTAAGGTGTTCGGATGATCATTTTCATTCTTTTAGGAGGACCTTTGAATTGTGTGGATCTTAGGGCAGCTCTTTAATGCTTTTAGAAGAGTTTGAACGATTGTTGACGCCACACCTTAGTTTAGAATATGTTATAGCCCCCTTCCTTGCTCATGAAAACCGGCTTGCTATATTGGGTCCGAAAGCTTGTTTTGAAGTTTGATTTGTTGGTTGTCTATACTCTCCCTCGGATCCTCGATCTCGTGGTTCATAGTTTAATGTGGTGTGATTGCCTCCTTGCTTGAGGACAAGCAAGTGATTAGCTCGGGGGAGTTTGATAAGTGAGTTTTTAACTCACTTTAGCCTCCTATTTCCCATCATTTCTTGTATATATTTCCTTATCATCATTAACTTAACCTCCATTTTGCTAACAATCTCACTTAGTACCTTTTCTACTGACGAGTTTCGGGTTTTAAGCATTTTTCCCTCCATTAGGACTCTATTTTGCTCTTTGTTTTGGTTTCCTCTTTCTTGCAGGTATTCTTGATGTTTTAACTCAAGGGAGAAAGATCGTGGAAAGTGGAATTCAAGGAAGAGCCTACACCCCTAGCCCATTTGGAGGACTCATTCGGGTGCCCAAGAGGAGAGCACGCTTTTTGTTGTATGGAGCGGGCGCTCCATTGTTTCTTGCGCGGGCTCTCCGCTCATTTTCTCAACGAGGCAGAAAGTTTAGAAGCTGCAAAAATCGCACAGCGCGGGCGCTCCAGAGACTATGGCGCGGGCGCTCCAGAGACTATGGCGCGGGCGCTCCAGAGACTATGGCGCGGGCGCACCGTGTATTTCCCCTGCACCCAGCGCTGGCTGGAATTTACACAGCGCGGGCGCTCCAGATTTTATGGTGCGGGCGCGCTGTTCTAATTTTCTCGCGATTTCCGGCTTTTCTTGCGGAAATGTAAGGGGTATAAATACCCTATTTGTTGTCGTTTTGGGGATCATCTTGAAAAACCTAGCCACTTTATTTTAGCCTAAATATTATTTTACTCTCTAATCTAAAAAAGATGGAAGCTTTTGCAAGGAATATTTTGTGATTTGAAGCTTGAATATTTGGATTCTCATGAAGATTTGAAATTTCTAGTATAATTCTTTATCTCACTTTTATCTCTTCTCTCTCTTACTTTGTTACTAGTTTTCAATATTTGTTGTTTATGCTTTGATATTAGTTTTGACTTGAAATCTCTAGTATTTATCTCTCATTTATGACATTGAATAATTTATTTTGTGTTGTGGATCCCATGAATAGTGAGTAGTCCTTTTTCTAGGGTATGGGGTGAAACCCTCATTAAAGTTATGAACTTTGCACTCTTTTTGGGGGTCTAACTTGGTTGTTGGGTTTTAATGAACTATTGGGGTTCCTATTGGTAGTTTTTGTGGTTGGCCACCTTTGAAACTTAAATGTTAGTCACTTCAATGAAGGATTGAAAGATGAAATTAAAGAGTTGACTCCCCATATGTTCACTTAGCTAGACTTGCATGAAAATAGGGGTTTTTAACTAAGGGGTTTAATTTGTCATCTTGTGATTCATGTTCTTGAGTTGGAGTTTTGGTGCATGAAAATAGACCTTAATTCTCAACTTAAGTAGCCCTTTTTAGCTTGAAAGAGTAATTAGGGATTTAAGAGATGACCCCTTTTTATCCATTGCTATTGTTATCCCCCTTCTTGTTTGTTGAAGTTCATGATTGATTTGAGTGGTGAATCCCATATCCTAGTCCCTCTAATTTTATCATAAACCTTTGTTCTTGCTTGATTTAGTTCTCTTTAGTTAGTTCCTACATAGTATAAAAAAACCCAAATTTCAATCACCATTGTCTTAGCCTAGCTTATTATACATTAGCTTATTGGTGTTTAATCTTGTCTCTCTGTGGATTCGACCCTTGCTTGCCCTTTCTATTTAGTTAGAGAGACCGAGTTAGGTTTATCTTTATCAGGCTCGACGACGACCTATCAGAGCCCAAGCCCTTGAAGGTGGCTGCAGGTGATTGGTTGATGAACCATCACAAATCCTAACTTACCAAGTGTCATGGTCTGATTGCTTAGCCAATCAGGTGCCACTATTCTAGGGCAATTTTTAAGGTTAGCTGTCATACCACTATCACTATAAATACCCCTGAAATCAGGAGAAAAGGAATTCAATACACACAGTGCAAAGTTACTCTGAAAAACTACTCTCTCACTATCTCTACTTTTCTTCTTACAACTCATGATATCTGACTTAAGCTCCGGAGGGGGAACCACCACCCAAACCTCTAGGGTGGGTCCCTTTTTGGCAGGTTCGGGAACGAAGATAAGCTCGGAGCAAGCAGATTCAGACATTGTTGCACAAGTCTCCAAGTGAAGAACATCTAAGGGATACTAGTTTACTTGCTAGACAAGAAAGTTCAGCCTATAGCCTACTTGTTGGACAAGCAGACTAAACATTTGGCGCCGTCTGTGGGGAGACGCAACGATGACTAACTGTCAATCGTCCAACGTGGCTAGAAATCGAAGTTTTCAGATCAATGTCGAAGATACAGTAGACCATGAGAGGCCGCCTCGAGGAAGGGATAGGATTCCGTCCATCATCAATGTCCCTGGACAAAGCCAAGTACCTGTCATACAGGAGAATCTTGAACGTCCAGTGACTGCTGCCCATCTTGAGAATGTCTTGAATGATTTTCAGACTAAGATGGCAGCAGTCGTCTAGGAGTAGATCAAGAGCAACATGCTGTTTTTCCATCTTAACCCTGAGCCAGCCGCTAACAATCCACTTCCTCTTAGGGGCGTTCCCAAGAAAATCGTCCGAGTCCTAGTCGACACATTCGTCGAGGAACCCTCTAGGAGAACAACTAGAGGAAAGCGTAAGGAAGTTAGTGAGCGGCGAAGGAAGATGGACTGGAACCTGGTGGTTAGGACCCAGGATCATGTTCGTCCAAGCGGGCACCGAATGGAAACAGATGCCAGGGAGTATCTAGAGGCGAAGAAGGCAGCTGCATTACAACGCTCGGCGACCGGTTCTACACCATACTTGAAGGATCCTCCTTTGAGGTTGCCGACCAGAACGGAAGGACGAAGTTTAAGCCTCTCTCTTGCCCATCCAAGACAAGAGAGGACGGTGGTTCAGCCCGTAGTTTATAGACGACCAGTCCCTGCAAACACTTCATCTGATCCTGTGATAAAGGAATATCGTAAGGAGTTCGTTCCCATTGAGGGACAGTTGGGAGCTCTCCGGATTAACTGGCCCACTACATTCTCGGCCAGGATCATGGAGGCGCCCCTATTCCCAAAGGTTAAACTCCCTACTATAGAACCTTTTGATGGAACAACAGATCCAGACGATCACCTATCCGCTTACAAGCATCAGATGTATGTCCAAGGAGTGGATGATGCTACTTGGTGTAAGAACTTTCCCGCAACTCTGAAGAGAGTAGCATAGAAGTGGTTCAACAATCTTCTACCCAATTCAGTCAATAATTTTACTGAACTCAGTTTCTTATTTACTAGTCACTTTGTTGCCAATAAGCAAGAGCAAAAAACAAGCATGCACTTGGGTAAGGTCGTCCAAGGACCTAAAGAAGCTCTTAGGAGTTTTGTTATGAGATTCAATCTAGAAGCCCTTCAGATTCAAGATCTTAATGCAGGGGTGGCCTTTGACGCCTTTATCAAGGGACTAAGGCCATGAAGTTTTAAGTTCGATCTTGTTAAGAAGAAAATCACCACTCTTGCTGAGGCATTAAGGGAAGCCGAAGCATTTATACATGCCACTGAAGTGTGTGCTGAGGCAAAACACCCCGAGTCCAAGAAGCCTGAAGAGGTTGCTCAGCTAAAAAAGAACAACCCCAAAAAGGCCGAAACTTGGGCAATTACTTCAACCACTACTTCATCCGGAAGAAGCAAGAGAAAGGAACATGAGTCTTCAGCTAATCATATTGAATTCAGCAAGGACCAATACTCCATTCTTATGGAGATAAAGGACCAATATGAGCTGAAGGCTCCGGCTGAAATACATACTCCTTACCGGAACAGACACAAGAGCAAATACTGTCACTTTCACAAGGACTGCGGTCATGAGACCAATGAATGCAAGCACCTTAAGAGAGCTTTGGAGGATCTAGCTCGGAAAGGAAAGATGAACTCCTATTTGCCTCAAGGGGGAAGGAAGTTTCAGAGGAAGGATGAACGGCAGACTAAGAAGAAAGCGAGTGAAAGCACGAACGAGGATGTTGTCCTTGTAATTTCAGGGGGGTTTGCTGCTGGAGGACCAACCAATTGAGGGCACAAGAACTACCTCAGGGAGCTCGGCCAAGTCTTACTAGCTGATCAGACAAAGGCCGAGCCCTTCCCAAAAGTGGTAGTTAGTGAACAAGATCGGGGGAAGCTGAGAACTCCCCATGATAACCCTTTGGTTGTAGAAATGAAGATAGCAAACTTGAAAGTAAGAAGAATTCTGATTGACACCGGAAGCTCAACAAACATCATTAGTGCTGATTGCTTGTCCAGATTGAAGTTTGATTAGAAGAACATGGTTCCCGTCCACCACCCCATCATAGGGTTTGGGGGAGGAATCAATTATCCTATGGGAACCGTTACTTTGCCCGTCCGAGTAGGAGAAAAGGATGCTTCAAGGACCTTGTTTATCAAGTTATTGATTGTCCGAGATTTGACAGTCTACAATGTCATACTTGGACGGCCAACTCTGAATCATGTTAAAGCTGTAATAGTAACTCACTTGATGCTTATGAAGTTTGAGTGTGATGATGGCAAAATTGGCTCCTTGTAATGAAGACCAGACGAAGGTCGCTGACGAAAGGAAAACGTCTGAAATTGGGAAAGATAAGACGAGGGTTGCTGGCGAAAGGAGACAAAACGTTCTTTATTACTGAGAAAGGGCTGTATGGCTGGCTGAGGATGCCTTTTGGCCTCCGCAATGCGCCGGCCACCTTTCAAAGACTGATTAATATTGTCTTTCAGCCACAGTTGGGAAGAAACATGGAAGCATACATTGATGATATGATAGTCAAGAGTCGGCAAGAGGAATATCATGTTGGTGATTTGAGAGGAACTTTCGAAACTCTCAGAAAATACAAGCTAAGATTGAACCCCAGCATATGTGTCTTTGGAGTCTTATCGGGGAAGTTCCTAGGCTTCTTAGTAGATCAAAGGGGAATAGAAGCCAACCCTGAAAAGATCCAAGCTATTCTAGGCATGAAATCCCCATCAAAGATATAGGAAGTTCAACGATTAACGGGTTGCTTAGCTGCTCTTGGACGATTTTTGTCTAAGTCGGGCGACAAGTGCCATCATTTTTTCGCTACTATCAAGAAGAAGGCCAAGTTTGAGTGGACAGCAGAAGCAGAGCAAGCGCTTCAGCAAGTCAAAGATCACCTTCGACAGCTGCCTAGGTTGGTCAGTCCAGCCGAGGGGGAGAAACTATTTGTATACATGGCTGTGTCCACTTAGGCTGTGAGTGCTGTTCTGCTGGCCCAAAGAGAGTCCGTGCAAGTTCCAATATACTTTGTGAGTCATGTGCTCAAGGATGCGGAAAATAGGTACACTCCAGTCGAGAAGTTTGGATTGGCCCTCGTCATGGCCAGCAGAAAGTTAAGGCCCTATTTCTTAGCTCACAGTATACTCGTCTATACTGATCAACCCTTGAAGCAAGTTTTGCAAAAGATGGAAGCCGCCGGACGGATGTTGAAATGGGTTGTTGAGCTTAACATGTTTGATATATCATTTGAACCAAGGAAAGCCATTAAGGGGCAGGCCTTGGCAGATTTTATAGTCGAGCTTACTCGGCCAACTATAGAACCAATATCTGATCCAGCTGAAGGGAGGAAGCATTGGACGCTCATGGTTGATGGATCGTCCACTGTTAATGGATGTGGGGCAGAAATCATTTTTCAATTTCCAGAAGGAGACAAGTTTGAATATGCACAAAGATTCCAATTTCAAGCGTCCAATAACGAAGCTGAATACGAAGCACTTCTAGCTGGAATCAAAATGTGTAAAGCGGCAGGAGCTCTCGAAATTGAGGCCAAATCGGACTCTCTCTTGGTCGTCAGTCAAGTCAATGGAGATTTTGAATGTAAAGAAGCATCAATGGGCAAATATATGCGTCTGATCAAAGATGAGATTGAGCCTTTGAAACGATTTGTTCTAGACCAAGTGCCAAGGTTAGAAAATAATCAAGCAGACGCTCTCTCAAAATTGGCCAGCTCGGCTGAAGGTGATGCGCCAAGAACAGTGTTTTGGGAAGTTAAACCAAAGAAGAGTATTGACCAAGAACAAATCATATTTCTTAGCCGAGGGGCAGTTTGGATGGAGCCAATAATAGAATACAAGAAGACAGAATGGCTGCCTTCGGACCCTGTGGAGGCTAAGTACGTGAAGGCTCGAGACAAGTGGTTTGAGCTGTGGGATGAGACCCTTTACAAGAAGTCATTCAATCGTCCTCTCCTCAAGTGCATCACCAGTAAAGATGGCCTGGAGGTTCTGAAGGAACTCCATGAAGGAGCTTGTGCATCTCACATTGGGGGAAGAGCATTGGGAGAAAAGGCTTTAAGGACGGGGTATTACTGGCCTACATTAAAGGAGGATGCCCTCGTCTATGCAAAGAAGTGCGACAGTTGTCAGAAGCATGGAAATCTGCATCAGAAGCCGTCCAACTACCTAAGTCCCATCTTGTTCCCTCTGCCTTTTGCCAAATGGGGCATGGATATCTTAGGACCTTTCCCGGTGGCCGCTGGGAAAAAGAAGTTTGTGATAGTAGCTGTGGACTACTTCACTAAATGCATAGAGGCTGAAGCCATGCGGCGCATAACAACGAGCGACGTCAAGGGCTTTATTTGGAAAAGCATTATAACTCGTTTTGGCATGCCACAGTCCATCGTCTTTGATAATGGTCCATAGTTCGAAACGCCTAAGCTGAAAGATTGGTTGGCAGAAAGAGAAATCAAAGCTCACTTCGCTGCAGTCGCCCACCCACAAGCCAATGGGCAAGTAGAGTCATTCAACAAGATTTTATCCAATGGAATAAAAAGGAAGTTGGATAATGCCAAGGGACAATGGGTTGAAGAACTACAGCTTGTCTTATGGTCCATCGTAACAACCGCCAAAAATTCTACAGGGAGACACCCTTCATGTTAGTTTATGGCACCGAGCCGTCTTGCCCATTGAAATTGAAGAACCCACCCTCGGAGTCATGCCGTACACCTAAGATGCCAACTAGGCGCGATTGCGCATGGCTTTGGACCAAGTACCGTAAGTCGGGGGCAATGCCTTGCTAAGAATGCAATTGTACAAGCCGCGAATGGCTCAGGAATTTAACAAGAGAGTCGCTAGACGACCACTCAAGGTGGGGGATCTGGTTCTAAGGAAGATGGAGGCGGTTGGACGAGCTAAAGAGTTAGGAAAGCTAACACTAAATTGGGAAGGACCCTATCCGATTGTCCAAGAGGTGCGAAGCGGAACTTTTCGTCTCCAAGATCCGGATGGACGACCAATACAGCGCACTTGGAACTCAGATACTTTGAAGAAGTACCACGTCTAACTCATTTAATCGCCAGGAAACTGGCCAGTAGTTTGTAATCACTCCAAAGTGCCACGGCATAAGCAAGAGAAAAAGAATTGTATACATGTATCTTGGCCTTAAGTCAAGCAAAATTAATATAATACAATTCCTACTTTCTTCTCGCCTTTGTTTGTTTTTACCAAGTTGGTTCACTTTGGGGCATTAAATCTGTTATTAGTCTAAAAGTGACAGTAACTTGGACAAAATTACAAAGACAAATAGAGCGTCAAAAATGTTCACTTCTCTGCCGAACATCATTCCCTCGAAGAGACCGGCCAAAGTGTAACAACCTAAACGTTCAAACACATAATTGGCAGCAAATTGACAAAAATCTCTAGTAAGAGAAACGTCAAAGTCTCTAAGAGAAAGCTGACCTGAAATAAGCCCTTAGTAAAGGATACTTACTTTCAAATGCACGGGCATCTAAGTAGTAAAGACCCTAGTAAGGGATCACTACTTCATGACGAGTGTCGCTCCCTCAAGGAAGCCGACCACAACATGGTTCGTCCTAAAATTCTAAGGCTCGTCCAAAACAATTACAGTAGGCTTGGTCCATGATTGGTCGTTCTCCTTCTTGGTGCATGGCTCGTCCATAATGCAAGGAAGAGCTAAGCCCAAGAAGGGGGGATAACGCTATACACCATAAAATTTGTTAGGACGAGTCGAGTATATAGGACGAACCACGGTTATCCTTGGCCTCTTTTCAGGGAAGTCAGACTCGTCCAAAGGCCAGAACGACCTAGGCAATAAAAGCCCTAGTAAGAGTTTGTTACTTCAAGACGAGTGCTACACCCTCAAGAAAGCCGGCTAAAGCGTGGCTCGTCCATAAACCGCATTATATCGGCCGCTTTCCTTCTTGAGTCAAGACTCGTCCAAGTTTGCAGACCGTCCAAAGTCAGGACGAGTCTCATCTTATACTTGGCTTCATTTTGGAATGTTTTGCGATCGTCCAAAGACAAGGATGATATTTTTTTTAAGCTTGCAGATCGTCCATAAGTCAGGACAAGTCTCATCTATACTTGTTGTCTAAGTTGGGAAGGCGTTCAAAAAGTGATGGACGAGTCTCATTTATACTTGATATAAATTTGAGTGCAATAAAAGAAAGGACAAGCAATTGGCAAAAGGCAAATTCATTATATACTTGTCAAAATATTACAGCTCAAGTATAAAGCTAGAAGAGACAAAGCTACGACGGCAACAAGCCAAGAAACTTAGAAAAATAAACCTATAAAACTAGGCATCTCCTTCTTTGGGAGTTTCTTGGTCGTCCTTAGGGGTTTATTCCTCGTCCGCACCCTCTTCGTCCGACTCAGTGAACTCAGGAGGTTCTTCAGCAGACACCATTGCACGGTGAACGCTCTCTTGAAATTCCAGACGCCGCACAAAGCTGGGGACCTCACTAGACTCGGCGAGCATCTCAAAAGCTTTGACAACCCAGTCTTTAGACGTCTCAATGACTTGATTCAAGCCTTCTTTGGCGTCATTGAAGGCCTGGGCCGCTTCCTTTTGCAGACGGGCATTCTTACCCCTTAGGATCATATTCTCCCTCCTCGCTAAGCCGCGGCCGTAAGAAGCAAGATCCCTTTCGCCCTTCAACTCACTCGAGAAGGTGTCTACGACCAATCATAAATGGCTTTGTTCATCGTATACCGGGTTGACGGTAACAAGATAGTTCTTGTTTTGGGACTCCGAGTGCTGATATCTTCTCCAAAGCCTCCAGCGATTGGCGGTGGAGAGTATTAACCATCTCTATGTCATGGATGGCCTTGTCCCGAGCCGTTGTAGCCGGTGGACGAGTTGCTTATTTTCCTTTCTAAGCTCCCTCGCCCACTCTTCGCCAAGATATCGGGCAAAAAGCGGAACAATGAAAACAAAGCAAGTCATTAGACGAGTCACAAAAGAAAAAACTATCCGTTCAAGTATAAAACAAAAGCGGCAGCAGATTATACCTCGAGACAGAAGTTGTGACATGTAGCCCACATGCCCAAACGATGTCCCCCTCAATCCTTTTATGTAGGATTCGAGGTAACATTTGAACACTCTCCCGCCGAGCCGATCACGCTCAGCTTTTGACATTTTGGCAAAAGCAGCAGAAGACTCCTCGTCCTTTGCCCTTATCTGAAATAGGGGGGGAGTCAGTTCTCTTGATGGGAAAGACTATGGCTTGTCTGTTGGACGGACTCATAGTCCGTCCGCCGACCCGCACCGTCCTAACTCTATTTGGGTAATATGACTCACCCGACGATAAGGATGTCGTCCTGACGGAGAGCGGCATCTGAGAGATCGGCTTCGCCACCGAGCCACCGAAGCCCGGGAAGTTGTCGGTAGCCGTCGCCAGCTCCGGAATTACGTAGCAAAGCCGACTCGGTTTGGTCTCCGTTGGATCAGCAGGCACTATATCAAGCTGATCAGCGGGAGCCTCACCTTTCTCCCCCACGGCAGGGGCAGCAGTAGAAGGCTCCTCCTTCAGGAACTTGTCCTTCGGGGGAAGCATGACTTTCTACCCAACTTCTTTTCCAGCCGGAGTAGTCTTCTCCGGCCTCTTCCTTGTAAAGCCCTTAGGCTTTTTTGCTGAAGGCTGGTCTGCGGCCAGTGTAGGCCTCTTTTTGGACGATGAGACTTCCCAGGCGGAAGTTTGTTGGTAGGAGCATTTTTCTACAAAACATGAACAAGTCATTATACGGGTCGTCCAAAGAGCAAAAGCTATAAAATAATTATAAGGCTTCGGACGAGAATCACCCAAAGAAGGAAGGCGTCCTAGAAAGGACAACCCCTTTCCTAAGGGAACCTCGTCCAAAGTAGTTTAAGCACAGGCGAAAGTGACGCAAAGAAGGAGGCCGTCCAAAATTGGATGGAGTAAAATGATTATCGTCTAAGGACTGGCAATCAGCTCTTCGGCGGTATTGGAACTTAAAGTATCTCAGACGAGAAAGGCCCAAAGAAGGTGGCCGTCCAATCATGGACGCGCTCCTTCATCGGGTGGTACTCGCCCATGGCTTGGGATTCAACCTGGACGAACCAGAATGACCCTCGTCCGAGGCTAATCAGTATCTCAGACGAGAAGAGCCCAAAGAAGGTGGCCATCCAAGCATGGATGCTTTCCTTCTTCGGGTGATTCTCGTCCAAAGCTGACGAGAATGGTCCAAAGAGGGTGATCGTCCAAGCATGGACGCCTATCTTCTATGGGCCCTTCTCGTCCAAGGGTTGAAAGTCAATTCTGGACGAGTCAGAATGATCCCCGTCTTTAAAAAAAAAAAAAAGGAGATTTATATACATACCTGTGTTTCAGCCTTCTTCTCGGCGCTACTCTTGGCGAACTCCTTCCATAAGTTATCAGTAAATTTAGACATACTGATATCTCCCGTCTAAGAATTTTTAAGACGAACTCTGGCTGGATCTGCAATATGAAGTAAAGGAATTAGTCTGACTTGGTTTAAGGACGAGGCATGTTACTTGGAGGATTTGAATGAATACCTTTATCTTCGGCCAACCGCAAGCCGGCGGCAACCAAGAAATCATCGTTATAAAACATTTCCTTAAAAGGTATCCAGTTAGCTGGACCTTTAAAAGACTTTTGGCCGGGCTTGCAATACTCCTTTATTCTAAAGTACTCCACTACCTCCTCGTCATAATGGTCTTCAACTCCAGTCAGGACTGCTTTCGTCCAGTATTCGTGACGGCTCGATTATAAAATCGATAGCCCTCAGTGGCGTAGTTGTTGGCCACTCGTAGGAAGATGAAGTCTGGTTTCCAGTCATGCATTTCGACGGTTTACCCCAAGCGGTCAGAAAGCCGGGGCGGTTGTAGATGTTGAGCCACGTCCCGTCCACGGCACCGGGAACCTTGGCCGCATAGTGAATGTGGGTGAAGGCTTGGAGAGAAAGAGCCAGGCCGCGCAGCTCGCATACGGCTATGAAAGTAAGAACGTTGTGCCAGGCATTAGGCGCCAACTGGTTGTGGCCGATGTTGTAATACCGAAGTACTTGTTCTATAAAATCATGAAGGGGGAACCTTAATCCCGCGTCCAAGGCCAACTTGTAAACGGCTAAGTGGTGTTTGGGAACACTCAAAATGGTGGCCTCCTTATTTGGGATGACGAAAGAGAAGCCCGGCATGGGCATATAATTCGACAAAAAATTAGGGTCAGGTCCTATCTTCTCTAACCATTTACGATTGACCAAAATGAACGCATGGTCAGAAAGGGGACCTAAGCGTCTCCTAATCTCAGACGAGGTGGCGTCATCCGACTCATCGGCAGCGCCAGGCTCACTGCCGTCATTGTCCTCGCCGGTTTCCTCCATATTGACGTTCCGGCCAGAAGGACTGGCCTCAGGATTTATTTGGGGATCTTCGAAGCTACGGTCTGGGGAAGAAGGCCCGCCCAAAGGCTCAGCACTTTGGGCCTCCCTCACCTCATCTGGAACTCGTCCAGTAGATTCCTCCATGTCTGAACTACTTGATGGTAGTATTACCTTTCGTCTTAGACGGGTCGTTTGCTTGACGCGCGCCAGATGCCCAGATTACCCTGCACAGGTAAAGACTGGGTCGTCTGACTTTCTCGGCCAAAACTATAAAAAAATATGTACTCGGCCAAAAGAGGCCCAACTCTAGAATGCGCCGAAGAAGAAATACTCTCGGTTCTCGGGTTAAGACAGGCTCTTGGTCGGCTGGGATTATTCACTAGTGGAAAAAACCCTATATGTCACTTCGTAACAGATGCGGTTTTTACAAAACCGTATCAGAAAATTAATTAAAAAAATAAGAAGGAAAGGTGGGAAGAAAATCTGATGCGGTTTTTTTGAAAATCTGATGCGGTTCTTAGGACCGCATCATATTTTCTTATTTTTTTAAAAAAAAAAAAACTGGAAACCACATCCCTTGGCCCATTTACTTTCACCACAATCCCAGACCACCCCACTCAACTCACTCAAACCCTAATCCCCTCTCTCCTCACTCAACTCAACCTCTCCCCTCTCTCCTCACTCCACGGCGCACCTCTCTCTCCTCACTCCACCCACACGGCGCCCCCTTTCTCTCCTCACTCAACTCAACCCAAATCCCCTCTTCCCTCCTCCCTCTCAAACCCACGACACCCACGAATCTTCATGAACGAACGAATCTGCACGAGTCTTCACGAACCCACGAACGAACATCTTCACGAACGAACGAATCTGCACCAGTCGAAGACGAAGACGAATTGAGGACGAAATGAACGTCGAAGGCAAAGCACGAAAATTGAGTCGAATCTCGAAAGGTTTTTTTTTTCCTTTTTTTCGTGTTTTTTCGTTTTATATTTTAGACGAAAATTTAGTCGAATTTAGTAGAATCTGTAATTATATTAGACGAAAATTTCGTTTTATTTTCTGTAATTTCGTTTTATATTAGACGAAAATATCGTTTTATTTCGTTTTATATTAGACGAAAATTTCGTTTATTTTCTGTAATTTATATTTTTAGTTAGATCTAGTTCGTTTTATTTTGTTATTTTCGTTTAGTTTATGTAATTTACGTTTTTTAGTTAGATTTATTTTTTTTTATTTTCGTTCATTTTCATATGTATTGTTATTTAGTTAGATTTAGTTTATGTAATTTATATAATTTTCGTATTTATTATTATTGTATATATATATATATATATATATATATATATATATATATATATATATATATATATATATATATATATATATATACATTTTGGTTTTATTATATATATATAAAGGTGTGTGTGTGTGTGTACAAAATGGCGTTGTTGCTGCTTTGTTGGATTTGGTCCTGCTTTGTTGCTGCAGACCTGCAGTGCAAAGCAGGTTTTTTTTTTTGAAATTTCATGACCCAAAATCTGATACGGTCATGCCAAAACCGCATCAAGTATGTGAGAAACTGATGCGGTTTTGGAACGCATCAGATTGTCGTTCGTTACTGCTGCGAGCCCATCTGATGCGGACCATAACCGCATCAGTAAGCCCGGTTTTGACCGCATTATATGGGCTTTTTTCCACTAGTGATTTGACGAAGAAGATTCCATTTTATTGATTTTCTAAGAAAAAATAAAGACTAAAAGAATAGTAAAAAGAACGAAGAAAAGATACCTGATGAAACGCTTGGACGATTCGGTGAAGAAGACTGAGATTGGACGATCTCTCTCTCTCTCTAGAAAAAAATGTGCAGAGTTTCTCTCTCTAGAAAATTCTCTCAAGGTGTGAAATGATTTAATGAGGTCACACCAAGGATATATATAGGGGGGTAAGAAACCCGTTGAGCCGGTTAAGGATGACCGAAAGAGTCTAAAACGGTCGAATATGACCAATAAATCCCAGAAAAGGGCGCGTCATTGCCTCTTTTTTGAATTTGAGTAAACTACCTTGGGTAAAAGGGTATTAACCGTCAGATAGGCCAACAGTGAAAACCCTTTTAGGGGCAAATGTTGTAACCTAAAAATCTACGGCTCTTTTAGAGACACTTGGGCTCCCCAGAGCCGTACACGTGTCTTCTCATACTAAAAACAGGAAAAATGGTTTAAACCTTGGGCTGTGTCCAATTGGGAGAAAAAGCACCTCTCTGGCCCAAAAGTTGGTCAGAGCCCAAGCCCTTGAAAGTGGCTGCAGGTAGGGGTGTGCACAAACCGGTCCGGATCGGAATTTGGACCGGACCGGACCGGAATTTGGACCGGACCGGATCGGAGATTCGGTCCGGTCCACGGTCCGCCGAAAATCAGGATTCCGGTCCACCGGTCCGGTCCGATCCAAACCCGAAAAATTCCGGTCCGGACCGGTTGGACCGGAATTTATATTATTTTAGTAAAAAAAAAATTAAAAGGTAGAAAGTTAGAAACTTAAAAACCTATTATTTATTCCTTTAGGATTATTGACATTAAAATTATTAATTTTTAATGTATATAATTTATAAATATATTTAAATAAAATAAAAAAGATTTTTTTTTTTGAAAAAAAAAATTCCGGTCCAAGAGGTCAGAGCCGGACCGGACCGAAAAAATTCCGGTCCCCGGTCCAAGAAAACCCCGGATTCCGGTCCACCGGTCCGGCCCGGTTCGGCCCGGTCCGGTCCGGCCTGGGCCGAATGCACACCCCTACCGCAGTGATTGGTTGATAAACCATCACAAATCCTAACTTGCCAAGTGTCATAGTCTGATTGCTTAGCCAATCAGGTGCCACTATTCTAGGGCAATTTTTAAGGTTAGCTGGCATACCACTATCACTATAAATACCCCTGAAATCAGGAGAAAAGGAATTCAATACAAACAGTGCAAAGTTACTTTGAAAACTACTCTCTCACTTTCTCTATCTATCTCTACTTTTCTTCTTACAACTCCTGATATCTGACTTAAGCTTCGGAGGGGGAACCACCGCCCAAACCTCTAAGGTGGGTCCCTTTTTGCAGGTTCGGGAACGAAACTAAGGCTCTGACCAAGCAGATTCAACCATTGTTGCACAAGTCTCCAAGTGAAGAACATCTAAGGGATACTAGTTTACTTGATAGACAAGAAAGTTCAGCCTATAGCTTACTTGTTGGACAAGCAGACTAAACAATAGTGATATCAATGACATTTATAATAATTAACAACGACATTAATAATAATTACCAATATTAATAATTAATAAGTACAACAACGACAATAATAATAATAATCTTTTTGAACAAATGTACTAGTAAATAGTAGCAAGATTAATAGTAATAGTATAAAGTAATACTAATAATAATGGTAATAACAATAACAATAATAATAACAATAATAATAATAACAATAATCATAATAATAATAATAATAATAATAATAATAATAATAATAATAATAATAATAATAATAATAATAATAATAATAATAATAATAATAATAAAATAATAATAATAATAATAATAATAATAATAATAATAATAATAATAATAATAATAATAGCGTTAGTAATACAAATAATCATAATAATCATCATAATAATCATGATACCAATAACAATAATAAAAAAAAATAATAACAATAATAATAAGTTTTTAAATATAAGCATGATCTAAACTTATCCGATCGATCGATCGAT